>CP045903.1:16868171-16889396 GCA_013387185.1 Caligus rogercresseyi | reverse complement strand
AACAATAACATAATAATAATAAAGCGAGCTTTGTTATTTAATGCGGAGAAGGTCTGGGTCCACGAACCTACCTTACCTTCCGTAGCTTATTGTTCATATACGTACCCTTATGGGTCCATTATATGCGAATATACTCCTTTTATATGAACGACAAAAGTACTCAAAATGGGCTCAGTTTGTAAAATAAAAATGCCCAATGTGCTCATTAATGCTCAATCAAGCTATTTTGACTGATAAGCTGGGCCCAAAAGTCAGTAGTTTCCTTTAAAATGCATTTTAATACAAAAGTGTCGTTAAGGAAAATTCCTACTATCAATAATTCCCAACAAAAAATTGCTTATCAGATTTTCTTTGTGCATAAGTTTTATATATACTCACATCCTAAAACCATATATATATTTATAGATTGATAGAGAGATTGATAGATATATAAATGGATAGATAGAATCGTTCTCCAGTGACGTCATTGAGTAGTCACACTGCTATACTGTTTGTATTTTGTATTGCCCAGACCTTATTATACAGACCTTGCATCCATGTCTACAGCTTTTCCGAGATACATAAGACAAGGAATACTAGAAGCTACCTGGAAGGATGTCGTCATAAACTCGCACAGTTTCTGGACCCTTTATGCTTTATGTCTGTTCAGTTGTAATATATTATTTCAAAAACGTGGTTGTGTAGTGATATTTTATAAGTTTTTAGATTCTGTGTTTTCAAAAGTGGTGTAAAAGTGCTCTGTTCGTGGTTTAGACAGGATATAAATATATTTCTCGAACGATCTCTTTGAGAAGCTCCAGAGTCACTTTGGTATCCACAGCTTTCGCCCCAATCAGCTACCTGTATCTGGACGGCCCTCTTGAACAATGACATCTTTGTCCTTATGCCACGGGGGCGGAAAGAGTCTCTACTATCAGTTACCCGCCACGTCTAGGGTCTCGGGTCACTGTAGTCCGCTTGTATCCCTCATATATGATCAAGTCACGAGCTCAACGGTCTGGAATTCCTGCAAATCATTATCAGCGGAGACATTTTTTGCCGGCAGCGGAAGATATACGAAAAGCTCCGTCTCCTCACGCCCCAAATCCCACCCCTTTACGTGACTCCCGAGAAGGTATCAGTCTCACAGGAATATACAGGCCTTTGCCTCAATGTTCACATAAATTGTAGTCCAGTGGGTTGAGATCAGGACTCTAAGGGACCAAAACTCTAGCACATCAAGCAACACATTAGGCGATTCTTGCCACTGAAATTTTAGACGGCCATAACTTTGTGCGCAGAAACTACCCTGCTGCAGAAACTGAGGTTCCTGTATAATTTTTATAGCTACGGTACACCCTTCTTCGTTGAAGATGGTGGTGTATAATATTCTGTTTTCTAGACGATATCCTGTGAGAACCCGATAGGTTATATTTTTTTAGCGTTAGTTGACAAAGCCCAGTTCCATCACAGACACAGCATGGTCTTGTGTGGTAGTCAGAAATTTACCGCGAGTGGCTTCTTATCTAAAAAAGCATTGTACTCACTGAATTTCGCTTGCTCGCGTCTATAAGTAACTACTTTAGGTGATCATTGAGGTTGCATTTTGTATTATTGTGATTTGTTACGAAGAAAAAAAATAGGTTTGCCTTTTTTTTTGCAAGTTCCTATAAATAATTTGATAACAATATTGAAATGCAATTTTTCCAATCACAGTAACTCTCTAAACAATAAAAATATTTTGGACACTTGTAAATAATTATATATAACGAAAAGTCAAACCTTTTTTTTTTTCTTCGTAACAAATCACATAATATAAAATGCATCCTCAATGATCACCTAAAGTAGTTACTTAATATGATCAATACTTCGTCCACTAAATTGATCTTTTCTTTACTTTCAATGCCAGATACGAAATTATAACAACTGTTCTGAAATGCATTGACATATACCAAAATATATTACATATTGATTATAGTCATAGACTCGAAACAAAAAAAATATAGCCGCTTAAATAGAAACCAAAAATTGATCAATTTTTGAAATATGAAGCCTATTTTTTCGAATAGTACGAAAGATATATAATTATAAAAACAGATTTGAAATGCACAGATATAGTAAAAAAAATAATATACTGACATTTGGGGTTATTCTTCCTTTCCACGAGATAACTGGGCCTGAACCATTAGAAATGATGAAAATTGTAAATTTCACAAATATCCTTATCCTGGACACAAAAGCAAAATTAAAATGATTAAAAGTATTTTTTCATCTTTTTCTGGACAAGGCAAATAGAAAATAACAGTTTCAACTCAAGGACAAAAACTTTGTTACCCGGTGTAATCAGCAATTATTGTATGTAGAAAAGTATTGGACCGTGGGATGAATAAAATCAAGCAAATAGGGAGGTCGATAGCCGTGTGCGTGTTAAGGCGTGTTCAAATCTCAATGTTGAGGGGCGCAGGTTCGAATACTCCCGAGAGGAGATGGTCGTCTTTGGTCTACCTCATTGATAAGATCCTAGGTTCGAGTGACTAATTTTAATACTATAATGCTTATTTATATCCTATCGGATGCAATTCTAATCGAACCATATAGGCAAAATAAAAGAAGCAAATAAACACTGATTGAGCAAACCTGATATGGAAAACATAAGCAAAATTACACAACATCACGCTGAATAACGTAGTCGTAGTTCATACAGTATATAACTAAAATTATCCAGCGTACAATGGTCATACTGATGATCATTTATTGTCACATAGAAGCAAACAAAATAAACATTAATTTTTTCTTGTGTATGAAGAGTTGCTTTATTCAATTAGTATTAGTGGGTGGACCAATAGGAGGAGTCTATTTCAAAGGATTCGCCAATGATGTCATGGACATCATTGGCCCATGAAACTTTATAAGGGTGATATCTTCTCTCTGAGTAGATGTTCACCGTGCCTTAGAGTAGCAGAGTAAACCAAGTATACTATATATAAGGTCGAGGCATCTCAGTCAACACTGCTAACAAGGCGAGTGACGTCACACCCGGGGCAGAAATCAAAACAAACTCACCGAAGAAACATAATTATCAATTTTTTGCAATTTAATTTACAATGATGGACCCAAATATTCAAATAGACAAGGTAATAAATAATTTTTTTAATGTATTGGAGTTTATTCATCATACAATAATTTATGTTAAAGGTCGTCCTGAAGAAGAATGGTAAAAAAGCTTGTGCTATATATGGATGTAAAAACCCCAACGGCATCGTTTACCACGATTTCCCAAAGAACTTGGCTCGATAGAGGATTTGGAAGAATCTGTATAAGAGAAAGGACTCATTTAAGCCAGAAAATGCACAAGTGTGCAGTATGCATTTCGCTCATGATAGCTATCAAAGGGATCTAAAACATGAGCTTCTCGGTTTGATCCCACGAAAGAGGCTAAAAGTAGATGCAGTACCAAGTCTGCTACTTCCAACTTCTACTTCATCGTATCTTCAACCCAATTCGGTGGACCAAAGCAATGAAAAGACTCCCAAAATTCTTAATGAGTCAACTACCTCTCAATCCCCGGGATCTGAACTCCAAGTTCGACTTGATTCGCATCGCTCGAGGAGACAAATGAGTAGAGAAGCCAACCGAATAGTAAACGATTTAATGGCAAAGGACGCGGAACATAGGACACGAGATGTCGGTGTACAGACCGACCATTCTTGTTTTGTAGAAAATATAGATGATCTCAAATTAAAATTTAAAAAAGCTAAGTCTGATCTATGTATACAAAAAAAAAAGTAAGAGTTCTCACAAAGAGGCTCATACGACTAGAAACCAGTGTAAAAAAGCATTCAAAAATTAGGAAGACTCTTATTCAGAAATGTACTCCAGCCCAGGCAAAGAGAGTTTTAACCCCTGATAAAAAATGGTTCCATTACTCCAAAAAAGATATCGTTACAGCTCTGATAGTAAGGTCTATGAGTAAACGTGTATTTGAATACCTCAGGCAAACAAAAGTCTGGATATATTGCCTATAAAATGCAGCACTCATTTCCAAATCTCGGTAAAAAGAGTAATGACATTATACTAAGTAATGATTGTACACCTTGGTTGTACCATTTATCAAGAGGAGGATTGATGGTGCCTTCAGATTCTTTCTTATATGATTGTAAATTATTTGATGAAAAGTTTAAAGAATTCCATTCGCCATCTCTGGATCGTAGTCCTCAAGTCATAAATAGATTTTTTAAAGTCCTGGTGGAATCATTTGGGAGTAAATATGACAAATCTGTTCTCTTTTTCCCAAAACACGAACTATGATAAGACTACGATATCTTAATGCCCAATTAAATTTAAAAACTGGAGGGAACGAATTAATAAGGGGGAAAAAGCAACTCGGCCAATTTCATTTATAACTATTACTTGTGAAATATTTTGTACAATACAGTTTGAAATATATAAGTCATGTAGAAGTATGGGGAATGGTTTCAATCAGTTTTGACTAATTTATTGAAATATCAACAGTATTTGTAATTTTTTAATGGATCCTTCAAGCGTGATGCATGAAAAAAGTCTGGAGAACTCGGGAGGAATGTAGTGAGTGATTTTTATATGTATCAAGAGTCTGCATAACATACGATTGGTGTAGTGGGTAGCTTGAGGTTCGAATGGAAGATTTGAATTAGTAAATTAAGACCAATTGCACAAAAATTGGAGAAATTTGAGCAATTCTTCAATATATATTTTTATATGTAATTATATTACATATAAAAATATATGCCCCGGGTGTGACGTCACAGTTTTTTTATTTAGTTTTGTTTACATCAAAATGCTACGACCTTATATATAGGATACTTGGTCTGGACGAGATGCTGATGATCATAACAAAAGCTGACAAAATCTCATAACAAACAAAATTTCATATCATAAATAAATAGGTGTTTGGATTGAATAGCAAATTTAATGTTATTCTTATAATCAAAGGGGATATTTTAATGTAAAAAGATGGCTATTGAGTTGAATTTGCTATGAATTGCATTATTTTTATGATTTTGTCACTATTTTGAGCAGAATAGGATTTATATGTTGAATAACATATTATTGTATTTCTAATTTTATTCGTAATGTGGGAAGCCTTTCATCAATCACTAAACCTTTTTGTTTTATATTTATATCTCTAAGATCAGTCATCAAAATAGGTTTTTCGTAATACTTTACCCAGAATAAGAGCAACAAATGATCGTTCTGGAGTCCAATCAGTTTCAAGAGTAAAATGATAATATTGGCAGTAGCCTCATTCTACTCTTGAATTGTGCGATGCACAATAGGATTGCCTTTAGACATAAGTTTTCTCCGATGGCAGTATGTAGATGCTTCCAAGGTTGTTGTTTTACTCCGGAAAGATCATTTGTTGCTCTTATTCTAGGTAAAGTTTTAAGAGAAACCTATTTTGATGACTGATCCTAGAGATATAAAACATAAAAACTAAAAGGTTTCGTGATTGATGAAGGGCTGCCTAATTATGAATAAAATTAGAAATGCAATAATATTGTTATTCAACATATAAATCCTATTTCTGCTCAAAATAGTGACAAAATCATAAAATAATGCAATTCATAGCAAATTCAACTCAATAGCCATCTTTTTACATTAAAAGATATCCCCTTTGATTTATAAAATATACATTAAATTTGCTATTCAATCCAACACCTATTTATTTATGATATGAAATTTTGTTTGTTATGAGATTTTGTCAGCTTTTGTTATGACCAGGCTTGTGAGCGATCAGGAAAAAATAGCGATCCGATCAAAAATAGCGATCAGAAATTCTTTGCGATATAGCGATATAACGATCAGGATTTTTCCGATCAGCGATCCGATCAATTTAATTGCGATCAACAAAAAAATTACCTATGTAATACTAATTCTAAGTAAAAATTTAAATGTATATACAGTTAAACCCTAATAAGTATTCATCTTTATATGGCAATAAATGATTGTTTCCCATAGCCTATGAGCTCCAAAATTACGACTTCTCCATAGGCGCCTGTCTGTATATTTTAGGACAAAAATATAAGAATTATTGTTTCTCATAGCCTATGAGCTCCAACACCTTGGCTCCTCATTGACGGTATGTCTGCATACTTTACAAGAGATGCCAGATAATGTTTCCCATAGCCTATGAGCTCCAAAACAATGACTTCTCCATAGGCGCCTGTCTGTACATTTTAGGACAAAAATATCAGGATAGCACACACTGGCTTTTTCTATTACTATTAGTCTGTATTTTGTGTTTTCTAAACAAAATTTGTTGTTGGAATGTATTTTGGTCAATGTGACAGCTAGTTAGTTTTAAGAAATGTAAGGGTGTCTCGAAAATCCTTATTACAAACATTTTTTTATTTTTTAGTTATTTTATACAATTGATCGGATCGCTATTTTATAGTGATTTTCTTACGATCAAAAGATATAAAGATCAGGACCTTTTGCGATACAGCGATCAAATATCGCTATATCGCTATTGATCGCCGATCAGAAAAAACTCCGATCAACAAGCCTGGTTATGACTCATCAGCATCTCGTCCAGACTCTGCTACTCTAAGGCACTGATGTTCACTCCTCAAAAGCCACTTTGTGATACTTTGTAGCATAATACCAATTGCATAAATTTCAAGGCTTTCTTTCAAATAATGGATATCAATCATCCAAAAAAGGGTTCTAGGAATATTTGTATAAAACACTGGACTGAATATAGAAATGTCCCCAGCAACAGCGAAAGAGCTATTTTCACAGGAACAAATTTTACACGGTTTAAAACGCACGCCTTATATAAACATGGGGGGGGGGGAGTGACGTCACCATCAACAATCGTCAAATAATAGAGCCTCCACTGATCATAGTTGGGAATCATTTTTTTGGGTGTCATGAAAGCATTCTGGCCTAGACTTCAAACTTGTTGGAGATCCCTCGATCCCTTCCTTCCTCCATCCCTCCTTCTTTCTTCCCGGGACTCCGGATAAATGCCTTGGATACCAAGAAACGAGTCTCCTCCCTCCCTCCCATTAAGAGACACATTCCCCTCACCTCGACTTCAAGAGTGGAGTCCTACCCATCGTCAGACTTCGTCAGTCAAAGGACTTCCTTCCCTCATCTTCGTTAGAGAGCTCCCCGTCCCTCCTCTTCGTGAATGGAGTCCTACCCGTCGTCGGACTTCGTTAGAGAGCTTCCCATCCCTCGTCTTCTTTAGAGAGCTCCCCGTGCCTCCTCTTCGTGAATGGAGTTCTACCCCTCGTCGGACTTCGTTAGAGAGCTACCCATCCCTCGTCTTCGTTAGAGAGCTCCCCGTCCCTCCTCTTCGTGAGTGGAGTCCTACCCATCGTCGGTCTTCGTCAGTCAAAGGACTTCCTTCCCTCATCTTCGTTAGAGAGCTCCCCGTCCCTCCTCTTCGTGAATGGAGTCCTACCCCTCGTCGGACTTCGTTAGAGATCTTCCCATCCCTCGTCTTCGTTAGAGAGCTCCCGTCCCTCCTCTTCGTGAATGGAGTCCTACCCTTCGTCGGACTTCGTTAGAGAGCTTCCCATCCCTCGTCTTCTTTAGAGAGCTCCCCGTGCCTCCTCTTCGTGAATGGAGTTCTACCCTCGTCGGACTTCGTTAGAGAGCTACCCATCCCTCGTCTTCGTTAGAGAGCTCCCCGTCCCTCCTCTTCGTGAATGGAGCCCTACCCCTCGTCGGACTTCGTTAGAGAGCTACCCATCCCTCGTCTTCGTTAGAGAGCTCCGTCCCTCCTCTTCGTGAATGGAGTCCTACCCCTCGTCGGACTTCGTTAGAGGAAAATGAAAAGATCTGGACGTGACGTTTTCCAGAGTGCCATTGAGCTGATTGCTCAACAGTATCCCATAAATGTTTAATTTAAATGAAATATAGATATAATTCTTTGCCAAAATTATTCGTCAATATTTTTTCTAGTACGAAGTTTGAGGGAGAGAGTATTCTGCAAAAGCTTCGGGCTTTCAGCAAAACTTTTATCTGGTACAAGGCCGACTTGAGGGACGTCTAGAACTTAAAGGATGTTGTTGGCCGCCTCTAGTGCTGCGACTTTTTATTACTTCCAGTTCAATATCAGGGAAGAAATCGATCAAGAGATAGAACTCATGCTTCTCAGGGGTGGGAGTAGATGAAAGCTGAGATGCTAGGAGAGGGGAGTAAATGGGTGAGATGACCTTTTCCAGGAAGTAAGCCAATGACCGACTCAGCAAATGTTGTGTTGCAGTAGTGCGAAGAAGAGTCAAAAAGTTCAACGTTTCTAATGTTTGGAATCCCTCAGAAAGAATGAGGGGGAATTAAATTGTCGGAAAGTAAATTCGTTTAAAATATTTATTTATCATCTAAAGTACTATTGAATTTATTTCTGTATTATAATACAATAATGAATTGTGAATGAAATTTATTTGCCATCTAATATAAATTAATTACTTTCATGAATTAAAGTGTAGGAACAGTAAATTCGTTTACAATATTATTTTCTCATCTATAGTAATATTTAATTTATGTCTGTATTATAATATAATAAATTGATAAGATAATATCTTAATTATGGGGGAGGCCTAAAAGCCATTTTAATATCAGCAGCAGCTCGTAACATGGCGCTCTACATAATGATTCCGTAGGTTTCAAGCTGGCGATTTGCGGGTGACATCTTTCGGTACTTCCCCTCCTGCTCCAAGAGGACCTCTCCCTATCTGAGGTTTTTACTACGGTTCTACAAAAAATTATAATCTTAAATTGAATGAAACCCATTATTTCCTAAACATTTTAATGATATTTTATATCAGTAGATTTTGATTATATTTATACTTGATTTTTTAATGCCATAATTTTTTTTTATTGACTTTATTTACTGTAAAACTTTTAAACTATGATTTTTATTTATATATTTATAACATGCATTCACGTTAAATTCAATAAAGTGTAAAGCACTAGTGAAAAAGTAGTTAAAAGGATTTATTTCAAAGTGACGCCTATAACTTCTTGGATTTGTAAGAAATTTTGTAAAAGAGGCCATATATCCATAGTAAAAACTCTTTCAAGTCATGTTAAAGTAAAATTTTATTAGCTTAATCATTTTAACGACATATCTTAGAAAATAAATAAAAATTAATTAGCACTTTTAATACTAATTTTTGATAAGTTTGGTGACCAGTTACAATTCTTGCGAGATTTGAAATAAGAAACATAAGATTTATTAAATAATGGTAAACTAAAGTATTAATATTATTTTATCTGATTACATTCAAATTTTAAACTGGTCAATTGTCACAAAAAAAACCATAGTTAACTTCATAAGCGGACTTCATGGAATAAAAAATATTAGTAATGGGAGTAAATGGCACGGGGGGTGATAGTCCGGGGAGCGTTAGTCTGGGGAGAGGGGTAGTCCTGTTAGGTTTGATGATCAAGGCTCCTTCACCGAGATTTAATGATCTTCATGTCCTTTGGACTGTTAGATTCATCAGGACATCATGATACTTATTTCATAGAAATACAGGACTGAGGCGTTCAATAGCAAACTCCAAAAAAGAGAAAAAAGTCTTCAATATGGAGGAGGTTATGGAAGACGGAACTCCAATCACGAAGATGAGGAGTAGGGCTCCATTCATGAATACGAGTGGCAGGACTCCATTAATGAAGAGGAGGGACGGGGAACCCTATGCCGAGACGAAGGAAGGAACTCCTTGGACGAAGACGAGGGATGGGAAGCTCTCTAACGAAGTCCGACGAGGGGTAGGACTCCATTCACGAAGAGGAGGCACGGGGAGCTCTCTAACGAAGACGAGGGATGGGAAGCTCTCTAACGAAGTCCGACGAGGGGTAGGACTACATTCACGAAGAGGAGGGACGGGGAGCTCTCTAACGAAGACGAGGGATGGGTAGCTCTCTAACGAAGTCCGACGAGGGGTAGGACTCCATTCACGAAGAGGAGGGACGGGGAGCTCTCTAACGAAGACGAGGGATGGGTAGCTCTCTAACGAAGTCCGACGAGGGGTAGGACTCCATTCACGAAGAGGAGGCACGGGGAGCTCTCTAAAGAAGACGAGGGATGGGAAGCTCTCTAACGAAGTCCGACGAGGGGTAGGACTCCATTCACGAAGAGGAGGGACGGGGAGCTCTCTAACGAAGATGAGGGGAGAAAGTCCTTTGACTGACGAAGTCCGACGAGGGGTAGGACTCCATTCACGAAGAGGAGGGACGGGAGCTCTCTAACGAAGACGAGGGATGGGTAGCTCTCTAACGAAGTCCGACGAGGGGTAGGGCTCCATTCACGAAGAGGAGGGACGGGGAGCTCTCTAACGAAGACGAGGGATGGGTAGCTCTCTAACGAAGTCCGACGAGGGGTAGAACTCCATTCACGAAGAGGAGGCACGGGGAGCTCTCTAAAGAAGACGAGGGATGGGAAGCTCTCTAACGAAGTCCGACGAAGGGTAGGACTCCATTCACGAAGAGGAGGGACGGGAGCTCTCTAACGAAGACGAGGGATGGGAAGCTCTCTAACGAAGTCCGACGAGGGGTAGGACTCCATTCACGAAGAGGAGGGACGGGGAGCTCTCTAACGAAGATGAGGGAAGGAAGTCCTTTGACTGACGAAGACCGACGATGGGTAGGACTCCACTCACGAAGAGGAGGGACGGGGAGCTCTCTAACGAAGACGAGGGATGGGTAGCTCTCTAACGAAGTCCGACGAGGGGTAGAACTCCATTCACGAAGAGGAGGCACGGGGAGCTCTCTAAAGAAGACGAGGGATGGGAAGCTCTCTAACGAAGTCCGACGAGGGGTAGGACTCCATTCACGAAGAGGAGGGACGGGAGCTCTCTAACGAAGATGAGGGAAGGAAGTCCTTTGACTGACGAAGACCGACGATGGGTAGGACTCCATTCACGAAGAGGAGGGACGGGGAGCTCTCTAACGAAGATGAGGGAAGGAAGTCCTTGACTGACGAAGTCCGACGATGGGTAGGACTCCACTCACGAAGAGGAGGGACGGGGAGCTCTCTAACGAAGATGAGGGAAGGAAGTCCTTTGACTGACGAAGTCTGACGATGGGTAGGACTCCACTCTTGAAGTCGAGGTGAGGGGAATGTGTCTCTTAATGGGAGGGAGGGAGGGAGGAGACTCGTTTCTTGGTATCCAAGGCATTTATCCCGGAGTCCGGGAAGAAAGAAGGAGGGATGGAGGAAGGAAGGGATCGAGGGATCTCCAACAAGTTTGAAGTCTAGGCCAGAATGCTTTCATGACACCCCAAAAAATGATTCCCAACTATGATCAGTGGAGGCTCTATTATTTGACGATTGTTGATGTGACGTCACTCTCCCCCCCTCATGTTTATATAAGGCGTGCGTTTTAAACCGTGTAAAATTTGTTCCTGTGAAAATAGCTCTATGGCTGTTGATGGGGACATTTCTATATTCAGTCCATGCATTTTATACAAAAGTGACTTTTCAAAAATTCATATGAATAATGTATCCAACAAAAATGCGTTATCAGAAAATCCTTATGCATAAGTGTTTTATACAAATAATCTAGAACCCAAAAAAAGATTACATATTATGTAGTTTTTGCATGTGTTTCTTGGTTCCATTATCTGGAGGTATAACAAAGTACTAAAAAGTTTCCTATAAGTTTCCTCTCTTGTATTCTATCCGATGTCAATTAAGACAATATAGGACTAGCTTTCACTTTTTCGACATCTATTTAAAGGTGTACTTGCTGACTTACCTGAGCCGTGAAGTCTTTTGCCTTTATATGATCCTCTCTCCTACGCATGTGACCCGTCAGTCAAAAATTCACTTCAAATGTGTTTTTATAGATTTATGTTACTCTACCTATTTGCTGGAACAAAAAAAAACTAATTATTAGACATAAATTTATTTTATATGCTATTTTAGGAAAACATAATGTGGGATAACGTGTAATGATTGTTTGAAAGCTAAATATGCAATATGTGTTCCATGTTGAATACCGGGGCTTTTAGCGGCTCGTCTTAAATCCAGTGGTGGGCACTTCCGCTCATTATTCCGCTCGTCCGCTCTGAACGGAGGAGCAATTGGTGAGCGGAATGCAAAGAGCGGATCATCTTTGTGAGAAGTGAGCGGAATGTGGTGAGCGGACCCTCTAAAATTAACTTCCGCTCATCCGCTCACATAAAAAAGTTTCCGTTATTAAAAAGGATTACTCATAGAAAAAAGACTACTTTTTCTCGCTTTTTGCTCTAAATGTAATGCCGCTAACGTGGCATGGACTAAAAAGGTGCGCCAGAAATTGTTATTTTGTCTAGACACGTGGCAGCAGTGTTGCCAGCGTAGCCACTCAGTTCACGTCGTGCAGTTACTGTGTATGCGCAGAGAGAATAAGTGACAATCAGTCCTTTATTAATATATAAAATGCAGGCTTGTTGATCGGAGTTTTTTCTGATCGGCGATCAATAGCGATATAGCGATATTTGATCGCTGATCGCAGTATCGCAAAAGGTCCTGATCTTTATATCTTTTGATCGTAAGAAATCACTATAAAATAGCGATCCGATCAGTTTGTTTAAAATAACTAAAAAAGAAAAAAAATGTTTGTAATAAGGATTTTTGAGACAAACCCTACATTTCTTAAAACTTAACTAGCTGTCGCATTGACCAAAATACATTCCAACAACTTATATTTGTTTAGAAAACACAAAATACAGACTAATACTAATAGAAAAGCCAGTGTGTGCTATCCTGATATATTTTTTGTCCTAAAATATACAGACAGGCGCCTATGAAGAAGTCATTGTTTTGGAGCTCATAGGCTATGGGAAACATTTATTCTGGCATCTCTTGTAAAATATGCAGACATACCGTCAATTGAGGAGCCAGAGTGTTGGAGCTCATAGGCTATGAGAAACAATCATTCTGATATTTTTGTCCTAAAATATACAGACAGGCGCCTATGGAGAAGTCGTTATTTTGGAGCTCATAGGCTATGGGAAACAATCATTTCATTGCCATATAAAGATGAATACTTCTGTTTGACTGTATATACATTTAAATTTCTACTTAGAATTAGTATTACATAGGTAATTTTTTTTTGTTGATCGCAGTTAAATTGATTGGATCGCTGATCGGAAAAATCCCTGATCGTTATATCGCTATATCGCAAAGAATTTCTGATCGCTATTTTTGATCGGATCGCTATTTTTTTCCTGATCGCTCACAAGCCTGATAAATGTGTACCCCGTCATAACAAAGAGGTTGCGTTCATGGTCCCATATAGAATTTCATTTTATATTCAGAGAAGAGAGAGAAAAGTTACATTATTATAATATAACTTTTCTCTTTCTTCTCTAAATATAAAAGAGATAAAATTATCTTTGTTATAATTATTAAATAATTATTACATGTAGTATGATTAGAATCCATCTGAAAAAATGACGTCATAACACATATGTTGATGATGTTATTTAAATGGCTATATGGGACCCTACTTAGTACCAGCTTAGTACTTACTCGGCGTACAAGTTTTGTCTCTCTCTGGCACTCTCTTATTCTCTCTGTGTATACGTTTGTGTTCGTGTGTGTTCATTGTCTGACGGTCACTCTGAGTCAGTATACTTTACTTTTTCGTTTTTTTACGAATCACGAGTCATGGATAAGTTTGTGACCCGAACCCGACCTCTGAGCGGAGAGAGAAGCTACAGGTTAGCGGACCTATTCCGCCAACCTGAGCGGAAGAGCGGAATGAAGTGAGCGGAACAGCAGTACTAAAAAAAATGAGCGAATGAGCGGGAGCGGATCAGTTGCCCAAAGTGAGCGGATGAGCGTGAGCGGAACAGCAAAAAAGTGAGCGGTGCCCACCACTGCTTAAATCCTCAATAAGACATAATTATGACACAATCGGACGGCTAGGTATTACTTTATACCCGACTTGAAATAGAAAGAGAAAAAGAGTTATCGATTAGAAAAAATAGAGACATTTTTTTTGTATCTCACTGGCATCTATTTTAATATAGTGTCAAATTAATCACAACCTCTTCCTTTTTTCTATAATTCATAACCAGTTGATATTATTATTTCATTATATAATAACTTAGGTTCTTCCATTGTAAAGGAGGAACTTTTATACGAAGTCCACAGGACTCGTGAATGAGGGGAACAAACCTGACCCTTTTTTAGAAGTATCAATAATGTTTTCAAAGAAATAAATCGAACACTGTTGTTGTTTTTAATATTACAGTATAATAAACAGCTTAAGTTATGCAATTCTTCATATCAGGGTTGATCCTGAATAATAGAAAAACTCAAGTTGTTGATGATAACGCAAAATGGCAATAATGTCAACAACTTATTAATAATAGATAAAAGGGAGAGGTTTGTGATTATGATTTGATACTATAATCAAAGAAATGCCAGAGAGATGCAAGAAAGATGTCTCTATGTTTTCTAATCGACAGCATTTTTTTCTCTTTTTTATGTCAGCTCGGGTATAAAGTATTCCCTTGCCTAATCGGACACTAATGCTCCATTAGAGGTAGATTTAACATAATTGAGACATAATGTAGAACCCGAGGGCCCAATGATGAGACGACAAACTGTCATAATTCTGATATGTGAAGCATAAGGATGATTAATTTGGAGTGGGCTTTGACCATAGAGATATAAAGATATAGAGAGCTGATTCCCTTCAACAGCAGAGAAACATTGTTCAGCTGTATTCTGTGTGTCCAGTATAAACAAAGTAATTTGATCTACGTCATCGTAAGCTGATCATAGAGATAGATTCTATCTCTATGCTCAGCTTACGATGACGTAGTACAAATTACTTTGTTATATTGGACACACAGATACATCTGAAAGGAATAAGCTCTCTATATCTCTTTATCTCTATGGCTTTGACCATGGACCACCTTAATAACTGGACTCCCAACATAAAAGAAAAATCCAGTCCACTGAAAGAGCTCTTCCATGACTAAGATGATGGCAACCCCTCTATATGAAAAAAATAGTTCTCTTGGGGGGGAATTAAAAAAAGGAAATCCTCCCACAATAAATGTCTTGAGAATTCACGGTATGTTATGTTTAAAAAAGTAATACCGCGGAATGACGTCACTGGGTAACATACCTTTTGCTATTTATGTCTTTTTCAATTACTCCTTAGGGCTGGATATTTAGACTTTGATTGCTCTATAGATAATAAGTATTCCTTGTTTTTCTTCTATGTTTCATCAACTACAATAACACTGGTTACCACACTTTTTCTTCCTTAACAAAATAACAATTTGAGGCCACTGAATCCGAATCTGGCCGTAGTTCTGGCCGTGTCGCATCAGGATATTCTGCAAACTTCACATTTTCCTGAAAATGTGTTTCATAATATTTTTGGGTGTCTGTATATGTTAAATAGTTATAATTCGTTGGTAAAAATAAACGACGGGCCCATGAACAGAAGAAGACAAGTAGCAAAATATTGCTTAATAGTATGAAATTCAAAGTACATTTTTTTTTTTTGGTACCTCAGTACAACAATTTATTTTCCATCAAATTGGTTACATTATAATTTTTTTACATTATTACATAAACACATTTAAAAAATCAAAATTATTTATTAGAATAAATAAATTGTTCGAAACAGGTGAAAGGTATTGAAATAGGTAATTTTGAGATGAAGGTTAGTGCTTTTGCGGATGATGTCACAATGACGTATGCCGGGGACCAGAAAGAAATCGAGTGCCCCATCAATCAAACCTTCAATATCATTAGGACAAACAGTGAGTTGTCTGGCTTGGAAATAAACTTGAGTAAGACTCAACTCATCTCAAATTTCAATATTAAGAGTATTGGCTCTGATATAAAACAATCTTTTCAATTGAAGGTGCTGGGATCTTTTTAACACTTGATGATGGTGATATTGTCGAGAATGAAAAAAAGATTGAAACTACCATAAAGAAGGCCGTGGATGGACTAACATCATTGGTGGGAAAGAATTTGATTGCAAGAATTTTAATATCGAATACTTTTATTCTCCCCAAAGTTGTACATATTTTAAAAATGACACCCTTTTCAATGGTTTTAGCAGGGAAAGTACATCAACTATGTGAATATTTTTTGTTTCCTTATGGTAGATGCAAGCGAATTTCCTGGAATCAGCTAGTGTGCCCCCAAAAAAGGGGAGGACTGGGTCTTATAGATTTTCAGAGCTTTTGGAACGCAATACTATTTTCCTGAATTAAAAGAATATTAGAAAGGGGCTCAGTATGGTCGGAAATAATTGAGTCAGATATGCTGAAAGCACAGACAGAGGTTGTCGATAATATAAAAGGAAATGGCCCCGAAGCAGTCTTCGATATAGCTCGGAAAATTAATTACTTTTGGCACGAAAATATTAATAGCAACGTGGGTCTGATCAATATGTTACTGGAGAAGATGGAATGGCAAGAGCCCACCTCTGGGAATAGTAGACTTTGTTTCTTAGCAAGAACTTCCATAAAAAAGAAATTGAATTATTTTGGAGAAATTTTTAACAATAATATTATTCTGACTCCAAATGAAATTTTAGAACAAAAGGGTATTTTACATAATTTGAATTTTAAAAGACGAGTTATTTGGCCACGGGATTGTTTTTACAAATTTATAATTTTTTTAGTAATAAGTCGCTTAGATTATTTTTGTTAGGGGAAACATAAAAAAACGTTTCTGACTCAAAGTACAATTAATTGCTCATGAACAAAATAATGTTATTGCGATAGTAGAGAAAATGTAGGATCACTACTGAATCTGCAACTTTGCGCGCAAATTGTCGTTATAAAGGGTTTTTTATCAGGAAACGACCGTCCCGAGACCCGGGCCGGATTTAAATTTTCAAGCCGGGCCGGGCCAAAACCGGACCGGGACTTAATACATATTTTCGTTCTTCCGACATTATGAAGTGATGACGTTTTTTAGAAAAGAACTTCCTAAAAAAAGTGATGACGTTTCTTTTAAAAAAGAATATTTCGAAAAATTCCTTTCTAAAAAAACGTCGTCACTTTATGAGGGACAAATGGAAGAAAATATTGAGCCGGGACGCTCAAAAAACAGCCGGGACCCGGGCCGGGTACTCGGTCGTTTCCTGGTTTGTATCTACCAAGGCTTCTGTAGTACTCTGCCATGAAATATATGCCCGTCTCCCTTGGTACTACCAGTATTCCATGAATGAATATCTGAATGGAAGCGTTCTCCTTCTTCATCATTCAGTGTCCAATCAAGGTTTTCTGGAAATAATCCAAATAACTTTTTAACTAGTAAGATCTATAAACAGATATCGTACCGATATGGTAATACCCAGGGTTGTGGATTGAACGGAAAAAACGAACGTAGTTCGCGAACGCACTTTCAAAATCGAACGCCCTGAACAGAATATAAATGAACGGATGAACGGATTTTTTTCTTTGGTGGCGTTCGTTCGTTATATTATATTGTTTTCAAAAGTGTGGACGTTTTTTAAAAAGAAGTTAAATTAATATTTCTTATGTCAAGTGCAATTGAAATTACTGCAAGTCATTCTGGGATAAAAGTGGGGCGTTTTTTTTAAATAATGAGGTTTTTTTAAAATTTGAGATAGGAAATAATTGATATTTTTTCAACGAACAAACGAACGCTAAAAAAATGAATAGATGAACGCCTGAAAGGAAAATATTCAAATCGAATGGGCGAATGCTAAGGTTGCGAACGCCCACAATCCTGGTAATACCGTATAATCTTAGTGTATAAAATGTAGGGGTACTCCCAGGGCAAGATAGTACGGAGAGGTTGTGTGAACTTTATATTTACAACGACCATATTGCAACATGTTTGTTATTATTATTAGTAGTAATAAGTTATGTGACTTCATTGATTTACCATTGTTGCGTTTATGATTTTTTAAATATCTATTTTATAAGATTGTAATGATAATATATATATATATATATATATATATATATATATATATATATATATATATATATATATATTTATATAAATATATATGAATGATCGAATGGTTATTGATAATTCAATCAATATCAAAATAGATAAATTTACCACCTTTGTTGCTCATTTTAAAGTAACCGTTGATGCCCAGTGTTCGAAAGAAATTATAATAGTTTTATTTAAAAAACCAGAAATGTTATTCATATGTAAAAATATTTGATAATTATATTTAGAGGTCTTACCCAATTTTTTCCTTTATAAAACCTGATCGAGGTGCTCTCGAAACTTCACGCTGCTCACACTAGCCATCGATTTGAATATACAATGATAAATAATTAAATATTTTTAATGTGCCTGAACGAAAAGACTCTCTGTGGGCTAGAAGCAAATTAGGCTACCCAAAATTAATCCAATTGGCCTTGGCCTGGGCGCTCAAAATTTCAATGACCATCGTTCCTGATATTATTGCCATTCCAGAATCGACAGCCCTGGAATAGTATTCAAAATTTAGGTATATCTGTTCCATCTATTTGAACAACAATCCCTATAAAATTGAAGGCCCCAGGATTGTAGTTCAAATAGATTAATCTCTGATGGCAAGGCGCAAGTTCCACGTTGGACGAATAGTTCCTGAACGATGGGTTTTTGGAGGCTACTGCCCTCACACAAAGGAAGGCTTCATAATTTTTGTGAGTATTAATGAATATATGTCCACAAAGAGTAATAAACTTTTTTATATTTTGATCTAGGTTGATGATCGAAAGGCAGGCACCCTCCTTCCCATCATCATGGAAAAAATTGAGCCAGGTTGTGTTATACACAGCGATGGATAGGCTGCCTATAATAGAATCCCTCAATTACCTATAAGCCCTCAATACTAGCACGAGGTGGTAAATCACTCTACAAATTTTGTGGATCCCATAAGCGGTGCTCATACGAACCATGTTGAGTGCTACTGAAAAAAAAAATGCAAAGAGGACGTAATAAAGAAACTATATTGCATTCAATTATTACTTAATTATTTTTCTTTATAGATTCAAATCAATGGCTCGTGTGAGCAGTGTTACGCTCGAGGAACACCTCGATGAATTTTTATGGAGGGAAGACCCCTACAGACGCATTTTCCAACATATTTTTACATATAGCTCATACTTATACCTTTAAAAAAAATATATATATATATAAATATATATATATATAATTTCTTTCGAACACTGGGCTTCAACGGTTCCTTTAATCTCGCACTCAATGTCCAACAAGGGTGGTAAATTTGTCTATTCGGATATTGATTGAATTATCAAAAATCATTCGATCATTAATTACTTCATTATATATATATCATCATTACAATCTTATAATAATATATATTAAAAAATAATAAACGCAACAATGGGAATCAATGAAGTTGCATAACTTATTACTACTAATAATAATAACAAACATGTTGAAATATGGACGTTGTAAATATAAAGTTCACACAACCTCTGCGTACTATCTTGCCCTGGGAGTACCAATGTAGGAAACATTTTTCGTTTTGCTACAAATTATACATTTTAGTTACCGTTTGGAGAAAAACTCTTTGCAGAAATTGGGTCTAGTATGGCTTAGCGAATCAATTGTAGCGATGCTGCCCAATAGGCAGCAGGAAGTAGGCTAAAGTTTATTTTCTGTAGCATTAAAATTGTTTCCTTTTAATAAGTTTTCAGTATTTTTACAATATCTCAGCGTCTTTTTTGCAGAGGTTTGTTGTGTTTTTTGAGGTAATATTGTGTGATACATTCGTACTTCAGCCAGACAACTGACATAATTCCTCTGGACTCCATTAACGAAGAGGAGGGACGGGGAGCTCTCTAAAGAAGACGAGGGATGGGAAGCTCTCTAACGAAGATGAGGGGTAGGGCTCCATTCATGAATACGAGTGGCAGGACTCCATTAACGAAGAGGAGGGACGGGGAGCTCTCTAAAGAAGACGAGGATGGGAAGTTCTCTAACGAAGTCCGACGAGGGGTAGGACTCCATTCACGAAGAGGAGGACGGGAGCTCTCTAACGAAGACGAGGGATGGAAGCTCTCTAACGAAGTCCGACGAGGGGTAGGACTCCATTCACGAAGAGGAGGCACGGGAGCTCTCTAACGAAGACGAGGGATGGAAGCTCTCTAACGAAGTCCGACGAGGGGTAGGACTCCATTCACGAAGAGGAGGGACGGGAGCTCTCTAACGAAGACGAGGGATGGGAAGCTCTCTAACGAAGTCCGACGAGGGGTAGGACTCCATTCACGAAGAGGAGGGACGGGAGCTCTCTAACGAAGACGAGATGGGAGAAGATCCGACAAGGTAGGACTCCATTAGAGAGGGAAGGGAGCTCTCTAACGAAGACGAGGATGGGAGCTAACGAAGTCCACAAGGGGTAGGCTCCATTCACGAAGAGGAGGGACGGGGAGCTCTCTAACGAAGATGAGGGAAGGAAGTCCTTGACTGACGAAGACCGACGAGGGTTAGGACTCCACTCACGAAGTCGAGGTGAGGGGAATGTGTCTCTTAATGGGAGGGAGGGAGAGGAGGAGACTCGTTTCTTGGTGTCCAAGGCATTTATCCCGGAGTCCCGGGAAGATAGAAGGAGGGATGGAAGAAGGAAGGGATCGAGGGATCTCCAACAAGTTTGAAGTCTAGGCCAGAATGCTTTCATGACACCCAAAAAAAAAAGATTCTCAACTATGATCAGTGAGGCTCTATTATTGACGATGTTGATGGTGACGTCACTCTTGACTCTCTCTCCCCCCTCATGTTATACAAGGCGTGCGTTTTAAACGGTGAAATTTGTTCCTGTGAAAATAGCTCTATCGCTGTCCGCTGAAACAGTTGTATCATCAGTCCTTGTCGTTGGTCAAAAAAAAATTCCGTTCAACGTTCGCGAACGACTACAATGAACGACAAATCAACAAGTCTGATATACACTATTATGCACAGAGTATAAAACTAATATTAATGTTTTTTTTCTTTTTTTTCATTAATTATTGATTATATAATTGCTACTGTAGCGGCCAAGTCTATCATATGAGTATGGGTTTGAATAATATAAACCCACTTAGTATTATTAGTATTATTATATATCAAGTAGTGACTTGTTCTCTTATTTACTCTTTCTCATGGCGGCATTTCCCGCATTAGTTGAGTACTTAAAGTAATCCATTGCATCTAAGCGATCTGATTGGGTGATAACAGCAAGATGCATTACTTAGGAGAGCATCATCGCTTGTTTTTTATTATTATTACTGGAGTATTCAGTTGTA
>CP045903.1:16806092-16868071 GCA_013387185.1 Caligus rogercresseyi | reverse complement strand
AAGCTCACCATAGTCTCTCCCTTTGGGACCTACAAATTCCTCCGCATGCCTTTCGGGCCGAAGAATGCAAGTGGTACCTATGCAAGACTCATGCGTTAAGTCTACGGGCCTCAAGTAGACAGGAAGGGACTCCTCGGGTTCTTCGACGACAATTTCATCACAGGGTAACCTATATACAAACCCTAGCAAGGTTCGCTGAATTTCTACTCTGCACGCAAGAGGCCAACCTCCGAATTAAGACGACCAAGACAGAACTGTTTGTGAATAAAACCACGTGGTTAGGGCATGAGATAGGGATTGGTCAAATATCCCCATCCGAACGCCTGATTGAGGCCATCAACGAATGGACAGGCTTTCACTACAAAAGCCTTATTATAAATACCTAAAATTGAAATAATATAAGAAAGTCATTTTATTCAACAAATGTTGAGCACTTTGATAAAAAATAAAACATTTTACTAATTGAAATCAGTTAGTTAAATCAAGAATTTTCTTTTAAATATTTATAAAAACATTATATGAATATCATTAAAATAATTAAAATATTTAATACTTGTTGTTGCATTCCATATCCAAAAAATAATAGATTATCAAATATAATATTATGAAGCTATCAAATTCATATTTGTTATTTTGTATTAAAATGAAGTTGAACATTTGATTAATATATGCAAAATATGAAATAAAATAAGTTCAAAATAATATCAAAATTATTTTCTCATATTTATAATTAAAAACTTATAACAATGATGTTGAGCAATGAAAATATGTAATTTACACAATATTGAAATATCATGTTCATAGATCTTTGTTGGCTCATATTATTTTTATGAGTTATAATAAATGTTAATCGAAATGTATTTAAAGATTTTAAATAAACCAAAAACACTATTAAGAAAAAAAATCAAAATAAGAATTAAAAATGAATGAAACAATTTCAAGAAATATCTTCGATTAAAATTGTATCAAGCTCGTCTCTATAACTTTCATAGTTCGTGTTTATTCCATCATATCTGGGTTTCCAAACCCCTGTCGTTACTTAGTTCCTTCACGAAGGAAAGCTTCGGGTCTAAATACTTCTTAATTCGACATGGGAGTTCAGAGTTCGTGCTACATAAATAATTCGCTCGATGTAGCAGTTTATTCCCTTAATTTTTCTTTGGCATTTAAGAATGGACCAGATGAGCCAGTTCATCTGGAGAGATTGACGTCGAACGCTTGGTTTATTTAGTTCTGTATCACGTCTACCAGCGGAGCAAGGTAAATGTAATATTCAAATGCGTTGAATGTTGAAATTAATGCGTTCATTATCAAGAGGCTTGTTTTTATATGTACATAACAAAAAAAGTATGCATATAATTATATATAAATAATAACTTTTTTTATGAAATAATATAATATTTAATGTTTCAACAACTCTGCACCCTCCGATCGTTAAGGATGGTACAGGATACCAAATGCCTCTTGGAAGTATTGCCCTCTTGTTAGTATTCACATTCAATCCAGTAGTCCGTGACAATTTTCAAAAAAAGCAACCAAATTTCATCTCTATTTGTGAGTATTTCCACTGAATTTCCTTGTACCGTAAAGGTCGACAAGATGTTTTGATTTGTTAATTAAAACGCCGAAACCTCCATATTTACGCTTTATTAATGTGCTTAAAAGTTCCAAAGAAGCTACGAACAATAGAGGGGATACTTGGCCTCCTTGCCTACAACTCCTTCCCAGGATTATAGGATCGCTTTGTTGACCATCTATCACAATTGTGGACAAACCATTATATAAAAGAGAGCGTATGGAGTTAAAATATTTTCTAGGAAGAAACTTTTTTATGGCTTTAAAAATGAAATTATGACTAATGGAGTTGAAGGTCTTGCTGAAGTCGATGGTAATTATTGCTCCATATTTTGCATGCCTCTCTGTCAGACTGGTTCGCTGGTCAGACAAAAGAGACTTTAGTTTGGTGAAGACCCTTTCGCAGTCCACAGAGGTATTTGAAGCGCACGAGAAGAGGAACGGCAATTTGGGATCATCTTTGAGCTCCAATGTCTCTCTCTTCATAATTATGTTGTAGAATTTAATTCTTTCGAAGTCCGGATTCTTCTCAAGGACACTGTTCAACTTACTGGCAAAGGGCTCAACAGTCAGCTGCATCTGCACCCTATCAAGGATTTCAATGCTCTCCGTCAGTGGAAGGCGCTCTTGCAGGCTTAAAATGGCGCGTACCAGTTGAGTAAAGTTGCCCTTGATGAATGCCAGCTGACCCGGCAGTTTTGGGTCCTTTAACAGTTTTTTGGCTTTGACGATGGCCAAGCTGTCATCATTAAGGGATTCTATGAAGTGTCCAATCCTATTGAAATGGTCGCAGTAGTAGAATGCCGCTTCGAGCCAAGTTCCTCGCCTGGTCAAGTAAGGCTCTTGGACAGGAGGAACTTACCTTAAATTGTCGTTATATTAGAAATATATTTCAACGCATAATTATTTTATTATTATCAGGGATGTAGGAATCTGGTCAATACACTAATACATAAACGACCTTTTAACGCATATAACGCATATTTGGCCTTTTTTGCATATTTATCGCATATTTTGATCAAAGTTTGAGGATATATATATATTTATCCCGGCTGTTTTTTGAACGGCCCGGCCCGGGACTTTAATATTTTCGTTTATTTGTCATTTTGTAAGTGATGACGTTTTTTTAAACAATAATTTTCTTGACGAATGGCCTGCTAAAGAAAGTGACTCCGTTCACCCATAGTTTAGCCAAAATGCTTGTGGAGTGCATCATACCAATTGTCAAGTCTGAAAGTCGTGCATTCCAGGCCTTCATTGAAAGGTACTGCCACTTGCCAATGCCAAGTAGGTGGTCTCTGTCACACGCAATGGAGAAAGAAAGCAAGGTCAATATGAATAAGGCTGCAGGATCAGAGGTTGTTTGTTCTTATGGATGAGACAACTGACAGATGTGGCAGAGCCATGACTGCAGTCCTCTCTGGGCCCCTCGATGGACGCTTCATGGATCGACCCTTCCTGTTGGACCTGCTTGACATACTTGCTGCCAATAACAAAAACATTAAACAGGCCGTGACAGGGACACTCTTCAAGGTGTTTGGGGAAGATTTGGACTTCAACAGTCTACACCTACTCATCACTGAGGGAGCAACTTACTGTCTGAAGGCCGGGCGAGGTTTGAAGGAACTCTTCCCTAACATGATGCATGTCGCCTGCATCTGTCACGCTCTCATCAGGGTGGCTGAATTGGTTCGTTACGAATTTCCTCTAGTGGATGAACTGATCTCTGAGATCAAGAAGGTGTTTGTCAAAGCACCTCGACGCAATAAGGCCCTTGCCGCTTCCGGGTAAGTTCCTCCTGTCCAAGAGCCTTACTTGACCAGGCGAGGAACTTGGCTCGAAGCGGCATTCTACTACTGCGACCATTTCAATAGGATTGGACACTTCATAGAATCCCTTAATGATGACAGCTTGGCCATCGTCAAAGCCAAAAAAACTGTTAAAGGACCCAAAACTGCCGGGTCAGCTGGCATTTATCAAGGGCAACTTTACTCAACTGGTACGCGCCATTTTAAGCCTGCAAGAGCGCCTTCCATATGTTACCATGTATAATGCTGTGGCCGTAGGCCACCCACCCGCCCGGAGGGCCTAGCACCAGAAGCGGAGCGGCAATGGGCTAGTCTATATTATAATTGGAGTTTGTCTGTCTGTCCGTCTGTCTTCTATAGACGCCGAAACTACAGAAGCTAGAGAGCCCAAATTTGGCACACAGATGCATCTTGACCATGTGATGGTCTTGGGCTAGGTTAAGTTCTGATCAGACCAGATTTGCGTCTGTGAGAGGATTTTGCGGTTTGTATGGTTTTTTGAGGGTTAGGAGGCTCGGGATGTAATTAGATGTTTTGTGGGTTTTGGCCGTAGGCATCTTTTGGTATAATAAAAACTAAGACCTTGCGGCCTTGCAAAGACCTGAAAAAAGGCTTGGAAAACTTTAGTTGTCCATAGTTCGTAAGTGAGATGTTTTAGAGACAGAACGCAAATTAAAAGTTATCTGCATCTCTGCCCAAACAACCTGGATCCGGAAAAAAATTCCGGATCCAGACACTCCCGGACCCGGATTATGACATTTCCTCAACTTTTGATTATTTCCCATTTCGAAAAAAAGCTACTCTGAAAGTACATCAAGAATAGGGTTTACAATCGGGTCCGAAAGAAATTTCCCGGAAAACCGGACCGGCCTATCGGGAAATTCAAGAAAACCTCTGGGGCGACTTTTTAATACGAAAAAAGTTCAAAACAAAACATACGAAACGAAGGCCTTGCAAAATAAGCCTAGGTTGGTTAAGTCAATGTCCGGCCTCCGGGACATATTTGGGCCGGGATCTGGATTTTTTTCAATTTGCAAGTTTTCGCAATATATTTTTGCACAATCATATTCAGCTTCACAAAGGGAGCAACTTTGATGTATTAAGTATCCGGATCCGAGGTCGTTAAGACCCTCAAATCCGGGATTGAATATTAGGTCCTATTTCATGGAAGAAGCGGAATATTTTTGGAATCCTAAATTTTGGGGGGCCTTTTGTGGGTTGTCAGTTAGATTGATCGCATCAAGTTATAAAATAGTATCTATAGAGTGTGCATTTCTAATAAGTTCGTGGTCGATAAAAAATGAATTTTAGTTTACAATTTTTTGAGTTTTGGCATAATGGAAATGGAAAAGTGATTTTTCTCCGCTCCTGGTAAACTCACAGATTTCAACTTAAGTTCATAAGAAGGAGCTTAAAAAGTCTTACAACAAACTATAAAATAAATCATTCTCAAGTGTTTCATATACTTTTTCAGAAAACCCAAAAAACTGATTTTTTCAAAAAACATGATTTTTGGCATTTTTTAAAAAATTTTAAATTTGTTAATATAGTTGTTCTCAATTGGGGAGACTAATGCATATATGAAACAATTTTTAAAATTGGATGAAAAACAAAAAAGTTTTATTTGTAAGCATTATTTCATAAGTACATATGCTACATATATATATATAGCATAGGAGTTGGCTATAATGTTAGTTCTTTTTTGCTCCCTAGGGGGCGCTCTAAATTATGAATCTAATGTAACCTCTAGAGAGACTTTTTACTGCATAATTGGTATTTAAATTATAAAATACAAAATGAAGCCCTCGCAATAAAAATATCCGACACCATATGACGTCATAAATTAACACCACGGTTCACCAAAGGTCTGTATAATAAGGTCTGAGCTATACAAAAACAAACATGTAATCCTGGCAGTATAACTACACAATGACGTCACTGGAGAACGAATATATATATTTATGTAATTTATATTTTCATATATATTTATTTTATTAGTTTATTTAAACACACACACACACACATATATATATATATATATATATATATATATATTTATTTATAGATAGCTAGAGAGATTGATTGATAAATATATATATATATAGATATAATCGTTATCCAGTGACGTCATTGAGTAGTCACACTGCTACATGTTTGTTTTTGTATTGCCCCAGCCTTGGGTTCACCAATCTTATTAACCAGTTTGAATACTTCAAACTCATCCCCCTTTTCTCACAGGAGACACAGCTGAACGCGCTCCGAAGTATGATAAAAGAAGGGAGAAGCTCTATGAATAAAAATATTTGACATGTACACATGAATACGATAACATCATGAAAATGGTTTCCAGTGCAAAGTTGGAAATGTCGATTTTCCCTCCAAATCATGAAGAAGATCTTACCTTAAATGACTTTATCATCTTGAATATTTTTGTCATTACTGTCGCAACAATTATTATGTATTGATGTTATTGAAGGTCTATCTATAAATGCTAATGTTGTTGATGCATATAATAAGGCTTCAAACTATATGGGAGCTTTATATATAATACAAAATTTTATGGAGTGAATATTTAAAGAAAAAATGTATCTTAATTATTGTCATAATCTTTTATTTATATTTATGTAAGCAACATATGGCCCTGGAATATATTAAGCCTTCAAGCATGTTCAGGAGTATTTTATTGAAAATATTTTAAAAAAATAAAGAAAATTGATGAAAGGTCACCATGTTTATGATCCCGTCATAAACATGATGGAATTGACGGAAGGGCACTGCGATAATACATTAACATATATATACTATCACTGTTGACATATTTATCTATATTATTACCTCCGCCGAAGGAGGTATTGTTTTCACTGGCGTTTGTTGGTTTGTTGGTTTGTTAGTTTGTTGGTTGTTGGTTGTTGGTTTGTCAGCAGGATAACTCAAAAAGTACTGAACGGATTTGGATGAAATTTTGTGGAGTTGTTGGAAGTGCGAAAAGGAAGAAGTGATTAAATTTTGGCATCTCTGAGTGCAGAATTAAGGCGCCAAATGAGCTAAATACTACTAAATTTGCCAAGTTAGTCTACTCTGCCAATAGATGTCGTTTTGCTGTGAAATTGGGTGCCGGGAGCGTCTTCCTCTCGGAATTTCCGTCTAGGGGAACCCTCCCCCGTCTCTCTACGCCTCCCCAGTCGTGAAAAATCCGCCTCGGAAGGCTCATGAATATGCCTCTAGTTTATAAAATGAGATTATAAAGATATTGTTATGACTCTTATTACAAGACATTGTTGACATTTGAATCATTGATCATCTTTTTTGAGTCTGACTGTAAAAATCATTCAACTATATATATTTTCTGTAGTTCTTTACCTTTTATTATTTTCTCATCAACACCGTTGTGGGGAAAGAAAAGGAAAAGTACTCGGTCCTTTGTTAATGATATATCAATCTCTCTTTGTATCTTTGTTTTCAAACATGGCGTCTGTCTCTCTCTCATGAGTACTTTGTACTTTATGTTGATATGTCACTGCCTCTTCATTCTTTCCTCTTTGTTTATATATATTTTATTCCTTTTAATTTATCTTTGTTTTCAAACATGGCGTCTTGCTAAGTATCTTTGCCCACTTTTTTAAAAGAGACGATAAATGTTATGTATTTACGTTAGCACAAAGTTACTTTTAAAGTAAGAAAAGGGGAAAAAAGAAAAAAAACTACATATATACATATTTGTAGTTATAAGGAGAAGAACTTAATCAGGATTTACTGGATAATATATATTTTTCCCCTCTCCTTTTTTTGAAAACTAATCGCATCCATAGAGATATAAAGATATATAGAGAACTGATTCCCTTCAATGGCAGAGAAACAGCGTTCTAATGTTTCTGTGTGTGCAAAATAAACAAAGTAATTTTTACGACGTCATCGTAAGCTGATCTTAGAGACAGAATCTATGAATGATGAAGAGAATAAACTCTCTACAGTAAGCCCTCGATATAACGCCCCTCTGTATAACGAACTTCGGATACAACGAACCTCCTGGAGCTAGTCGAACAAACCTCAGATATAACGAACTTAAGTTCGTTATATCTGAGGATACCGAACTTCGTGGAGCTGGCCGAACAAGCCTCATATATAGCGAACCTAAGTTCGCTATATTTAAGGCTACCGAACCCGAATTATGAGCTGCTGCGGATCATGCGGTTTGAACTCATGCGTGAGGTGCAGCAGAAGAAGATTTCTGACTTCTTCAAGGCTGGCCCCTCCCCAGCCGAGAAGAGGTCTAGGACAGAGTCTGAGACCAGCAGTGTGTCTGTGACTTCGACCTCCTCCACTAATCTGCCAAATTTGTCCAGGCAGCAGTTCATCGTCACTCCTGCAGGATATACCTTACACTCCAGAGCCTTCCTTTAACGAATTTTCGGATATAACGACCCTGCCCTCCCCCCATATAGTTCGTTATATCGAGGGTTTACTGTATATCTTTTTAGAAGTTTTTTTCGGTCGCAATGACCTATTTTTCTGAAGGATCCAATCAGCTCTCTATATCTTAATATCTCTATGTTGGGTTCACCAATCTTATCAACCAGTTTGAATACTTCAAACTCTTCCCCCTTTTCTCACAGGAAACACAAGTGGACGCGCTCCGAAGTATAAAAAAAGAGAAGGGAGAAGCTCTATGAATAAAAATATTTGACATGTACTCATGAATACGATAACATCAAGAAAATAATTTCCCGCGCAAAGTTTATAATGTTGATTTTCCCTCCAAATCATGAAGAAGGTCTTATGGAGAAGAGCATTTGCCTCTTAGCTCACATAGGAGGCTTTTTAAGTTGGCGTTATTTCATTAGAAGTAAATATATGTAGTACAAGATATATATAATTTCCTTAAACTTTTTAGTACATAAGTCTTTTGCTTCATATTTGCCTCGCTGCACGTTGCTAAGTATCTGTGTCCACTTTTTTTAATGAGACGATAGAGGTATTTTAAAGTAAGAAAAGGGGAAAATAAGTAAAATAAATACATATGTATATATTTGTAGTTATAAGGAGAGGAACTTAATCCGAATTTACTGGATAATATAAAAAAATTCCCTCTACTTTTTTTTTTAAATACTCATATCATAAAACTTCTTTCTATACGACGTCTCCATCATCATAAGCTTCAAAAACTTCATTGTTTGATGCAAGGTTCAACCCTTGCCTCAACATATTATCCAAAGATATGTTACCATGTATAATGCTGTGGCCGTAGGCCACCCACCCGCCCGGAGGCCTAGCACCAGCCGCGGAGCGGCAATGGGCTAGTTTTTTTTAAATGGAATAATTTAATTAATTATTAATATAATTAATACACTTTAAATTTTTTCAGACTTATGAATTCAAATTGGTCAATCAAAATCGTTTATCCAAAAATCCTGATATTAAATTTCAAATACATAAAAGCACAAATTCCTTTCATCTTTGCCATGATTAGTTTGCAAAAATTAGCATCCATTTAAGTAGGAAAACTATACGCTCAAACTATAAACTGTGATAAAAATACCAAAACACCACGTATTCTAATTTCTGATTGCACCATAACAATGAGGAAAATGAGGGCTCTTAAGGAAGAGATTTAAAAATATCTTGTTAGGATTGTATTTATAAATTTATAGACATAAATTCAATTTATAAATATATAAAAAAAATCGTGGCTCCGACATAGGGGCACTACTAGCCGATACAGGATTAAGTTCCGTTGAGTTCAGCCTTGAGAGCTCATCTAACAAATTTCTTTTAGTAGATACAGCAATTTTTTTTTTAAATAAAGACAGTGACAAAATTAAAATTGTATATTTAGTATCCTCAATTTCTCTATGAAGGAACAAGTAGAATAAAATATAAACATATAATTAACTAGAGGACTCAGAGAGTGCAAACCTCCGCCGATCCCCACCAAATGAATCACTTGGTCTTTTGTCATTTGCCAATAGATGTCGCTGTGCCGTGCTCTCCTCTTTGAGAGCACAGCAGAGGGACATCTATTGGCAGAGTAGGCTAACTTGAAATATTTATTAGTATTTAGCTAATTTTACATCTTAAAGAAGCACTCAGAGATGCCAAAATTTAAACACTTGTTTCTTTTGGCATTTCCAACAACTCCACAAAGTTTCATCCGAATCCGTTCCGCACTTTTTGAGTTTTCTGCTGACAAACAAACCAACCAACAAACCAACGCCAGTGAAAACAATACCTCCTTCGGCGGAGGTAATTATATATTTTCAGACAATGAACATATACCCTGAGATATTAGGACGAATTGGCCGAGGAAATATGGACTAGGAAGAAATGAACTAGGAAGAAATGGACTAGGAACAAATGGACCAGGAACAAATGGACCAAGAAAAAATAGACCAAGGTAGAAAAGGAAAATGATGACTCATGGAAGAAATTGACCAAATACATGGGAAGGCAAGTATTTGAGTGGAATGTATCTAAGTATGTACAAATACTATTTCTCATATGAACTGAGTAAATAATGACTGATAATGGTTTTATTTATACAATTTTAGATTAATACTCTCTTTTGTTGCCAACTGTAATTCAAAAGTGTTCAAATTATTGTAACTAATACATATTGTCATAAATAACGAACATACGATGTTAAAAGCATCCTAAAAGAAACTACAAAAAGAAGAAGAAATATATGCTTAATTTTGTACGCGATTGTTATAAATGGAATATTTATATTATTAATAAATATCAATTGCAGTTTAATCTTTATTTGGTTAAACGATATTTAATCATGAATATTTAATCTTATTTCATAGTTAAGTGTTATATCTCCAATACCTAAGACTAAAATACATTTATTGGGGTTTAATGAATGTAAATGTTTAATGGATTGTACTTTGATAGCAAATGTTTTTAAAGGTAAACATAATTTAAACGATTATAACTCACTATAAATAATATATGAAGTGGCTGCAGAAAAGAAAATATGTATTTTCTTTCATACATTTTTTTTTTTTTTTTTTTTTTTGCCTATATGATTCGATAGAATTGCATCCGATTGGATATAAATAAGCATTATAGCATTATAATTAGTCTATCGAACCTAGGATCTTATCAATGAGGTAGACCAAAAATGACCATCCCCTCTCGGGATTCGAACCTGCGCCCCCAACATTGAGAGTTGGACACGCCTTAACACGCACGGCTATCGAGCTCCCTTAATACATTTTCATACATTTTTGGAAAATAATTTACATTTCTTTGGAGGAATTTTTAATATAGAAAATCATAGATTCAAACTTTTTCTAAATTGTTTTTTTTAAATCGAGACATTGACCAATATTGATTTTTTTTGTCACATGAAAAGGGAATCAATAAGAAATCTTATGTATGCTTAGATATAACCCCCTCAGGTCTTCTATTTCTATTGTTTGCAAAGTACAAGCAAAAAAATATGATCATCCACTATATATTACTTTATTCCATTTATAAATAGTAATATATTGGGTACGCTCTGACTTTGTAAGTTATGAACAAAAATTTATAAAAGAAGATTTTTAAAAAATTATTATCACTATTTTTTTCAAAAACTAACCACAATAGAATATTATAGTGGATATATGTAAAACAGTGAAAACAAAAACGAACATATAAAAGACATAAAAAGAAGTTTCAGAGGCTCATATAAAAAGACACAACAGAAAAAAAACTCAAGAAGTATTAAATAACATTTTTAAATAACATCAAAACATTTTAAAAAGATAAATACTTCTCTTTCTGTGCCTTTATATATCTGTGTGTGTATATATGTGTGACTCTCTCTCTGTGTCTCTCTCTTATTCCATCTCTCTAACTCTACCTCTTTCTTTTTCTTTTTTTCGTCTCCCATTCCTTTCCAAAAATAAAAAAATATACCATGAGTCCCTAAAATATGGAGGCGGTGTACAAAAGTAGAATTGAGCCATGATAAAAATGTAAAAACGGAAAGTTGGCACAAATAGCATGTCTAGGGAGAAGGTTGGGCGCTAGAATTTACTAAAAATCCTTTTTACTAAAGTCTCTTAAAGAAGTAGCTCCTTGTCGATCCCAGTATCAAAACTAGTAGGGATCACTCTGTTTGTAGTCCGCACGGCGTAGATGAAGAGTAAGATTTTAGTAATAATCATCTCACTCTTATAAAAATTAGAGCTATAATTCTTATTTATATCCATATGCTGATCTATCAAACCAAATTGGTAAAAAAAGAGAGCACTTTAGATTTATTGGAGTGCGCCCAACCCCCAATGTTGATGGTATAGGAAGCTCAATATTGGTCCAACTCATTGACAAAATGGTTATTCATATCCGCGAAGATTCTGCAAATCCATGAAAATCTAAATAAATAACAAATAAAAAAATTTCATCACATACAATTAGAAAACATTTCAACATTTCACATTCGATGAACCACTCTAATATACATATTCATATCATTATATTCCTTTGTACGAAACGGTTTATTCTATCATAAAATCATCAAGACATACTAAATTTTATAGTATATATATTATAAGTTATATATTATATAACTATATAACTATATATATATATATACATATATATGTCAGGTAAACATGTTGACTTTTGCATTTCCTTTAAATCAATTTTAGTTACACTTATGTCACATGTAGCCAGATTGACACCAAGGACGGAACGTGATTATTTTTATGGTTAATGCAGGAATAAATACAAATTAGGGTTCCTCTAACAAAAACATACTTTGCATGCACATTTTAGGCAAACTCAAATATGAAAACTTCTAATCAAATTTTATGCAATGTAATTATTTTAAACAGGTTTAATCTTCGACAAATTTACATTTTCTAATAAGAGAAAGTCCACCAAATGTAAGCCTATTCCCTCATATATGAGAAAATTTAATTAACCTTACATGCATCCATATTTTCCTAAACAAATCTTCATTATTAGATTGAGCATACACTGTAAATATATTCATAATAAAAATGTAAGGTAAGTGAATAAACGAAATATATTTCAAATATATCATATTACCTTAACATTGATTATGATTTTATTTATAAAGGAAAACTATTTTCAATTTTTTGATAAATACAAGATATTGTCATTTTCAATATGAAGCTGATATAAAGTTTTTCCTAAAATAATTTCATTTATCCTATTTGTGAAAAAGTACAATATCCAATCAAAGGCAGAATAAAGAAATGTTGTCAAGATTTTTGAAAGTATTTTCAAGGGTATCCAAATATTTTATTTGGGAACCAAATAAAACTAATTAGTATGTTTTTGCAAATGCACATGGACCATCATGTATTTGAACTTTTTTATTTACCAAAGTTTTCTTCATACAGAAATGAAAACATTTTTTTAGTTTATTTTGCTGCTTTTTTATTATTTAAATATGTATAAATTGTGAAAATGAGACATTTTGCAGGCAAAAATAAGGGATTGAGATCATGTTGGTTTGATGTTGATGTTCAAATGGGGCATTATCAAAAATTGGGTCGTTTTTATGAAGCAAAAATTAGTTCAATCATTATTTTTGGCACTGTTTTCGTGATTAATATATTTTTATATTCTTTAATATAATTGACCCGGAAATAAAAGTTAAAAACAATATTATAGGCAAAACCTTTCTTCCTTGTATCTTGAGCTTTATTTTTCACATGGTATTAATATTGGCCAATATTCTCTGCTTATACAAACTATGAAGATTTTATTTATGCATCTATCATATTAAAGTTTTGCACAAACTACTCCAGTCTATCACTCACCACCTTTGAAAACACATTTGGCTGTCATAGCCTTTCATGTTGGGTTTGAAGCGCATGAATTCAAAAAAGTCCAATTGATATTAAAAAAAGATAATAAGATTGTTTCAGTTTTATTCTTTCAGTAGAATATTATAATTAAAATTGTTTATAACTTTAATTTTACTATATTATATAAATTGGCAAAGTGTTATTTTTAGTGTCTATTACATCAAATCAATGCACTTCAATGCACTATAACCTACTGAGTAATTTGATGGACGCAATATATATCAAAAGCATTACAAAAATATACCAGCTAAAATATATATTGTGGGGCTTTCTTTCAGGCCTCTTTGCAAGAAAGGAAGCTATAATTTTCATCATGGTCCATATTCCATCGACCAATATTCTTTATTAAATTAAGAAATCCGGACAAACAAATATGAATTATCCAAGAGTCGAATATCCATTGTTGAATCAATTTGTTTATCCTATTATCCATTCATCTTAATACGGATTCGTCAAGAGTAAACTAATCGAAGACATTCCATTTGTTTTCTCAAAAAAAAAATCAAATGTTTCTATCATCAACATTATAACATTTTTTTAAATAAAATGTTAAAATTAATATGATTAGGACTCAAAAATGAAATATGAATGTCTTTCCTCAAGTTGAAAGCACCGTATTGTATAACTAAGAGTAAAATAGCATATATAATATATTGAATATTGTTCAAATATAAACTGCAATATCAAAAACGTCGATTTCATTAAAAGAATGACATCAAAGCAATTTTGATTCCTACGCAGCTCTGTACATAGACTTATCTATCAAGATCCATCAATTAAATTGTTCTTCTTGTTTATATACAAGTGACTGAGACCCATTTTTAAAGTATTATTCAACAGTTCATGATAAAATATGTATACAAAACGATATACAAAACAGATGTTATTAAGTAAAGAAATACAAAATATAAACATTATAGTTCATACAAAAATTATCCTTCTTACTCCTGACATTTTTTGTAACTTAATAAAGGTCAACAAAAAGCTTAAAAATTGTATAAAGTAATATTGTAATTTAACCCTTTTGAGAAATTGATTGAATCTGTGAATTTTCAAATTTCATGCTACTTTCTCATAATATATTATGCTCTGTTGAATGTTATAGGTGTTTGTAAATCCCTAATTTCAATTAAAAGGACTTAACATTTAAAACATATTTTCATTTTGTTCGGGGATAAAGATGAACATCGAGAAGAAATAACTGATGAGCCCTTATAAAGTAATCTCAGATTATCTGAATATACTTGGGTCATGGATTGATTCAAAAAGCTCATTAGTGAACTGTGATCTCAGCTTAACGAAAGTAAAACGTAAAAGCAGATTTTCAATAATCTATATTTAACTACAAGGAATCGAATGGCGTCCATAGTGTAATACACTTCATTCGAATCACCCTCTCGACTAAGCTCCAATGAATCAAGTAATGACTATCAAAACTTCGTCACTTTGACTTGGTAAAAAACATGTTTAATCAAATTTCTAACACACTAAAAGTGGGAGGATTGTGTGGCATAATTGTCAATATTTTGTGACAGTCGTTAAATATTTATTTGATACTAAAGTTATGTGATAAAAGGCATTTTTGGAGCATTCACTTTAACCCTTTAGAAAACCATTGAAGCGAATACTTGAACTTTCCCTGTAATGGTCTATCAAGAAATTTACAAAAAAATCAATGCAATCGGATCGGATGCTACACTTATGTAATGGTTCTAGATACATAATTGAAAGCTATGAGTCGCATTTAGGATGGGGAAAACCTGTTGTCGAGAGCTTAAACACTCGTACTCCTAAAACCCGAGCGCTCAAATAATAGGCGACCTTATAAAATCTTATTCTCTAATTATCCAACTTGCTTATAGTTCATATTAAACCACCATGGCAAGCAAAACAACATACAACGACCACCTCTACCTGATCGTTTTAAGTTCACATCTGTGTCAACAAGGGATCTCAGAAAAAGCAACTATTGTCTCTACCCTAGCTCTTTACGAAGGGTATTTAAAAAGACGTGGGATTGAAAGGAGTAGTCGTGAATGTATTGCGGCGGTGAGAAACAATTTCTTAACGTCAGCTGAAAAATGGTTTAAATATCGTGTACTCACTAGTTCCTTGGAAGTGGCAGCAAAATTATTCAACGACGCTCGCCAAAACTGCTTATTCTGCAAAGGGCCGCCAAAGGCCACGGACCATTTATTATGGAAGAGTACAGCCTTACTGCCCTAGGTATCATTGAAGAACGATATAATACAACTGTCAGTGAATAGGACTTTCTTTCATCTTCTACATATGTCAAATGTAACACCATCATCACTAAGACCCAGTTCATCATATACAAAATGCGTGCCATTAAAGACGCTGACTTAATATTCTATACAATTGATTTTTTGTTTTATGTTTAAAAAATAGTTGCTTTTTTTGTAAAAGATAAAAATTATACTTGTTGATAATATATGCCCATATGGCCAAGAAAAAAAGTTAAAAACCCCTACAATATCATATATCAGAGTTAGGAAAAGCTTCATTTGAATTTAAAATAATCAAACTTTCTTTCAAAATACATATATGAATTATTTTTTTTATTTTATTTTTTTTAAAGACTTTATTGATTTAGAGATATTACATATAAAAAATTTATATAAATAAACATTTTAGTTTAAAATTAAATCTCTAATCTAAAATCTAGCTGCACTATATACAAAAATCAATAATTAAAAAATATTAAGGAAACAATATTGTAATCAAACATAAAAATATAATAAACAAAGGTGCAAATAATAAATAAAATGCTAAAGATTGAATATATTATTTTGTTTGTCTTTTAACAAATTTTCTGTACTGCCTCATAATCCGTTGCAGAAATTGGAGATGTCCAGCGGAGCAAGACGGATAATATCTTACCAGATCCCCCACATATTTCCACGGAATGGTATTGATTGTAGGGATCTTCACACTAAAGGCCAGGTATCGCGCTGCCGTCGAGATCATGATGGCCCGAATGTCTCCAATAACAATTACTCTGTCAAGAGTTAATTTCTCCGCCAAATAGCTGCGAATACTCGATAAAATAAGCTCCATAGCTCGTGTTTTCGCAGGAGCCTTTATGGGATTCGAACTTAATCCGAATAGAATTATGGCTGTGACAATTCTTTTTTCCACTCCTTTAACGTTGACCCTGACAAATTCCCTTATGAAGAGGAGTGCAGGACAGTTGGCAAACGCATGGACCACTGAATTAAATAGTTGTCCACAGTCTTTACATGGCTTATTAAAAAATAAACATTTAGTAGAAATTTGAAGTTGCGAGGTAAATCTTCTTTCATCTATCGTTTTGGAGATAGAACTCATAATTCGTTTCTTCCACGACGCTTGGAGGCCTAGCTCTCTTATATATATATCGCACAATTTCTCGGCTTCCTCTTTTGTGTTTTGTGAAAAGGACATCCTTAAGTGCCAAGGTATCGGTGGAAGGTGATTCCTTGCTGCTCTATTTAATGGAAAGAAGAATTTTCCACACTTAAACAGAGGCTCCCTGTCTAAATCGTGAACAGACAAAATTTCTTCTGATAAAGCCTTCCATTCTAGTTCTTTTGGCCCTGGGAGGTTTTTGAAATAAAACGGCTTGTTAATGTTTTGTCGAACTATGTCAATGGTAAATGAGGATGAAAAAAGCGGCGTGCCTTTCCAAATTATTCTTTGGATGGATGCTATTATAGAGGAAAATTCCATTAATTTTTCGTTCGAAGCATCCGTCCCAAACATGAGTAAAAAGTATGCTGAACTTGAAGAAAACACAGCTCGCCACTCCTGGTTCGGATTAACGGATACATCCACAACCACTTTCTGAAAGATTTTAGGAATTATTTTATAAAGCAGTGATAGCCCTCCTCCGATATGAGACCTCGGTCTCTTCAAAGAGGGCAGATAACTCTTATGAAACAGCTCATTTAGCCATGAGCTTTCTTGAGAGATTACTTTTTCTGCAAGCCACGGAAGAGATGATGCTTTGTACAGGACATAAGGAACAATGGAATAGTTGTATAAGTCAATTCTTTTTTGGAGACTGAATTTTCTCCAACGTTGAATGTTGTGTACCACATGTTTTTGCATATTCAACCAATTGCATTCCGAAGCTCCCTGGGAAGTCCAAGAAATTCCAAGAATTTCCACTTTTCCCTCTACTGAGCATCCTGCAATTACTGTATTTTGTCCTGGATTCCAGACACCAATGGGAAGAATCACCGTTTTTTTGTTGTTTATTCTCAGACCAGATCTCTTTTCATATTTCTTAATGAAGTTGAGTATAACTTCAATCCGCTTGACCAGCTGTTTTTCTGATTTTGCCTCTAACATAAGTGTAACGTCGTCGGCGTACAAATCTATAATATGTTTTTTTGGTCCAAAATCTACTCCAAAACCTCTATACTTCTTAGAGATACTGATATGAATTTTTTAATGATGTCAACGATCTAAGTCTACGAATAAAAATTAATTCTTGAGGTATATGTTTTAGGCAAACCAATAAAAAAAAATATTACACGAGTATGTAACAAGAAATACATTGATCCTTTTAGTCTTGCATATATTATATCCCAAGTATGAAAAAAAGAAAACTAGTGAAGTATAAATTATCTTTATATATGCTTTTATATTAAACACTTTAATGGTATTTTATATATTTATTTATTAAACTTAAAAATTTCTTAATTACAGTCTATTTCACAATGAAAACATATAATATTGAATTACTTGTTTATAACTGTTAAACTATGTATCGTTTGTAAATAATATTATATTTACTATTGTGGAAACTGTTGTCGATAAATAAAAAGTATTAGAATATAAATCACACTCTTTATTATTTTTAAAAATATAATAGCTACTTGTTTGATCGTTGAATTATGAATTATTGAAGTCAAAAGGACTCATTTAACTAAAAAATACATATAAAACTTTTAATTCATTGCTATGTTAATCAACGTATCATGGCCTTAACTTGGAAGCTACAGTTTTCCCTTTCCTTTCCAGTTAGTTTCTAGTATTCCTTGTCTAGGAGTAAAACTAACAAACATTAAAAGTTCGGTTGAGTTCTCAAATTTGGGCAAATTGGTTGAGGTATTCGGTCATTTAAGTTGAAGAAAAAAATATGAAATTATGAAAGAAACCGGATTTTAAATTATAACCAAATAAATATAATAGTATGTACTATATACTATAGTAAATAGTATGTAATTACTATAATTAAGATATTTATCTACATAGCTTTCATTATTCGATTATTTTTTCACCGATTTAACAGTTCTTGTTAAAATTCGGGCAAATTGAATGCTGCCCCCCTAAGCCAAGCATCTCCCTGCTAACATGAAATATATTATAATATACTAAAATGATAGGATTGACACGCAAAGACCTAAAGATATGTTCTATTTTGAAATTTGTAATGGACTAACAGAAATCTATTCACGCCTATTATATTAAATTTATAACGGAACAATTGCAGAGAGGTTGCGTGAGTGTAGTCCTATAATAATTTTCAAGACTAAAATAAATTTTATTTTTGATATATTTAGTTTTGGAAAACTTATGAAGTATTTTACCTTTGATTTTGTTTCATTCATAGAAACTATTCCGACAAGTATTATAAAAATAGATTAATTATCATTTTTACAACATCAAATTGTTAAAAATATATCAATTTTTGTCTTATTTAGAATTGTTGTTTTTTTGCTTGTGTGTGAAAAAATAAATTTTTAATAAGGCAGATTGAAAAAAATAATAATAAATTAATATCTATATAATAACATTAAAAATATAACTGAATATTATTTTATAAGCCGTTAAAAACAACGATCAAGATCTGTTCTTTGCAACTCAGATGAATTCCATCTGCGTTTCAATCATTATTATTATTATTATATTATATATATATATATATAACAGAATAAATTGAAAAAGTTATATAGTAAACTCTTACCTATTTTATTAAAAACTAATCCAGCAAACTCACACTTATCCCCAAGACTTTTCTAAAACAAATTATTTTCCAATGAAGGTTATATAAATTATTCATGTTCCATATAGCCTAAAATGATTGAATATTATCAAGAACCATTGTTTGTTAATATTTATTACTATCATCCACGATAGACATACACACGAAAACGCACATATAACACTAAAGTAGAGAACACAACCACACTACGGGGTATCTGTGTTACAACAATAATGATAATAATACCTATGTACATATACTTATTCCTACTTAAATACTAAAATTATTTTCAATAATATTTTTCATTATTTTACATTGCATAAATTTGATTATTCTAATGTTTTCGTCCTCCTCTTGAGAAACTTCATGCCTCTCATAGGACAGAGCGGGACATCTGTTTATGAGGTGATCTGCAGTCTGCGGTTCTTCCGTGCAGAGATCGCAAATTGGACTGATGTTCTTCCATTTACTCAAGTGCGAGAGAAAAGGTCCATGGCCAGTGACTGCTTGAACAAGCAGTTTCATATTCTCTCGTCGAAATTTGATCGTATTTTGTTGAGGAGTTTTCAACATTAGACGAGTGTGTTTCATATTTACGCTGTTTTTGTGACGGCAGCTCCACCTTTGATAAAACAAACCATCTACTGCCTTCTTTACGTAGCTCGGCGGTACTCCAGTGCATATTTGATTTTGACTCTCACAGCCACTTTTTGCAAGATAATCGGCAAATTCATTTCCAGTTATGTCACTGTGACCTTTACATATCAAGAACCATATCGGAGAAAAATATAATCACAAAAAGTTTTAATAACGTATGGTTGTGTTCTTTATTCTAGTGATTGTACATTTTCTTTATCTCTATGTCTTTTGTGATCAGTAAATAAATTATTATCTAACCAAGGGCCTATGGAAAAATGCCTTTAAAATACAATATAACCGTAGTGAATGAGAAATCGATAATGCTAAAGGGGAAGCTTATCAAATACACATTAGAGTTAGTATCGAATAACCGTAAAAATAAAATGATAATGGACTAAGTCTTATTCAACGCAGCTCCCATAGGACATCTTAAATACAATGAAAAAATACGATAATGACATTATATAGTCTACCTATGAATTAATAACTATATTTTTGAGAACACAGATATGGGCAATGCGGTTTGAAATTTTTCCTCTTGGGAAGAACATATCCTATAAAATATAATATGTATTTTGTATAAAATATTATTATCTTTAAATAATATGTTATGCATCTTTACAAATATTAAGCAATTATACTATCCATTTGTAAATATGGAAGTGGAATGCAGATATATGCAAAAAGGTAAATAAAGTATTGAATTTTATTGAAATTATAATTATTAGCTTTTGATAAGGGAAGCAGAGATATGGAAAATATTATAGGATACACCCGAAAGACGTCCGCGTTCCTTTTCCTTCCAGTGAGGGATTCTATTATTTACGATAATGTATTTAATCATAATCTAATAATTAAAATACCTCATGATAAACGAATAAAAACACTGCGATTAAATATATAACAATCATAAACATTTGTGAAATGTCATATAATATTAATATTAAATATAAAAAATAATCAGTATTTAACAACAGGAAAATGAGAGCAGTGCTGGTGTACGAAAAAAAAAATAGAAAACGTAATAAGCCAAGGAGTTAACTCTAACTCCTACTTTATTTTTATTTTTTATAATTATACTTCTTAGCATATTTTTTATTATTTTTCACGTCTCAAGTTTTGAATAGAATTAAAGCAGATAGTCTTTATTATTAGGCTATTAATTTAAAAATATAAATTGGACTGCAATAGCACAATATTTCAAGTGGGATACTGTATTTCATACGTTTGGCTTTTTATAATTAGTTAAATTTTATTTGAATAAAAAATTAAGATGCTTTACTCTCATGAAAAATTAAAATATCATTTGTGACCTCTTGAATAAAATTGTATTTATTATATATTTTACTTTTTGTCCATGTACCCTTACGTACTATGAACCCCATTTATGTGATGTAAAGATTTAAACGCAACTGAATCCAAATCCAATTTATCTGTACCATATAACAGCAATGAAAACAATCATTTGCTCTAATGAGCCAATAAGGAGAAAGATAATATATTCTTGATTAATTATCTGTCATTAAAAATAGTTCCCTTTTTTTTGTTTATTAATTTAGAGTATTTATATATGACAGTATATATAAATACTCTAAGCATCAGTCCTCCAAAATTCCCAACAAATTATCAAAGCAATAAAAAATATATGAACAAACAGAAATTACACAAAAAACAAGAAAATCATTTACATATACTTTCTAATCTTATATAAATAGAGTAAAATTTAAAATTTCAGAACAACAAAACATTTTGTGTTAAAAAGTCAACTATATAGAATATATATTTCTTTAAAAAAACTTTTTATGTATTTGTAAAAACCAGCGTTGAAAGTTCTTGTATTGTTTTGAGCGTTTACTTCCGGAGAAATCAGATTAAATCGGCGGAGCTATTTGACACACGTCTGCACAGAACACAATATATGTATAAGTTTTTCCCCTCCGCATTTTACGCCGTTATTTGGTTTATTATGTCAAAAATTCAGGTGTAGTAGATATTTCTGTTTTGTTTCATTTAAATGTTCGAATTGGCTGTGTGAATATTAAAAAATATAGAAATAGGTTTCCATGCAAGCATGATTTTCAACTCTCCTTCATTTCTTTTCTTTATTTTTGATTCGAAATGAGTCGTTGTCATTCATTACATTTCGTCCAAAATTAATATACATTTATTTATATCCTGCTTTGCTTCAATTATATGTTAAAATCCGTGATGTGAGTGCCAAAAAAACAATAACATAAAAATAAAAAATAGGTTTTACTCCATATCACTCAAGATAGAGAAAAGGAAGGGATTTTTGAAACGTGATTGGTTGAAACTAATGGTGTGGGAATAATAATAATAATAAAAGAGTTAGCATACTGCTACAAAGTATCACGCCACTTGCATCTGTTGAAAAGTGAACATTATCAATTCAGAGAGAAGAAATGTATCCTATAAAATACGAATTGCCTTTAATTCATGTCAGTTACGAATAATTTTAAATGGACTCCTCCATTTGGTCCACATATTAATACTATTATAATAAAGAAACTCATGCAAAAATAATATTTATTTCGTTCGTTCATATCTGATAGAGAATCAGCCAAACTCAAAAAGTTCATAACAAAAGTAATTTGCAACAGCCTTAAGAGCGATTATATGGATTGCCTTAATGTAATTAAGGAAAGAAAGTTGTTAAAAGAAGTATATAAATTTAACTTAGCAAAAAAAAATTACAATCTTTGATTTAATTATTTTTTCTGCTAGTAAGGATTTGGAGAACTAAAGAGCTACATAAATGAGCAGCTTTTATATAATTAAAAGAGTTAATCGTTTAAACTAAGATTAGTTATTTTGCATTGAACATTCATGTCTTCATTTTTCTTAGAGGTAAAGTTCCCGCTTTGATACAAATTAAAAATATTTTGATTATTTTTTACACTATTTGTTATATTCAAATGAGCAAGTCGAGAAAATTTGGATTTTATTATTGCAAGAATAAAATTTTCTAAGAAAAAATATTTTCTTCAAAATAAAAACAAGTTACCAAGAATTGATTTTTTTAAATCAACAGGACTTTTAATCAGTTTTTCATAAGAACATATAACTTAAAACAAAACTATTCTAATGTTTTTGCGGAGGGGTATTTATTGCTGTGTATTTTGCGAGTCGTGGATGAAAAAGTATTAAAACTCTGTACGCTTAGTTCGTCTGCAATTCTTACGATTGATAATAATGGAACTCTTTGCATTGATTATATTAGTTGAATGAATATATAGATATAAAAATCCCTGTATGATGCCTGTCTAGCCATAAATAGTTTAATAACTATTTTATGATATGCCATTTTTCGTTTCCCTCAGTTTATTTAAATGATTAATTGGACTTTGTTACTTGTATGCATAAGATAGTATTGTGTAATAAATCAAAGAAAATGCACAATAACTTTCTTCATTTGAAAGATCATCTCCCCTTTTTACTTTTTCAATCAAATAACCAATATCATTTTTATAGTTCATTTTATTGGGTATAATGTTTAAAATTAATAATAAATAAATATATAAAATACCATTATAGTGTTTAATATAAAAGCATATATAAAGATAATTTATACTTCACTGATTTTCTTTTTTCATACTTGGGATATAATATATGCAAGACTAAAACGATCAATGTATTTCTTGTTATATACCCGTGTAATATTATTTTTTATTGGTTTATCTACAACATATACCTCAAAACTTAATTTTTATTGGTAGAATTAGATCGTTGACATCATTAAAAAATTCATATATTTTGAAAGAAAATTTGATTATTTTAAATTCAAATGAAGCTTTTCCTAAATCTGATATGTGATATTGCAGGGTTTTTTAACTTTTTTTCTTGGCCATATGGGCATATATTATCAAGAAGTATAATTTTTATCTTTTACAAAAAACCCAAAAACTATTTTTGTAACATAAAACAAAAAATCAATTGTATAGAATATTAAGTCAGCGTCTTTAATGGCACGCATTTTGTATACGATAAACTGGGTCTTAGTGATGATGGCGTTGCATTTGACGTATGTAGAAGATGAAAGACAGTCCTATTCACTGACAGTTGTATTATATCGTTCTTCAATGATACCACAGACAGTAAGGCTGTACTCTTCCATAACACTATGCAACAAAAAAATGACTTTTGTCTTTCCAACGCAAAAAAAAAAACCAAATGAATCTAGTAATTTAGAGAATGGGGATTACAGATATATGATTATTTAGTCGTGATATTTGTTTTTCTGGCCACAATTTAAATTTTAAAATTTTCATGTTTTAGGCCAATGGTACATACGGATTTATGATTTTCAGGGACAAGGCAGCAATTAACATTAATGCATTGCCAATACAATTTTGAAGAAAGATTCCATAAATTTCCGTAATTCTTATAGAGTTTTATCCACTGATTCCGAATATGGTATTCATTTTTCAAAGTTAGTGATAAATTCAGAGCTAAATGGATTTCAATTTTTTCAGCACTTTTTCGATTCAGAGCCATTATTGACATACAAGGACTGAAGTATAGACAAAATAAATAGCAATGATTTGATAGAGCTTAGATCAAAGTACTCATTTCAATTTTTACTTCGTCTCTGGCACATTTAAACTTTAAAATATATGTCATTTTGTACGAAAAATGAAGGGTTTTTCTTAGAGACTCACTGTTCCTCACTGCTCCTCACTCAAAGGTCTTACATGATTAAAAATTGATATGAATATGAAGAAAAAATATCAAGCTTTAATTTGATATGCTTAATATTCCATAAAATGCCTTATTTTAATCAAAATTAGCAAATGAATATTTTTTAAATCCTCTCTATTTTGCCCTTTTTTAGAGAAATTCATAAGTCACCCAGTGAGATAGAAACAGAGAGAGAGAAACTGACGTCACAACGTATGTAAACAATAAAGAGAAATTTTCCTTCTTTCATTGGAATTTGAGTGTTTTTTCCCGGAAATCTTCCGAGGATCCAGGATTCCTAATGAGTGGCCTGCCGGCTGTGCCGTCGTAGACAACATTTGTGAGAAGAATTCATCGTGACACAGCCTCGGATCAAGCATGGAGCAAGGAGTGGAAGCTTAGGAGGACATGACTCCCCAAAGGGTGCTTAGCCTATTCTCTTTGCATCAAAGAGGATGATGAGTCTGAGACAGACAGACAGACCCTCAAGGACATTACCCCCTCCTCTCTCTTCCTTAAGGCTGGTTGGCTGGCTCATTCCGTCTGCTCAAAGAAGATGACGTGTCGGGCACCCCGGAGGGAGGGAGGAATGGACTCCCGTGAGAGAGAGAGAGAGAGTCATTGCCTTTGTCCTGTCTACCTACTAGCCTATTCTATCGGGGAGTCTCCTTTTCAAGTGAATCCATCGTTTTTTGCTGCAGAAAAATGAATTACTTACGTTTTCGTTTGCAAAATTCACCTTTTATTAACTATTCAAAAGATACAGCGGGCATGCACCGAAACTCTACGTCGATGGACAAATGGCGAGTAAAGTCTGAACTTTGGAATTCCCATGGTTTGTAAGGAGCCAACAAACCATATCACAGACTGCTACTTTTGCGCTATTGATTTGAGTGGGATGAACAGAAAGAAGCGGGACAGCCTCAAATATCCTGATGTTCTATCAGCACGCCGTCCTGTAGCCCACAGTGAAGAAATTCCAGTGCCTATCTTCGAAGAACTTCCTAACATTAGTGACGAAGATGCCTCAAGTTTTGAAGAACCTGAAGAAGAAGAAATGGTTTTTGAAGATGATACTCCACATCCATTTTCCCAAAAGGAATTAAATGATCTAGTTCGATTCAAAAATATTATCTATTCTTATATTTTATAGGAACACTTAAATTATTTAACTCAACTAAATTATTATCATACTTATTTTATCCCGGTGCTAAAAAATGGCAACATGTAATTTACACGTATTTATAATTTTTAATGGACATAATTCAGTTTAAAATATACAATCAGATAATTAATATATGTTGTTGAAATATCATTTTTTCTTATTTTAAAAATATAGGACGATACACATGAAAAGTCAGCTGATAATAAACAAAAATGTTATGAATTTTTGTCACAAAATGGCTCTTTAAAATCAATTTAGCATTAAAACCTGACCTGATGAAGATAAACGGATATCATTTCCTCATTAAGCAGTGCAAAACTTCTAAATAAGTTGTTGAAATCTAAGTCACTATCAAGAATTAAAAAATAAATAGTTTACTGAGTAATTTATTGGTTTTTTTATTCAGCCTCAAAAAATTTACATCACATAATATATGTACATATAAAACGTAGAAGAGGAATTACGTACTTTGACATCATTGAGCATTTTAGTTTAAAAAAATTCCCAGCCTGATAAGCCTTTCAGCACATATTAAAAATTAATAACAACCGATTAGAACATCTAAAAGGAAAGCAAATGAGGGCTATCATGACAAACAAAGTATACAAATGTAAAAGTTCTATCAAAAAATCCTTTTTAATGCTTCATACGATTTAATAATTATTTTTAACATTGATAATTATTTAGTAGAAACTTTGGGGTATAATTTGATCAAATCTTCACCATACTGCCATCCAGATCCGAAGGCATTTGGGATTCAGCAGTGCAAAACCACTAAATAAGCTGTTGAAATCTAGGCAACAATCTATAAGTTAAAAGAATGTTTACAATGTAATTAATTCCTTTTTATTTTCATGCACCTTACATATCAAACTAAGTTCAATGAGCGACAATCAGGTTTTAAATTTGCTGTCCCAATGATTTGAAGATAATTGTAACAGTTCTTGTACGATTGCTATTTCTTTAAAGACTAGCTCATTTCAGCTCCGTGGCTAAGGCTAGGTCCTGCGGGCGGCTGGGTGGACAACACGTAGTGTAAAGAACTTTCCAAAATCCTGTCACAATTACAGCGTAGGAATGCATCTTCTAGTTCTCCAGCTTCTGTTCTTAAAGTTGCTTGATGTCTGTCTCTAGCAGATGGCCCGTCGGGTGCCCAGGCGTTGTTCCCGGAGGGCATAATGTAAATGGAATGCTTATTGGGAAGGGTTAGATTGACGATTTGTGACTCGGCCTTTGCGATGTCCCTGTCCACTTTTAAATCATCTGGAGGAGGTCGTCCTTGGTGGAACGGATGCCATAGCGCTCCGTAGGGGACTCAGGCCCCATGGGGGAGATGGCTTCCACCTGAGGGTGTTGGAAAGTCTTTGCTTAGTTCCCAAGTATGGATTCAGAGTGACGTGAAGAGTGAGGCCAATGCAGACGAGGGCGTGGTGGTGTTTGGTCCGCCTTCTAGAGTGTGTGGGGGATGGGAGTCTCTCCCCAGGTCCATGCAGGGTTGCTTGTGTGGTATCTTCATGGCATGGCATGGTGACTGGAAGGGAGGTCGTCCCGCTGTATCTTTTGAATAGTTAATAAAAGGTGAATTTTGCAAACGAAAACGTAAGTAATTCATTTTTCTGCAGCAAAAAACGATGGATTCACTTGAAAAGGAGACTCCCCGATAGAATAGGCTAGTAGGTAGACAGGACAAAGGCAATGACTCTCTCTCTCTCTCTCACGGGAGTCCATTCCTCCCTCCCTCCGGGGTGCCCGACACGTCATCTTCTTTGAGCAGACGGAATGAGCCAGCCAACCAGCCTTAAGGAAGAGAGAGGAGGGGGTAATGTCCTTGAGGGTCTGTCTGTCTGTCTCAGACTCATCATCCTCTTTGATGCAAAGAGAATAGGCTAAGCACCCTCTGGGGAGTCATGTCCTCCTAAGCTTCCACTCCTTGCTCCATGCTTGATCCGAGGCTGTGTCACGATGAATTCTTCTCACAAATGTTGTCTACGACGGCACAGCCGGCAGGCCACTCATTAGGAATCCTGGATCCTCGGAAGATTTCCGGGAAAAAACACTCAAATTCCAATGAAAGAAGGAAAATTACTCTTTATTGTTTACATACGTTGTGACGTCAGTTTCTCTCTCTCTGTTTCTATCTCACTGGGTGACTTATGAATTTCTCTAAAAAAGGGCAAAATAGAGAGGATTTAAAAAATATTCATTTGCTAATTTTGATTAAAATAAGGCATTTTATGGAATATTAAGCATATCAAATTAAAGCTTGATATTTTTTCTTCATATTCATATCAATTTTTAATCATGTAAGACCTTTGAGTGAGGAGCAGTGAGGAACAGTGAGTCTCTAAGAAAAACCCTTCATTTTTCGTACAAAATGACATATATTTTAAAGTTTAAATGTGCCAGAGACGAAGTAAAAATTGAAATGAGTACTTTGATCTAAGCTCTATCAAATCATTGCTATTTATTTTGTCTATACTTCAGTCCTTGTATGTCAATAATGGCTCTGAATCGAAAAAGTGCTGAAAAAATTGAAATCCATTTAGCTCTGAATTTATCACTAACTTTGAAAAATGAATACCATATTCGGAATCAGTGGATAAAACTCTATAAGAATTACGGAAATTAGTCCGACCTAAATTTGGCTGTTGGCCAGTGTTATCACTCATGGACAATTTTTCAGCTGCAAAGTTATATTTACATACGTTCCAGGCTTTAGAATAGCCATCGAGACCATTAGAACCATTAAAAACGACTTTATTATCGAATAATTGAGAAAAAATCATTAGGCACCTATGCTCCTCATCTCTACGTTCATCGTTCTAAAGGTTTCGTGAATTGTTAAAATTTTCTTCGTTCCGTATCAAAAGGATTAATATCAATATATATATACACATTTGCATGTATTCTACCTCAGTAAGTTATATGTCCTTAAAATTAAAACAATATTTATACGAAGAAATGGACCAGGAACAAATGGACCAAGAATAAATAGACCATGGTAGAAAAGGAAAATGATGACTCATGGAAGAAATTAACCAAATACATTGGAAGGCAAGTATTTGAGTGGAATGTATTTAAGTATGTACAAATACTATTTATCATATGAACTGATTAAAAAATGATAGATAATTGTTTTATTTATGCAATTTTAGATTAATACTCTCTTTTTGTTGCCAACTGTAATTCAAAAGTGTTCAAATTATTGTCACTAATACGTATTGTAATAAATAACGAACATACCAATGTTAAAAGCATCCTAAAAGAAAATATATAAATAAGAAGAAATATATGCCCAATTTCGTATGCGATTGTTATAAATGGAATATTTATATTATTAATAAATATTAATTTGTAGTTTAATCTTTATTTGGTTGGATATTTAATAATAAATATTTAATCCTATTTCATAGTTAACGGTTATATCTCTAATACCTATGACTGAAATACATTTATTGGGTTTTAATGAATGCAAATGCTTAATGAATTGTACTTTGATAGCAAATGTTTTTTTGGTAAACATAATTTAAACAATTATAACTCACTATATATAATATATGAAGTGCTGCAGAAAGAAAATATGTATTTTTCTTTCATACATTTTTGAGAAAATAATTTACATTTCTTTGGAGGAATTTTTAATATAAAAATCATTGATTCAAACCTTTTCTAAATTTGTTTTTTTAATCGACACATTGACCAATATTCATTTTTTTTTGTCGCATGAAAAGGGAATCAATAAGAAATCTTATGTATGCTTAGATATAACCCACTCAGGTCTTCTATTTCTATTGTTTGTAAAGTGCAAGCAAAAAATATGATCATCATATATTACTTTATTCCCATTTATAAATAGTAATATATTGGGTACGCTCTGACTTTGTAAGTTATGAACAAAAATATCTAATAAGAAGATTTTTTTTAAATGATTATCACTATTTTTTTCAAAAACTAACCACAATGTTCTTTATAGTGAACATAAAACAGAGAAAACAAAAATGAACATATAAAAGACATTAAAAAGAAGTTTCAAAGTCTCATATAAAAAGACACAACAGAAAAAACTCAAGAAGTATTAAATAACATTTTTTAAATAACATCAAAACACTTTAAAAAGATTAATGTATTTTAAGCAGTTGTGACAATTGAATTATTTATATGTATATTTTTAAATATGCTTAGGATTTTCAAGTTTGGAATTTAGCAATTGTTTTGGAGAAGTTTCTGCATATATTCGCCTGGGGATGAGAACCGTAGAGCCTCTCATCCCGCGTTGATTATCTCCCCACCATACAGATATAAAGGCATAGAGGGCTTATTGGATTCTTCATTGGAATACGTCATATTGCCAAATATAAACAATATTTTTATCTCTATGATCAACTTACGAACTAGGTCAAATTACTTTGTTTATATTGGGCACGAAATTCACCTGAACAATGTTTCTCTGCTATTGAAATGAATAGGCTATCTAAATCCTTATATATCTCTATGCTCCCCACACGCTCCTCAAGGGTCTTGTCCATTCCTTCCCAAAGCCTGCTAATCTATTGGCAGTCTCTGAAGACATGGGGTATTGTTTTGTCTTCTTCCTCCCCGTATATATCCAAACCTTGTTTCCTCACTTAAATAATATAATCCAAAAAGAAGAATTATAATTATTATATTTGGTATAACACAGTTTTTCCTATATATTCTTGTATATAAATTGTTAATGGATTGTGAAAATATTTAAGATCGTGTTTTTGAAGTGGGGGCATAGTAAATGCTGCTTACGCTATAAAAAAGATGTTTATAAAAGAAAAAACTCCAAATATAATTTTTGTAAGACTTGTCTTTAAATCAATCATGAAATTAATTATATATTATGCAAAAAGTACACATAAAATATATTTGTTTTTTTTTGTAAGTCATGTACCGTGTAAGTACAATACCGTAGTTGGTGTCGCGTATTCTATATCTAACGTTTTCTTGTATTCTTCTCCAGAGAGCTGAGTCATGCATATTTTGACAATGAAAAGAAAAGAACAAAACCTTTTCATGAAATTACAAAAAACATTTAATATAGCGTATGCATAAACACAAGAGATCAACAGAAAGCTCCCAGTGTTTTCAATCATAATTCCATTATGGAGAAAATAAAACCTTTGTTGGCCAATTTTTTTAAACGTTTTAAAACATTTTATTCGGTAATCTACTAAAATTATATGCAGAAAACAGAGTAAAACTATTCAGGACAGGTTACGAAGATACATAAATAAACATATTTACTGCCATGATAAATTATATGAAATGACGTATCATTTATAACATTTGTTTAAAAAGTGTCCTTGTAAGATCCTTTTTATAGTTTTCATATAATGTTTCGATCTTACTGGCACAAATTTAATTATGTCATCAGCCACTTTTCACGTTGTTGTTTATAAATCACCAAGTTTCTTTTCTTAGATTTATCAATTTTTCCTTTGAAAAACTTTAAGTTAATGATATGCAATTTGTAACTAAAGGACTCAGAGAGTGCAATCCTCCGCTGATCCCCACCAAATGAATCACTTGGTCTTTTTGTCATTTGCCAATAGATGTCGCTGTGCTATGCTCTCCTCTTTGAGAGCACAGCACAGCGACATCTATTGGCAGAGTAGGCTAACTTGCAATATTTATTAGTATTTAGCTCATTTTGCATCTTAAAGAAGCACTCAGAGATGCCAAAATTTAATCACCTGTTCCTTTTGGCGTTTCCAACAACTCCACCAAGTTTCATCCGAATCCGTTACACACTTTTTGAGTTATCTTGCTGACAAACAAACAAACCAACCAACAAACCAACGCCAATGAAAACTAGAGGCATATATACACTCAGAGAGTGTGTACCTCCGCCGATCCCCACAACATTCCCATTCAAACATTATCCCTTTCACACACCCGATTTTCTATCTCTAATCATTATTTCCTCTATGTTAGCTCATTTTGCATATTAAAAAAGCACTCAGAGACGGGAAGAGGAAGAAGTTTAAGCTACGTCACTGGGTTAACATAGTCCTGAGCTGATATATGAACAATAATACGTCATTGAATATTTTTTTAGCGTTTGTTCTTTCCTACTCCTTGAATAGAGACCCCATTTCATTTAGTATTTAGCTCATTTTGCATATTAAAAAAGCCTTCAGAGATGCCAAAATTTAATCGCTTCTTTCTTTTGGCATTTCCAACAACTCCACAAAGTTTCATTCGAATCCGTTCAGTACTTTTTGGGTTATCCTGCTGACAAACAACCAACAAACGCCATTGAAAACAATACCTCCTTCGGTGGAGGTAACTAGAGGCATATATACACTCAGAGAGTGTGTACCTCCGCCGATCCCCACAACATTCCTATTCAAACATTATCCCTTTCACACGCCCGATTTTCTATCTCTAATCATTGTTTCCTCTCTGTTAGCTCATTTTGCATATTAAAAAAGCACTCAGAGATGGGAAGACGGAAGAAGTTTAAGCTACGTCACTGGGTTAACATAGTCCTGAGCTGATATATGAACAATAATACGTCAATGAATATTTTTTTAGCGTTTGTTCTTTCCTACTCCCTGAATAGAGACCCCATTTCATTTAGTATTTGCTCATTTTGCATATTAAAAAAGCACTCAGAGATGGGAAGACGGAAAAAGTTTAAGCTACGTCACTGGGTTAACATAGTCCTGAGCTGATATATGAACAATAATACGTCAATGAATATTTTTTTAGCGTTTGTTCTTTCCTACTCCCTGAATAGAGACCCCATTTCATTATTATTATTAGTAGTATTTTGCTCATTTTGCATATTAAAAAGCACTTAGAGATGCCAAAATTTAATCACTTGTTCCTTTTGGCATTTCCAACAACTCCACAAAGTTTTATTCAAATCTGTTTAGTACTTTTTGAGTTATCCTGCTGACAAACAAACCAACAAACGCCAGTGAAAACAATACCTCCTTCGGCGGAGGTAATTAGTGAAATATTCAAGGGTTTCTTCCCTTTTTATCAATAATAACTTTAAATTAACACATATCCAAAAAAAGTGTATGATAAAGATAAAAGGATTTTTTATTTATATAAGTTAAAGTTATTGAATTGCAATTAACATAAATATATTTTTAGAACCATAAATACTTCATATCAGGCAAATTTAGTATGTTTTGATGATGACATTGTCAATTCCAAATATATTTATTTTTCATGATTAAGTTTTCAAGTAAAATATAAAGGTAAAACGTCTTACTTATTCTTGAAGGCATTTCTAAAAATATACTTTCACAATAACAATAGAAAAAAGCAAGAAAGTAATATATCTTAATAAGCTGCCCGGGATTTTCCAACTTGACAATAGTCTGGATGGAAAAAAATCACACCATTAATTTTAGTGATGTCATCGCGTGTGATTTTTCATATTAAAATAAATTCTAGAGAAAGTCGTCATAGGGTCTTCATTGCCATTTTTTTCCGTTTTGTAGTCCTTAAGACTGGGTATTTCAACATCGTAAACAAGAAGAAATCACACGAATAATTTCAGCGATGTCATCGCATGTGACTTTTCATATTAAAATAAGTTCCTTCAACAGTGGTCATTGGGTCTTTCTTGCCATTTTTTCCGTTTTATATTCCTTAAGAGTGGGAATTTAAACATCGTAAAATGTAGAAATCACACGAATAATTTCAGTGATGTCATCGCTTTTCTTTTCATATTCAAATCAGTTCCTTCAACAGTTGTCATTGGGTCTTCCTTGCCATTTTTTCGTTTTGTATTCGTTACGGTTGGGTATTTAAATATCATACAAAGAAGGAATCACACGAATAATTTCAGTGAAATCATCGCATGTGACTTTTCATATTCAAACCAGTTCCTTAAAAAGTTGTCATAGCTCTTCATTGCCATTTTTTCCGTTTAGTAAATGACTGGGTATTTAAACATGATAAAAGAAGATGAATAATTTTAGTGATGTCATCACATGTGATTTTTCGTATTCAAATCAGTTCCTTAAAAAGTTGTCTTTGGGTCTTTGATAAAGATAAAGAGTTTTTAATCGCAAGAGAATAAATAGTATCAAATTAACCTCGTCATACATTTTATGAAGTTATGCAAATATTGATTCGTACATCAATGAAAGGACTTTATGAATTATATTGATGACTTTCCATTTTTAAAATTCAAATTATTTTTTAAATCAAGATTAGAAAAGTAGTTTAGTGATGTAGATGCCCGAATATATATTTGCTGTTCAAAAATTGGTTAAAAAAATTATAGCTAAAACGGTATTCAATCTGTTCCTTTAATCTTCATTTTCTTAAACAATATAATTCTAATGATTTTTGTACCTTTAATTCAAGTACTATTTATTCAGGTTAAGCTTTTTTACTCAGGTAATCATATAAGTATATAAATTGATAGCCTCTTGGTTTTCCATTTCAGACAGTCTGGTTTCTATCCATGCCTTCATACACATCTTAATAGCCTTAGATACAAAAATTTATTATCTTAGTTCGTATGTATTTGCTAGTAAATAAATACAATAATCCTTAACCTGCATTGTATTACTCAGTATTATTACCTCCGCCGAAGGAGGTATTGTTTTCACTGGCGTTGGTTTGTTAGTTTGTTGGTTTGTTGGTTGTCAGCAGGATAACTCAAAAAGTACTGAACGGATTCGGATGAAACTTTGTGGAGTTGTTGGAAATGCCAAAAAAAATAAGTGATTAAATTTTGGCATCTCTGAGTGCTTCTTTAAGATGCAAAATGAGCTAAATACTAATAAATATTTCAAGTTAGCCTACTCTGCCAATAGATGTCGCTGTGCTGTGAAATCGGGTGCCGGGAGCGTCTTCCTCTCAGAATTTCCGTCCGAATTTTCCAGTCGTGAAAAATCCGCCTCGGAAGGCTCATAAGAACCCCTGACGGCGGATGTTTGCACTCTCTGAGTGTATATATGCCTCTAGTTTACTATGTAATCAGGATATAAGTACTTATACATATAAAAACCAATTAAATATGTCTTTGCAAGAGGAAATATCCAAACCTTAGTCATAATTTTTTCTTGTCAAAGTGTTGTTACTTCTTTAATCACTTCTTTTTTACCGACACCACTTAGAGACATAATATTTTTTTGTCGGATGAAATTAGTAATAAATATACACTCAGAGAGTGCAAACCTCCGCCGTCATGAGCCTTCCGAGGCGGATTTTTCACGACTGGGGAGGCGTAGAGAGACGGGGGAGGGTTCCCCTAGACGGAAACTCCGAGAGGAAGACGCTCCCGGCACCCAATTTCACAGCACAGCGACATCTATTGGCAGAGTAGGCTAACTTGAAAAATTTAGTAGTATTTAGCTCATTTGGCGCCTTAATTCTTAATCACTTCTTCCTTTTGGCACTTCCAACAACTCCACAAAATTTCATCCAAATCCGTTCAGTACTTTTTGAGTTATCCTGCTGACAAACCAACAAACTAACAAACCAACAAACGCCAGTGAAAACAATACCTCCTTCGGCGGAGGTAAATATCGTTTTTGCATTATATAAAAACAATGAACTTTCCTCGTTGTATGATCAAAACAGAGTTTGGAGATGGGATGACATTTAATATCTTATAAGATGATATTATAAACACCAGAACATATTGCGTTGTCTGATATTTTCAATTACATTGGAGGTCTTTTGCCATTGTATTGCCATCAATATTTTTATCATTTGAGTATATTATATTTTGAGTTACTTTTCTTTATTGGTATCGATAATTTAATTACCACTGTTATATATATATATATATATATATATACAGTGAAGCAAATATTTTTTTTTGCTTAAACCGAGATATATAATATTATGTCCTATTTACAAAATATGTTTATGAATAAGAAAAATTAGAATATAAATATTGATTAATTAAACTTAGTAGTTTTCCTATATTTCAACATAAGTTATTGACATACTTATAATAATATTATTGAATTGACAGCCTATTATATTCGCACATTGTTTAAAGAATACTTTTCTATTCTTAATAATGATGTTTGAGACCCAAATTCCGATTTATATGCTGCATTTATAGTAATACCAACTTTTAATTTTTCCTAAAAGTTATTGCCATTGATTTGCTTGAAAAGTGCATTGATAAGGAATTTGGAGTTGATGAGATACTTATTAAGATATATTACTTTCTTGCTTTTTTCTATTGTTATTGTGAAAGTATATTTTTAGAAATGCCTTCAAGAATAAGTAAGACGTTTTACCTTTATATTTTACTTGAAAACTTAATCATGAAAAATAAATATATTTGGAATTGACAATGTCATCATCAAAACATACTAAATTTTGCCTGATATGAAGTATTTATGGTTCTAAAAATATATTTATGTTAATTGCAATTCAATAACTTTAACTTATATAAATAAAAAATCCTTTTATCTTTATCATACACTTTTTTGGATATGTGTTAATTTAAAGTTATTATTGATAAAAAGGGAAGAAACCCTTGAATATTTCACTAATTACCTCCGCCGAAGGAGGTATTGTTTTCACTGGCGTTTGTTGGTTTGTTTGTCAGCAGGATAACTCAAAAAGAACTAAACAGATTTGAATAAAACTTTGTGGAGTTGTTGGAAATGCCAAAGGAACAAGTGATTAAATTTTGGCATCTCTAAGTGCTTTTTTAATATGCAAAATGAGCAAAATACTAATAATAATAATAATGAAATGGGGTCTCTATTCAGGGAGTAGGAAAGAACAAACGCTAAAAAAATATTCATTGACGTATTATTGTTCATATATCAGCTCAGGACTATGTTAACCCAGTGACGTAGCTTAAACTTTTTCCGTCTTCCCATCTCTGAGTGCTTTTTTAATATGCAAAATGAGCAAAATACTAAATGAAATGGGGTCTCTATTCAGGGAGTAGGAAAGAACAAACGCTAAAAAAATATTCATTGACGTATTATTGTTCATATATCAGCTCAGGACTATGTTAACCCAGTGACGTAGCTTAAACTTCTTCCGTCTTCCCATCTCTGAGTGCTTTTTTAATATGCAAAATGAGCTAACAGAGAGGAAACAATGATTAGAGATAGAAAATCGGGCGTGTGAAAGGGATAATGTTTGAATAGGAATGTTGTGGGGATCGGCGGAGGTACACACTCTCTGAGTGTATATATGCCTCTAGTTACCTCCGCCGAAGGAGGTATTGTTTTCACTGGCGTTTGTTGGTTTGTTTGTCAGCAGGATAACCCAAAAAGTACTGAACGGATTCGAATGAAACTTTGTGGAGTTGTTGGAAATGCCAAAAGAAAGAAGCGATTAAATTTTGGCATCTCTGAAGGCTTTTTTAATATGCAAAATGAGCTAAATACTAAATGAAATGGGGTCTCTATTCAAGGAGTAGGAAAGAACAAACGCTAAAAAAATATTCAATGACGTATTATTGTTCATATATCAGCTCAGGACTATGTTAACCCAGTGACGTAGCTTAAACTTCTTCCTCTTCCCGTCTCTGAGTGCTTTTTTAATATGCAAAATGAGCTAACATAGAGGAAATAATGATTAGAGATAGAAAATCGGGTGTGTGAAAGGGAGAATGTTTGAATGGGAATGTTGTGGGGATCGGCGGAGGTACACACTCTCTGAGTGTATATATGCCTCTAGTTTTCATTGGCGTTGGTTTGTTGGTTGGTTTGTTTGTTTGTCAGCAAGATAACTCAAAAAGTGTGTAACGGATTCGGATGAAACTTGGTGGAGTTGTTGGAAACGCCAAAAGGAACAGGTGATTAAATTTTGGCATCTCTGAGTGCTTCTTTAAGATGCAAAATGAGCTAAATACTAATAAATATTGCAAGTTAGCCTACTCTGCCAATAGATGTCGCTGTGCTGTGCTCTCAAAGAGGAGAGCATAGCACAGCGACATCTATTGGCAAATGACAAAAAGACCAAGTGATTCATTTGGTGGGGATCAGCGGAGGATTGCACTCTCTGAGTCCTCTAGTTACAAATTGCATATCATTAACTTAAAGTTTTTCAAAGGAAAAATTGATAAATCTAAGAAAAGAAACTTGGTGATTTATAAACAACAACGTGAAAAGTGGCTGATGACATAATTAAATTTGTGCCAGTAAGATCGAAACATTATATGAAAACTATAAAAAGGATCTTACAAGGACACTTTTTAAACAAATGTTATAAATGATACGTCATTTCATATAATTTATCATGGCAGTAAATATGTTTATTTATGTATCTTCGTAACCTGTCCTGAATAGTTTTACTCTGTTTTCTGCATATAATTTTAGTAGATTACCGAATAAAATGTTTTAAAACGTTTAAAAAAATTGGCCAACAAAGGTTTTATTTTCTCCATAATGGAATTATGATTGAAAACACTGGGAGCTTTCTGTTGATCTCTTGTGTTTATGCATACGCTATATTAAATGTTTTTTGTAATTTCATGAAAAGGTTTTGTTCTTTTCTTTTCATTGTCAAAATATGCATGACTCAGCTCTCTGGAGAAGAATACAAGAAAACGTTAGATATAGAATACGCGACACCAACTACGGTATTGTACTTACACGGTACATGACTTACAAAAAAAACAAATATATTTTATGTGTACTTTTTGCATAATATATAATTAATTTCATGATTGATTTAAAGACAAGTCTTACAAAAATTATATTTTGGAGTTTTTTCTTTTATAAACATCTTTTTTATAGCGTAAGCAGCATTTACTATGCCCCCACTTCAAAAACACGATCTTAAATATTTTCACAATCCATTAACAATTTATATACAAGAATATATAGGAAAAACTGTGTTATACCAAATATAATAATTATAATTCTTCTTTTTGGATTATATTATTTAAGTGAGGAAACAAGGTTTGGATATATACGGGGAGGAAGAAGACAAAACAATACCCCATGTCTTCAGAGACTGCCAATAGATTAGCAGGCTTTGGGAAGGAATGGACAAGACCCTTGAGGAGCGTGTGGGGAGCATAGAGATATATAAGGATTTAGATAGCCTATTCATTTCAATAGCAGAGAAACATTGTTCAGGTGAATTTCGTGCCCAATATAAACAAAGTAATTTGACCTAGTTCGTAAGTTGATCATAGAGATAAAAATATTTGTTTATATTTGGCAATATGACGTATTCCAATGAAGAATCCAATAAGCCCTCTATGCCTTTATATCTGTATGGTGGGGAGATAATCAACGCGGGATGAGAGGCTCTACGGTTCTCATCCCCAGGCGAATATATGCAGAAACTTCTCCAAAACAATTGCTAAATTCCAAACTTGAAAATCCTAAGCATATTTAAAAATATACATATAAATAATTCAATTGTCACAACTGCTTAAAATACATTAATCTTTTTAAAGTGTTTTGATGTTATTTAAAAAATGTTATTTAATACTTCTTGAGTTTTTTTCTGTTGTGTCTTTTTATATGAGACTTTGAAACTTCTTTTTAATGTCTTTTATATGTTCATTTTTGTTTTCTCTGTTTTATGTTCACTATAAAGAACATTGTGGTTAGTTTTTGAAAAAAATAGTGATAATCATTTAAAAAAAATCTTCTTATTAGATATTTTTGTTCATAACTTACAAAGTCAGAGCGTACCCAATATATTACTATTTATAAATGGGAATAAAGTAATATATGATGATCATATTTTTTTGCTTGCACTTTACAAACAATAGAAATAGAAGACCTGAGTGGGTTATATCTAAGCATACATAAGATTTCTTATTGATTCCCTTTTCATGCGACAAAAAAAATCAATATTGGTCAATGTGTCGATTAAAAAAACAATTTAGAAAAGGTTTGAATCAATGATTTTTTATATTAAAAATTCCTCCAAAGAAATGTAAATTATTTTCTCCAAAAATGTATGAAAGAAAAATACATATTTTCTTTCTGCAGCCACTTCATATATTATATATAGTGAGTTATAATTGTTTAAATTATGTTTACCAAAAAAACATTTGCTATCAAAGTACAATTCATTAAGCATTTGCATTCATTAAACCCAATAAATGTATTTCAGTCATAGGTATTAGAGATATAACCGTTAACTATGAAATAGGATTAAATATTTATTATTAAATATCCAACCAAATAAAGATTAAACTACAAATTAATATTTATTAATAATATAAATATTCCATTTATAACAATCGCATACGAAATTGGGCATATATTTCTTCTTATTTATATATTTTCTTTTAGGATGCTTTTAACATTGGTATGTTCGTTATTTATTACAATACGTATTAGTGACAATAATTTGAACACTTTTGAATTACAGTTGGCAACAAAAAGAGAGTATTAATCTAAAATTGCATAAATAAAACAATTATCTATCATTTTTTAATCAGTTCATATGATAAATAGTATTTGTACATACTTAAATACATTCCACTCAAATACTTGCCTTCCAATGTATTTGGTTAATTTCTTCCATGAGTCATCATTTTCCTTTTCTACCATGGTCTATTTATTCTTGGTCCATTTGTTCCTGGTCCATTTCTTCGTATAAATATTGTTTTAATTTTAAGGACATATAACTTACTGAGGTAGAATACATGCAAATGTGTATATATATTGATATTAATCCTTTTGATACGGAACGAAGAAAATTTTAACAATTCACGAAACCTTTAGAACGATGAACGTAGAGATGAGGAGCATAGGTGCCTAATGATTTTTCTCAATTATTCGATAATAAAGTCGTTTTTAATGGTTCTAATGGTCTCGATGGCTATTCTAAAGCCTGGAACGTATGTAAATATAACTTTGCAGCTGAAAAAATTGTCCATGAGTGATAACACTGGCCAACAGCCAAATTTAGGTCGGACTAATTTCCGTAATTCTTATAGAGTTTTATCCACTGATTCCGAATATGGTATTCATTTTTCAAAGTTAGTGATAAATTCAGAGCTAAATGGATTTCAATTTTTCAGCACTTTTTCGATTCAGAGCCATTATTGACATACAAGGACTGAAGTATAGACAAAATAAATAGCAATGATTTGATAGAGCTTAGATCAAAGTACTCATTTCAATTTTTACTTCGTCTCTGGCACATTTAAACTTTAAAATATATGTCATTTTGTACGAAAAATGAAGGGTTTTTCTTAGAGACTCACTGTTCCTCACTGCTCCTCACTCAAAGGTCTTACATGATTAAAAATTGATATGAATATGAAGAAAAAATATCAAGCTTTAATTTGATATGCTTAATATTCCATAAAATGCCTTATTTTAATCAAAATTAGCAAATGAATATTTTTTAAATCCTCTCTATTTTGCCCTTTTTTAGAGAAATTCATAAGTCACCCAGTGAGATAGAAACAGAGAGAGAGAAACTGACGTCACAACGTATGTAAACAATAAAGAGTAATTTTCCTTCTTTCATTGGAATTTGAGTGTTTTTTCCCGGAAATCTTCCGAGGATCCAGGATTCCTAATGAGTGGCCTGCCGGCTGTGCCGTCGTAGACAACATTTGTGAGAAGAATTCATCGTGACACAGCCTCGGATCAAGCATGGAGCAAGGAGTGGAAGCTTAGGAGGACATGACTCCCCAGAGGGTGCTTAGCCTATTCTCTTTGCATCAAAGAGGATGATGAGTCGGAGACAGACAGACAGACCCTCAAGGACATTACCCCCTCCTCTCTCTTCCTTAAGGCTGGTTGGCTGGCTCATTCCGTCTGCTCAAAGAAGATGACGTGTCGGGCACCCCGGAGGGAGGGAGGAATGGACTCCCGTGAGAGAGAGAGAGAGAGTCATTGCCTTTGTCCTGTCTACCTACTAGCCTATTCTATCGGGGAGTCTCCTTTTCAAGTGAATCCATCGTTTTTTGCAGCAGAAAAATGAATTACTTACGTTTTCGTTTGCAAAATTCACCTTTTATTAACTATTCAAAAGATACAGCGGGCATGCACCGAAACTCTACGTCGATGGACAAATGGCGAGTAAAGTCTGAACTTTGGAATTCCCATGGTTTGTAAGGAGCCAACAAACCATATCACAGACTGCTACTTTTGCGCTATTGATTTGAGTGGGATGAACAGAAAGAAGCGGGACAGCCTCAAATATCCTGATGTTCTATCAGCACGCCGTCCTGTAGCCCACAGTGAAGAAATTCCAGTGCCTATCTTCGAAGAACTTCCTAACATTAGTGACGAAGATGCCTCAAGTTTTGAAGAACCTGAAGAAGAAGAAATGGTTTTTGAAGATGATACTCCACATCCATTTTCCCAAAAGGAATTAAATGATCTAGTTCGATTCAAAAATATTATCTATTCTTATATTTTATAGGAACACTTAAATTATTTAACTCAACTAAATTATTATCATACTTATTTTATCCCGGTGCTAAAAAATGGCAACATGCAATTTACACGTATTTATAATTTTTAATGGACATAATTCAGTTTAAAATATACAATCAGATAATTAATATATGTTGTTGAAATATCATTTTTTCTTATTTTAAAAATATAGGACGATACACATGAAAAGTCAGCTGATAATAAACAAAAATGTTATGAATTTTGTCACAAAATGGCTCTTTAAAATCAATTTAGCATTAAAACCTGACCTGATGAAGATAAACGGATATCATTTCCTCATTAAGCAGTGCAAAACTTCTAAATAAGTTGTTGAAATCTAAGTCACTATCAAGAATTAAAAAATAAATAGTTTACTGAGTAATTTATTGGTTTTTTATTCAGCCTCAAAAATTTACATCACATAATATATGTACATATAAAACGTAGAAGAGGAATTACGTACTTTGACATCATTGAGCATTTTAGTTTAAAAAATTCCCAGCCTGATAAGCCTTTCAGCACATATTAAAAATTAATAACAACCGATTAGAACATCTAAAAGGAAAGCAAATGAGGGCTATCATGACAAACAAAGTATACAAATGTAAAAGTTCTATCAAAAAATCCTTTTTAATGCTTCATAAGATTTAATAATTATTTTAACATTGATAATTATTTAGTAGAAACTTTGGGGTATAATTTGATCAAATCTTCAACATACTGCCATCCAGATCCGAAGGCATTTGGGATTCAGCAGTGCAAAACCACTAAATAAGCTGTTGAAATCTAGGCAACAATCTATAAGTTAAAAGAATGTTTACAATGTAATTAATTCCTTTTTATTTTCATGCACCTTACATATCAAACTAAGTTCAATGAGCGACAATCAGGTTTTAAATTTGCTGTCCCAATGATTTGAAGATAATTGTAACAGTTCTTGTACGATTGCTATTTCTTTAAAGACTAGCTCATTTCAGCTTCGTGGCTAAGGCTAGGTCCTGCGGGCGGCTGGGTGGACAACACGTAGTGTAAAGAACTTTCCAAAATCCTGTCACAATTACAGCGTAGGAATGCATCTTCTAGTTCTCCAGCTTCTGTTCTTAAAGTTGCTTGATGTCTGTCTCTAGCAGATGGCCCGTCGGGTGCCCAGGCGTTGTTCCCGGAGGGCATAATGTAAATGGAATGCTTATTGGGAAGGGTTAGATTGACGATTTGTGACTCGGCCTTTGCGATGTCCCTGTCCACTTTTAAATCATCTGGAGGAGGTCGTCCTTGGTGGAACGGATGCCATAGCGCTCCGTAGGGGACTCAGGCCCCATGGGGGAGATGGCTTCCACCTGAGGGTGTTGGAAAGTCTTTGCTTAGTTCCCAAGTATGGATTCAGAGTGACGTGAAGAGTGAGGCCAATGCAGACGAGGGCGTGGTGGTGTTTGGTCCGCCTTCTAGAGTGTGTGGGGGATGGGAGTCTCTCCCCAGGTCCATGCAGGGTTGCTTGTGTGGTATCTTCATGGCATGGCATGGTGACTGGAAGGGAGGTCGTCCCGCTGTATCTTTTGAATAGTTAATAAAAGGTGAATTTTGCAAACGAAAACGTAAGTAATTCATTTTTCTGCAGCAAAAAACGATGGATTCACTTGAAAAGGAGACTCCCCGATAGAATAGGCTAGTAGGTAGACAGGACAAAGGCAATGACTCTCTCTCTCTCTCTCACGGGAGTCCATTCCTCCCTCCCTCCGGGGTGCCCGACACGTCATCTTCTTTGAGCAGACGGAATGAGCCAGCCAACCAGCCTTAAGGAAGAGAGAGGAGGGGGGTAATGTCCTTGAGGGTCTGTCTGTCTGTCTCAGACTCATCATCCTCTTTGATGCAAAGAGAATAGGCTAAGCACCCTTTGGGGAGTCATGTCCTCCTAAGCTTCCACTCCTTGCTCCATGCTTGATCCGAGGCTGTGTCACGATGAATTCTTCTCACAAATGTTGTCTACGACGGCACAGCCGGCAGGCCACTCATTAGGAATCCTGGATCCTCGGAAGATTTCCGGGAAAAAACACTCAAATTCCAATGAAAGAAGGAAAATTTCTCTTTATTGTTTACATACGTTGTGACGTCAGTTTCTCTCTCTCTGTTTCTATCTCACTGGGTGACTTATGAATTTCTCTAAAAAAGGGCAAAATAGAGAGGATTTAAAAAATATTCATTTGCTAATTTTGATTAAAATAAGGCATTTTATGGAATATTAAGCATATCAAATTAAAGCTTGATATTTTTTCTTCATATTCATATCAATTTTTAATCATGTAAGATGTAATCATGTCTCTAAGAAAAACCCTTCATTTTTCGTACAAAATGACATATATTTTAAAGTTTAAATGTGCCAGAGACGAAGTAAAAATTGAAATGAGTACTTTGATCTAAGCTCTATCAAATCATTGCTATTTATTTTGTCTATACTTCAGTCCTTGTATGTCAATAATGGCTCTGAATCGAAAAAGTGCTGAAAAAATTGAAATCCATTTAGCTCTGAATTTATCACTAACTTTGAAAAATGAATACCATATTCGGAATCAGTGGATAAAACTCTATAAGAATTACGGAAAACTAGTCCGACCTTCTTTTTTTTTGTTGATTTTTGTTGGCCTGTGTAATCTATCATAACGTGAAAGTGCCCGTTTTGTCCCATTTTTTACGACTATAATGCAATTATCTCATTATATAATCAGAGTTTTTGAAATATTACTTTACCAATAGATTTATGGAATCTTTTTTCAAAATTGTATTGGCAATGCATTAATGTTAATTGCTGCCTTGTCCCTGAAGATCATAGATCCGTATGTACCATTGGCCTAAAACATGAAAATTTTAAAATTTAAATTGTGGCCAGAAAAACAAATATCACGACTAAATAATCATATATCTGTAATCCCCATTCTCTAAATTACTAGATTCATTTGGGTTTTTTTTGCGTTGGAAAGACAAAAGTCATTTTTTGTTGCATAGTGTTATGGAAGAGTACAGCCTTACTGTCCGTGGTATCATTGAAGAACGATATAATACAACTGTCAGTGAATAGGACTGTCTTTCATCTTCTACATATGTCAAATGCAACGCCATCATCACTAAGACCCAGTTTATCGTATACAAAATGCGTGCCATTAAAGACGCTGACTTAATATTCTATACAATTGATTTTTGTTTTATGTTACAAAAATAGTTTTTGGGTTTTTTGTAAAAGATAAAAATTATACTTCTTGATAATATATGCCCATATGGCCAAGAAAAAAAGTTAAAAAACCCTGCAATATCACATATCAGATTTAGGAAAAGCTTCATTTGAATTTAAAATAATCAAATTTTCTTTCAAATATATGAATTTTTAATGATGTCAACGATCTAATTCTACCAATAAAAATTAAGTTTTGAGGTATATGTTGTAGATAAACCAATAAAAAATAATATTACACGGGTATATAACAAGAAATACATTGATCCTTTAGTCTTGACTATATATATCCCAAGTATGAAAAAAAAAAATCAGTGAAGTATAAATTATCTTATATATGCTTTTATATTAAACACTATAATGGTATTTATATATATTTATTATTATTATTTTAAACATTATACCCAATAAAATGAACTATAAAAATGATATTGGTTATTTGATTGAAAAAGTAAAAAGGGGAGATGATCTTTCAAATGAAGAAAGTTATTGTGCATTTTCTTGATTTATTACACAATACTATCTTATGCTACAAGTAACAAAGTCCAATTAATCATTAAATAAACTGAGGGAAACGAAAAATGGCATATCATAAAATAGTTATTAAACTATTTATGGCTAGACAGGCATCATACGGGGATTTTATATCTATATTCATTAGACCTCCCAAAAAAAACCCACTTTTTTAGTTCTTTTACATATACCCAGCGATTCTGGTTCATTTTTTGATGCTGAAAACGAGTATCTAAATAAAAAATCTCTAGCATTGCTAGAAATCGGACGTCACTGGTGTCAAAGGTTTCGTTATGAAGCAAAACTTTTGGTTATTACTTATTTTGAAAAAAACTAGTTTTACAAAATTTAGCTATGATCAATTGATGACTTTGTTATTTTTTGCAAATTTTCGTCAAATAATATTTAGTGCCAATAAATGAACATAAGTGCTGACGCACCAACCATTTTTTAAATAACAGCTCCTACTAGGGTTCTTTATAGTTTCAAGAAGGAAAAGAAAAAGAGGGTACTCATGTTGATGTTTTAAGTTATCTTTTAATACGTTTTTAAAACGACTAATGATAGTAGATTTTCCCCATCGAATCCCAATCTACTCCCTCTGAATCCCTCTCATCAGTATTGATACCAATTCTTTTAATTTTTGTTTTTCTCAAAATACAGTTTTTCAATGGAAATGTCATTATGGTAATCTCGTGAATTCGCCAATAGACATTTGGTTCAACATATATTATATTATTATATAAATAAATATATATAATATATATATATATTATATATTATAATATTATATATATATATATATAATATATATAATGCTCATATTTGACAATCAAAAAATTATGGATTGAACTATGAATTCCGTAAATGAATCTAACGGGCGTCATAACCAGACGATACCATCAGCTCAATCACAGAGCTGGTAGCGTTGACACGATTGAAACACTTTCGGGTTGCGTGAGGAAACGCACGACGTGAAAGTTCAACAGCCTGAAGAATGTTCTGACGCTGTTTCTCGCTCTTGGTCAGCACTTTAGTAAAGTCAGACCCGAACTTGACGGCCTCTCTGCCGCGTCATTGACAACTTGAAGAGAGGTGACGATGCCGCTTAACTCAATGAGTTGAATCAGAAGCCCATTGTGTGACCGGGAGCTCCAAGAAGGTTTGATGGATGTTTGTAAGCTGAAGGTAGAAACGCTCAATGAGATATAGGTGGTGGCATTTGGTATAAAATTCTTGTTATTCTTTGGTAAATTAATCATAGCTTATTACAATTATTAAAGGAATGTTTACCCGGCTAAGAGTTTTGTCGGCTTCGATGATGTCCAAAGCACTTTCGGCACTGACATCGAAACGAGTTTGCAATTCCTTGAGAAAGAGCTCCTTCTTCTCCTCGGCGTTTTTTCGCTTCCGTCGCAGTGAATCCACCACCCCACGAAATAGATCATGGAGGCGATGGAGCTTCTTAATTAATTTTTTCCTCGCCATGAGTGGCAAATAAGACGGTGCCCAGAGACGAAGTAGGGAATCGGCGGTGCTACGGGCAGCTAGCTGCGCGTCCGGTCTACCCAAAGACCAAAGATGAAAGTAAAAGTGCCGTATCACCTCTTCGGTTAACGGGAATGGACCTGGTTTGAAAATTTCTAGAATATAACCAATACCCAGTGCCTCGCTTAAGCACTTCTTCAGTGTCCGAGTTTCCATTTTATGTTAAAGGCACTTGACTGATAGATCAAAGAGTGAAATTGAATCTGATACGGTGTTTAAATCACGTGTTTATAAATAAAAACAGGTTTGATGAAATAAGATTAAATGGTTATTGTATTGTATTTAAAAGATAACTTAAAAACATCATTGAGTACCCTCTTTTTCTTTTTCCTTCCTGAAACTATAAAAAACCCTAGTAGGAGCTGTTATTTAAAAAATGGTTGGTGCGTCAGCACTTATGTTCATTTATTGGCACTAAATATTATTTGACGAAAATTTGCAAAAAATAACAAAGTCATCAATTGATCATAGCTAAATTTTGTAAAACTAGTTTTTTTCAAAATAAGTAATAACAAAAAAGTTTTGCTTCATAACGAAACCTTTGACACCAGTGACGTCCGATTTCTAACAATGCTAGAGATTTTTTATTTAGATACTCGTTTTCAGCATCAAAAAATGAACCAGAATCGCTGGGTATATGTAAAAGAACTAAAAAAGTGGTTTTTTTGGGAGGTCTAATATTCATTCAACTAATATAATCAATGCAAAGAGTTCCATTATTATCAATCGTAAGAATTGCAGACGAACTAAGCGTACAGAGTTTTAATACTTTTTCATCCACGACTCGCAAAATACACAGCAATAAATACCCCTCCGCAAAAACATTAGAATAGTTTTGTTTTAAGTTATATGTTCTTATGAAAAACTGATTAAAAGTCCTGTTGATTTAAAAAAATCAATTCTTGGTAACTTGTTTTTATTTTGAAGAAAATATTTTTTCTTAGAAAATTTTATTCTTGCAATAATAAAACCCAAATTTTCTCGACTTGCTCATTTGAATATAACAAATAGTGTAAAAAATAATCAAAATATTTTTAATTTGTATCAAAGCGGGAACTTTACCTCTAAGAAAAATGAAGACATGAATGTTCAATGCAAAATAACTAATCTTAGTTTAAACGATTAACTCTTTTAATTATATAAAAGCTGCTCATTTATGTAGCTCTTTAGTTCTCCAAATCCTTACTAGCAGAAAAATAATTAAATCAAAGATTGTAATTTTTTTTTGCTAAGTTAAATTTATATACTTCTTTTAACAACTTTCTTTCCTTAATTACATTAAGGCAATCCATATAATCGCTCTTAAGGCTGTTGCAAATTACTTTTGTTATGAACTTTTTGAGTTTGGCTGATTCTCTATCAGATATGAACGAACGAAATAAATATTATTTTTGCATGAGTTTCTTTATTATAATAGTATTAATATGTGGACCAAATGGAGGAGTCCATTTAAAATTATTCGTAACTGACATGAATTAAAGGCAATTCGTATTTTATAGGATACATTTCTTCTCTCTGAATTGATAATGTTCACTTTTCAACAGATGCAAGTGGCGTGATACTTTGTAGCAGTATGCTAACTCTTTTATTATTATTATTATTCCCACACCATTAGTTTCAACCAATCACGTTTCAAAAATCCCTTCCTTTTCTCTATCTTGAGTGATATGGAGTAAAACCTATTTTTTATTTTTATGTTATTGTTTTTTTGGCACTCACATCACGGATTTTAACATATAATTGAAGCAAAGCAGGATATAAATAAATGTATATTAATTTTGGACGAAATGTAATGAATGACAACGACTCATTTCGAATCAAAAATAAAGAAAAGAAATGAAGGAGAGTTGAAAATCATGCTTGCATGGAAACCTATTTCTATATTTTTTTAATATTCACACAGCCAATTCGAACATTTAAATGAAACAAAACAGAAATATCTACTACACCTGAATTTTTGACATAATAAACCAAATAACGGCGTAAAATGCGGAGGGGAAAAACTTATACATATATTGTGTTCTGTGCAGACGTGTGTCAAATAGCTCCGCCGATTTAATCTGATTTCTCCGGAAGTAAACGCTCAAAACAATACAAGAACTTTCAACGCTGGTTTTTACAAATACATAAAAAGTTTTTTTAAAGAAATATATATTCTATATAGTTGACTTTTTAACACAAAATGTTTTGTTGTTCTGAAATTTTAAATTTTACTCTATTTATATAAGATTAGAAAGTATATGTAAATGATTTTCTTGTTTTTTGTGTAATTTCTGTTTGTTCATATATTTTTTATTGCTTTGATAATTTGTTGGGAATTTTGGAGGACTGATGCTTAGAGTATTTATATATACTGTCATATATAAATACTCTAAATTAATAAACAAAAAAAAGGGAACTATTTTTAATGACAGATAATTAATCAAGAATATATTATCTTTCTCCTTATTGGCTCATTAGAGCAAATGATTGTTTTCATTGCTGTTATATGGTACAGATAAATTGGATTTGGATTCAGTTGCGTTTAAATCTTTACATCACATAAATGGGGTTCATAGTACGTAAGGGTACATGGACAAAAAGTAAAATATATAATAAATACAATTTTATTCAAGAGGTCACAAATGATATTTTAATTTTTCATGAGAGTAAAGCATCTTAATTTTTTATTCAAATAAAATTTAACTAATTATAAAAAGCCAAACGTATGAAATACAGTATCCCACTTGAAATATTGTGCTATTGCAGTCCAATTTATATTTTTAATTAATAGCCTAATAATAAAGACTATCTGCTTTAATTCTATTCAAAACTTGAGACGTGAAAAATAATAAAAAATATGCTAAGAAGTATAATTATAAAAAATAAAAATAAAGTAGGAGTTAGAGTTAACTCCTTGGCTTATTACGTTTTCTATTTTTTTTTTCGTACACCAGCACTGCTCTCATTTTCCTGTTGTTAAATACTGATTATTTTTTATATTTAATATTAATATTATATGACATTTCACAAATGTTTATGATTGTTATATATTTAATCGCAGTGTTTTTATTCGTTTATCATGAGGTATTTTAATTATTAGATTATGATTAAATACATTATCGTAAATAATAGAATCCCTCACTGGAAGGAAAAGGAACGCGGACGTCTTTCGGGTGTATCCTATAATATTTTCCATATCTCTGCTTCCCTTATCAAAAGCTAATAATTATAATTTCAATAAAATTCAATACTTTATTTACCTTTTTGCATATATCTGCATTCCACTTCCATATTTACAAATGGATAGTATAATTGCTTAATATTTGTAAAGATGCATAACATATTATTTAAAGATAATAATATTTTATACAAAATACATATTATATTTTATAGGATATGTTCTTCCCAAGAGGAAAAATTTCAAACCGCATTGCCCATATCTGTGTTCTCAAAAATATAGTTATTAATTCATAGGTAGACTATATAATGTCATTATCGTATTTTTTCATTGTATTTAAGATGTCCTATGGGAGCTGCGTTGAATAAGACTTAGTCCATTATCATTTTATTTTTACGGTTATTCGATACTAACTCTAATGTGTATTTGATAAGCTTCCCCTTTAGCATTATCGATTTCTCATTCACTACGGTTATATTGTATTTTAAAGGCATTTTTCCATAGGCCCTTGGTTAGATAATAATTTATTTACTGATCACAAAAGACATAGAGATAAAGAAAATGTACAATCACTAGAATAAAGAACACAACCATACGTTATTAAAACTTTTTGTGATTATATTTTTCTCCGATATGGTTCTTGATATGTAAAGGTCACAGTGACATAACTGGAAATGAATTTGCCGATTATCTTGCAAAAAGTGGCTGTGAGAGTCAAAATCAAATATGCACTGGAGTACCGCCGAGCTACGTAAAGAAGGCAGTAGATGGTTTGTTTTATCAAAGGTGGAGCTGCCGTCACAAAAACAGCGTAAATATGAAACACACTCGTCTAATGTTGAAAACTCCTCAACAAAATACGATCAAATTTCGACGAGAGAATATGAAACTGCTTGTTCAAGCAGTCACTGGCCATGGACCTTTTCTCTCGCACTTGAGTAAATGGAAGAACATCAGTCCAATTTGCGATCTCTGCACGGAAGAACCGCAGACTGCAGATCACCTCATAAACAGATGTCCCGCTCTGTCCTATGAGAGGCATGAAGTTTCTCAAGAGGAGGACGAAAACATTAGAATAATCAAATTTATGCAATGTAAAATAATGAAAAATATTATTGAAAATAATTTTAGTATTTAAGTAGGAATAAGTATATGTACATAGGTATTATTATCATTATTGTTGTAACACAGATACCCCGTAGTGTGGTTGTGTTCTCTACTTTAGTGTTATATGTGCGTTTTCGTGTGTATGTCTATCGTGGATGATAGTAATAAATATTAACAAACAATGGTTCTTGATAATATTCAATCATTTTAGGCTATATGGAACATGAATAATTTATATAACCTTCATTGGAAAATAATTTGTTTTAGAAAAGTCTTGGGGATAAGTGTGAGTTTGCTGGATTAGTTTTTTAATAAAATAGGTAAGAGTTTACTATATAACTTTTTCAATTTATTCTGTTATATATATATATATATATATATATATAATAATAATATAATGATTGAAACGCAGATGGAATTCATCTGAGTTGCAAAGAACAGATCTTGATCGTTGTTTTTAACGGCTTATAAAATAATATTCAGTTATATTTTAATGTTATTATATAGATATTAATTTATTATTATTTTTTTCAATCTGCCTTATTAAAAATTTATTTTTTCACACACAAGCAAAAAAACAACAATTCTAAATAAGACAAAAATTGATATATTTTTAACAATTTGATGTTGTAAAAATGATAATTAATCTATTTTTATAATACTTGTCGGAATAGTTTCTATGAATGAAACAAAATCAAAGGTAAAATACTTCATAAGTTTTCCAAAACTAAATATATCAAAAATAAAATTTATTTAGTCTTGAAAATTATTATAGGACTACACTCACGCAACCTCTCTGCAATTGTTCCGTTATAAATTTAATATAATAGGCGTGAATAGATTTCTGTTAGTCCATTACAAATTTCAAAATAGAACATATCTTTAGGTCTTTGCGTGTCAATCCTATCATTTTAGTATATTATAATATATTTCATGTTAGCAGGGAGATGCTTGGCTTAGGGGGGCAGCATTCAATTTGCCCGAATTTTAACAAGAACTGTTAAATCGGTGAAAAAATAATCGAATAATGAAAGCTATGTAGATAAATATCTTAATTATAGTAATTACATACTATTTACTATAGTATATAGTACATACTATTATATTTATTTGGTTATAATTTAAAATCCGGTTTCTTTCATAATTTCATATTTTTTTCTTCAACTTAAATGACCGAATACCTCAACCAATTTGCCCAAATTTGAGAACTCAACCGAACTTTTAATGTTTGTTAGTTTTACTCCTAGACAAGGAATACTAGAAACTAACTGGAAAGGAAAGGGAAAACTGTAGCTTCCAAGTTAAGGCCATGATACGTTGATTAACATAGCAATGAATTAAAAGTTTTATATGTATTTTTTAGTTAAATGAGTCCTTTTGACTTCAATAATTCATAATTCAACGATCAAACAAGTAGCTATTATATTTTTAAAAATAATAAAGAGTGTGATTTATATTCTAATACTTTTTATTTATCGACAACAGTTTCCACAATAGTAAATATAATATTATTTACAAACGATACATAGTTTAACAGTTATAAACAAGTAATTCAATATTATATGTTTTCATTGTGAAATAGACTGTAATTAAGAAATTTTTAAGTTTAATAAATAAATATATAAAATACCATTAAAGTGTTTAATATAAAAGCATATATAAAGATAATTTATACTTCACTAGTTTTCTTTTTTTCATACTTGGGATATAATATATGCAAGACTAAAAGGATCAATGTATTTCTTGTTACATACTCGTGTAATATTTTTTTTTATTGGTTTGCCTAAAACATATACCTCAAGAATTAATTTTTATTCGTAGACTTAGATCGTTGACATCATTAAAAAATTCATATCAGTATCTCTAAGAAGTATAGAGGTTTTGGAGTAGATTTTGGACCAAAAAAACATATTATAGATTTGTACGCCGACGACGTTACACTTATGTTAGAGGCAAAATCAGAAAAACAGCTGGTCAAGCGGATTGAAGTTATACTCAACTTCATTAAGAAATATGAAAAGAGATCTGGTCTGAGAATAAACAACAAAAAAACGGTGATTCTTCCCATTGGTGTCTGGAATCCAGGACAAAATACAGTAATTGCAGGATGCTCAGTAGAGGGAAAAGTGGAAATTCTTGGAATTTCTTGGACTTCCCAGGGAGCTTCGGAATGCAATTGGTTGAATATGCAAAAACATGTGGTACACAACATTCAACGTTGGAGAAAATTCAGTCTCCAAAAAAGAATTGACTTATACAACTATTCCATTGTTCCTTATGTCCTGTACAAAGCATCATCTCTTCCGTGGCTTGCAGAAAAAGTAATCTCTCAAGAAAGCTCATGGCTAAATGAGCTGTTTCATAAGAGTTATCTGCCCTCTTTGAAGAGACCGAGGTCTCATATCGGAGGAGGGCTATCACTGCTTTATAAAATAATTCCTAAAATCTTTCAGAAAGTGGTTGTGGATTTATCCGTTAATCCGAACCAGGAGTGGCGAGCTGTGTTTTCTTCAAGTTCAGCATACTTTTTACTCATGTTTGGGACGGATGCTTCGAACGAAAAATTAATGGAATTTTCCTCTATAATAGCATCCATCCAAAGAATAATTTGGAAAGGCACGCCGCTTTTTTCATCCTCATTTACCATTGACATAGTTCGACAAAACATTAACAAGCCGTTTTATTTCAAAAACCTCCCAGGGCCAAAAGAACTAGAATGGAAGGCTTTATCAGAAGAAATTTTGTCTGTTCACGATTTAGACAGGGAGCCTCTGTTTAAGTGTGGAAAATTCTTCTTTCCATTAAATAGAGCAGCAAGGAATCACCTTCCACCGATACCTTGGCACTTAAGGATGTCCTTTTCACAAAACACAAAAGAGGAAGCCGAGAAATTGTGCGATATATATATAAGAGAGCTAGGCCTCCAAGCGTCGTGGAAGAAACGAATTATGAGTTCTATCTCCAAAACGATAGATGAAAGAAGATTTACCTCGCAACTTCAAATTTCTACTAAATGTTTATTTTTTAATAAGCCATGTAAAGACTGTGGACAACTATTTAATTCAGTGGTCCATGCGTTTGCCAACTGTCCTGCACTCCTCTTCATAAGGGAATTTGTCAGGGTCAACGTTAAAGGAGTGGAAAAAAGAATTGTCACAGCCATAATTCTATTCGGATTAAGTTCGAATCCCATAAAGGCTCCTGCGAAAACACGAGCTATGGAGCTTATTTTATCGAGTATTCGCAGCTATTTGGCGGAGAAATTAACTCTTGACAGAGTAATTGTTATTGGAGACATTCGGGCCATCATGATCTCGACGGCAGCGCGATACCTGGCCTTTAGTGTGAAGATCCCTACAATCAATACCATTCCGTGGAAATATGTGGGGGATCTGGTAAGATATTATCCGTCTTGCTCCGCTGGACATCTCCAATTTCTGCAACGGATTATGAGGCAGTACAGAAAATTTGTTAAAAGACAAACAAAATAATATATTCAATCTTTAGCATTTTATTTATTATTTGCACCTTTGTTTATTATATTTTTATGTTTGATTACAATATTGTTTCCTTAATATTTTTAATTATTGATTTTTGTATATAGTGCAGCTAGATTTTAGATTAGAGATTTAATTTTAAACTAAAATGTTTATTTATATAAATTTTTTATATGTAATATCTCTAAATCAATAAAGTCTTTAAAAAAAATAAAATAAAAAAAATAATTCATATATGTATTTTGAAAGAAAGTTTGATTATTTTAAATTCAAATGAAGCTTTTCCTAACTCTGATATATGATATTGTAGGGGTTTTTAACTTTTTTTCTTGGCCATATGGGCATATATTATCAACAAGTATAATTTTTATCTTTTACAAAAAAAGCAACTATTTTTAAACATAAAACAAAAAATCAATTGTATAGAATATTAAGTCAGCGTCTTTAATGGCACGCATTTTGTATATGATGAACTGGGTCTTAGTGATGATGGTGTTACATTTGACATATGTAGAAGATGAAAGAAAGTCCTATTCACTGACAGTTGTATTATATCGTTCTTCAATGATACCTAGGGCAGTAAGGCTGTACTCTTCCATAATAAATGGTCCGTGGCCTTTGGCGGCCCTTTGCAGAATAAGCAGTTTTGGCGAGCGTCGTTGAATAATTTTGCTGCCACTTCCAAGGAACTAGTGAGTACACGATATTTAAACCATTTTTCAGCTGACGTTAAGAAATTGTTTCTCACCGCCGCAATACATTCACGACTACTCCTTTCAATCCCACGTCTTTTTAAATACCCTTCGTAAAGAGCTAGGGTAGAGACAATAGTTGCTTTTTCTGAGATCCCTTGTTGACACAGATGTGAACTTAAAACGATCAGGTAGAGGTGGTCGTTGTATGTTGTTTTGCTTGCCATGGTGGTTTAATATGAACTATAAGCAAGTTGGATAATTAGAGAATAAGATTTTATAAGGTCGCCTATTATTTGAGCGCTCGGGTTTTAGGAGTACGAGTGTTTAAGCTCTCGACAACAGGTTTTCCCCATCCTAAATGCGACTCATAGCTTTCAATTATGTATCTAGAACCATTACATAAGTGTAGCATCCGATCCGATTGCATTGATTTTTTTGTAAATTTCTTGATAGACCATTACAGGGAAAGTTCAAGTATTCGCTTCAATGGTTTTCTAAAGGGTTAAAGTGAATGCTCCAAAAATGCCTTTTATCACATAACTTTAGTATCAAATAAATATTTAACGACTGTCACAAAATATTGACAATTATGCCACACAATCCTCCCACTTTTAGTGTGTTAGAAATTTGATTAAACATGTTTTTTACCAAGTCAAAGTGACGAAGTTTTGATAGTCATTACTTGATTCATTGGAGCTTAGTCGAGAGGGTGATTCGAATGAAGTGTATTACACTATGGACGCCATTCGATTCCTTGTAGTTAAATATAGATTATTGAAAATCTGCTTTTACGTTTTACTTTCGTTAAGCTGAGATCACAGTTCACTAATGAGCTTTTTGAATCAATCCATGACCCAAGTATATTCAGATAATCTGAGATTACTTTATAAGGGCTCATCAGTTATTTCTTCTCGATGTTCATCTTTATCCCCGAACAAAATGAAAATATGTTTTAAATGTTAAGTCCTTTTAATTGAAATTAGGGATTTACAAACACCTATAACATTCAACAGAGCATAATATATTATGAGAAAGTAGCATGAAATTTGAAAATTCACAGATTCAATCAATTTCTCAAAAGGGTTAAATTACAATATTACTTTATACAATTTTTAAGCTTTTTGTTGACCTTTATTAAGTTACAAAAAATGTCAGGAGTAAGAAGGATAATTTTTGTATGAACTATAATGTTTATATTTTGTATTTCTTTACTTAATAACATCTGTTTTGTATATCGTTTTGTATACATATTTTATCATGAACTGTTGAATAATACTTTAAAAATGGGTCTCAGTCACTTGTATATAAACAAGAAGAACAATTTAATTGATGGATCTTGATAGATAAGTCTATGTACAGAGCTGCGTAGGAATCAAAATTGCTTTGATGTCATTCTTTTAATGAAATCGACGTTTTTGATATTGCAGTTTATATTTGAACAATATTCAATATATTATATATGCTATTTTACTCATAGTTATACAATACGGTGCTTTCAACTTGAGGAAAGACATTCATATTTCATTTTTGAGTCCTAATCATATTAATTTTAACATTTTATTTAAAAAAATGTTATAATGTTGATGATAGAAACATTTGATTTTTTTTTTGAGAAAACAAATGGAATGTCTTCGATTAGTTTACTCTTGACGAATCCGTATTAAGATGAATGGATAATAGGATAAACAAATTGATTCAACAATGGATATTCGACTCTTGGATAATTCATATTTGTTTGTCCGGATTTCTTAATTTAATAAAGAATATTGGTCGATGGAATATGGACCATGATGAAAATTATAGCTTCCTTTCTTGCAAAGAGGCCTGAAAGAAAGCCCCACAATATATATTTTAGCTGGTATATTTTTGTAATGCTTTTGATATATATTGCGTCCATCAAATTACTCAGTAGGTTATAGTGCATTGAAGTGCATTGATTTGATGTAATAGACACTAAAAATAACACTTTGCCAATTTATATAATATAGTAAAATTAAAGTTATAAACAATTTTAATTATAATATTCTACTGAAAGAATAAAACTGAAACAATCTTATTATCTTTTTTTAATATCAATTGGACTTTTTTGAATTCATGCGCTTCAAACCCAACATGAAAGGCTATGACAGCCAAATGTGTTTTCAAAGGGGGTGAGTGATAGACTGGAGTAGTTTGTGCAAAACTTTAATATGATAGATGCATAAATAAAATCTTCATAGTTTGTATAAGCAGAGAATATTGGCCAATATTAATACCATGTGAAAAATAAAGCTCAAGATACAAGGAAGAAAGGTTTTGCCTATAATATTGTTTTAACTTTTATTTCCGGGTCAATTATATTAAAGAATATAAAAATATATTAATCACGAAAACAGTGCCAAAAATAATGATTGTACTAATTTTTGCTTCATAAAAACGACCCAATTTTTGATAATGCCCCATTTGAACATCAACATCAAACCAACATGATCTCAATCCCTTATTTTTGCCTGCAAAATGTCTCATTTTCACAATTTATACATATTTAAATAATAAAAAGCAGCAAAATAAACTAAAAAAATGTTTTCATTTCTGTATGAAGAAAACTTTGGTAAATAAAAAAGTTCAAATACATGATGGTCCATGTGCATTTGCAAAAACATACTAATTAGTTTTATTTGGTTCCCAAATAAAATATTTGGATACCCTTGAAAATACTTTCAAAAATCTTGACAACATTTCTTTATTCTGCCTTTGATTGGATATTGTACTTTTTCACAAATAGGATAAATGAAATTATTTTAGGAAAAACTTTATATCAGCTTCATATTGAAAATGACAATATCTTGTATTTATCAAAAAATTGAAAATAGTTTTCCTTTATAAATAAAATCATAATCAATGTTAAGGTAATATGATATATTTGAAATATATTTCGTTTATTCACTTACCTTACATTTTTATTATGAATATATTTACAGTGTATGCTCAATCTAATAATGAAGATTTGTTTAGGAAAATATGGATGCATGTAAGGTTAATTAAATTTTCTCATATATGAGGGAATAGGCTTACATTTGGTGGACTTTCTCTTATTAGAAAATGTAAATTTGTCGAAGATTAAACCTGTTTAAAATAATTACATTGCATAAAATTTGATTAGAAGTTTTCATATTTGAGTTTGCCTAAAATGTGCATGCAAAGTATGTTTTTGTTAGAGGAACCCTAATTTGTATTTATTCCTGCATTAACCATAAAAATAATCACGTTCCGTCCTTGGTGTCAATCTGGCTACATGTGACATAAGTGTAACTAAAATTGATTTAAAGGAAATGCAAAAGTCAACATGTTTACCTGACATATATATATATATATATATATATATAGTATATATAATATATAACTTATAATATATATACTATAAAATTTAGTATGTCTTGATGATTTTATGATAGAATAAACCGTTTCGTACAAAGGAATATAATGATATGAATATGTATATTAGAGTGGTTCATCGAATGTGAAATGTTGAAATGTTTTCTAATTGTATGTGATGAAATTTTTTATTTGTTATTTATTTAGATTTTCATGGATTTGCAGAATCTTCGCGGATATGAATAACCATTTTGTCAATGAGTTGGACCAATATTGAGCTTCCTATACCATCAACATTGGGGGTTGGGCGCACTCCAATAAATCTAAAGTGCTCTCTTTTTTACCAATTTGGTTTGATAGATCAGCATATGGATATAAATAAGAATTATAGCTCTAATTTTTATAAGAGTGAGATGATTATTACTAAAATCTTACTCTTCATCTACGCCGTGCGGACTACAAACAGAGTGATCCCTACTAGTTTTGATACTGGGATCGACAAGGAGCTACTTCTTTAAGAGACTTTAGTAAAAAGGATTTTTAGTAAATTCTAGCGCCCAACCTTCTCCCTAGACATGCTATTTGTGCCAACTTTCCGTTTTTACATTTTTATCATGGCTCAATTCTACTTTTGTACACCGCCTCCATATTTTAGGGACTCATGGTATATTTTTTTATTTTTGGAAAGGAATGGGAGACGAAAAAAAGAAAAAGAAAGAGGTAGAGTTAGAGAGATGGAATAAGAGAGAGACACAGAGAGAGAGTCACATATATACACACACAGATATATAAAGGCACAGAAAGAGAAGTATTTATCTTTTTAAAATGTTTTGATGTTATTTAAAAATGTTATTTAATACTTCTTGAGTTTTTTTTCTGTTGTGTCTTTTTATATGAGCCTCTGAAACTTCTTTTTATGTCTTTTATATGTTCGTTTTTGTTTTCACTGTTTTACATATATCCACTATAATATTCTATTGTGGTTAGTTTTTGAAAAAAATAGTGATAATATTTTAAAAAATCTCTTATTATAAATTTTTGTTCATAACTTACAAAGTCAGAGCGTACCCAATATATTACTATTTATAAATGGAATAAAGTAATATATAGTGGATGATCATATTTTTTTTGCTTGTACTTTGCAAACAATAGAAATAGAAGACCTGAGGGGGTTATATCTAAGCATACATAAGATTTCTTATGATTCCCTTTTCATGTGAAAAAAAAATCAATATTGGTCAATGTCTCGATTTAAAAAAAACATTTAGAAAAAGTTTGAATCTATGATTTTCTATATTAAAAATTCTCCAAAGAAATGTAAATATTTTCCAAAAATGTATGAAAATGTATTAAGGGAGCTCGATAGCCGTGCGTGTTAAGGCGTGTCCAACTCTCAATGTTGGGGGCGCAGGTTCGAATCCGAGAGGGGATGGTCATTTTTGGTCTACCTCATTGATAAGATCCTAGGTTCGATAGACTAATTATAATGCTATAATGCTTATTTATATCCAATCGGATGCAATTCTATCGAATCATATAGGCAAAAAAAAAAAACAAAAAAAAAAATGTATGAAAGAAAATACATATTTTCTTTTCTGCAGCCACTTCATATATTTATTTATAGTGAGTTATAATCGTTTAAATTATGGTTTACCTTTAAAAAACATTTGCTATCAAGTACAATCCATTAAACATTTACATTCATTAAACCCCAATAAATGTATTTTAGTCTTAGGTATTGGAGATATAACACTTAACTATGAAATAAGATTAATATTCATGATTAAATATCGTTTAACCAAATAAAGATTAAACTGCAATTGATATTTATTAATAATAAAATATTCCATTTATAACAATCGCGTACAAAATTAAGCATATATTTCTTCTTCTTTTTGTAGTTTCTTTTAGGATGCTTTTAACATCGTATGTTCGTTATTTATGACAATATGTATTAGTTACAATATTTGAACACTTTTGATTACAGTTGGCAACAAAAAGAGAGTATTAATCTAAAATTGTATAAATAAAACCATTATCAGTCATTATTTACTCAGTTCATATGAGAAATAGTATTTGTACATACTTAGATACATTCCCTCAAATACTTGCCTTCCCATGTATTTGGTCAATTTCTTCCATGAGTCATCATTTTCCTTTTCTACCTTGGTCTATTTTTCTTGGTCCATTTGTTCCTGGTCCATTTGTTCCTAGTCCATTTCTTCCTAGTTCATTTCTTCCTAGTCCATATTTCCTCGGCCAATTCGTCCTAATATCTCAGGGTATATGTTCATTGTCTGAAAATATATAATTACCTCCGCCGAAGGAGTATTGTTTTCACTGGCGTTGGTTTGTTGGTTGGTTGTTTGTTTGTCACAGCAAACTCAAAAGTGCGAACGGATTCGGATGAAACTTTGTGGAGTTTTGGAAATGCCAAAAAAACAAGTGTTTAAATTTTGGCATCTCTGAGTGCTTCTTTAAGATGTAAAATTAGCTAAATACTATAAATATTTCAAGTTAGCCTACTCTGCCAATAGATGTCCCTCTGCTGTGCTCTCAAAGAGGAGAGCACGGCACAGCGACATCTATTGGCAAATGACAAAAAGACCAAGTGATTCATTTGGTGGGGATCGGCGGAGGTTTGCACTCTCTGAGTCCTCTAGTTAATTATATGTTTATATTTATTCTACTTGTTCTTCATAGAAAATTGAGGATACTAAATATACAATTTTAATTTTGTCACTGTCTTTATTTTAAAAACAAAAAATTGCTGTATCTACTAAAAAATTTGTTAGATGAGCTCTCAAGGCTGAACTCAACGGAACTTAA
>CP045903.1:16772456-16805992 GCA_013387185.1 Caligus rogercresseyi | reverse complement strand
TATCCACCAAATAAAGATTAAACTACAAATTAATATTTATTAATATATAAATATTCCATTTATAACAACGCATACGAAATTGGGCATATATTTCTTCTTATTTATTATTTTCTTTTAGGATGCTTTTTAACATTGGTATGTTCGTTATTTATTACAATACTATTAGTTACAATATTTGAACACTTTTGAATTACAGTTGGCAACAAAAGAGAGTATTAATCTAAAATTGCATAAATAAAACAATTATCAGTCATTATTTACTCATTCATATGATAAATAGTATTTTACATATTAGATACATCCACTCAAATACTGCCTTCAATGTATTGTTAATTTCTTCTTCCATGAGTCATCATTTTCCTTTTCTCCCTTGGTCTACTTCTTCTTGGTCACATTTCTTCCTGGTCCATTTCTTCATAGTCCATAGTTCCTCGGCAATTCGTCCTAATATCTCTGGGTATATGTTCATTGTCTGAAAATATATCATTACCTCCGCCGAAGGAGGTATTGTTTTCACTGGCGTTGGTTTGTTGGTTGGTTTGTTTGTCAGCAGGTTAACTCAAAAAGTACCAAACGGATTCGTATGAAACTTTGTGGGTTGTTGGAATGTCACAAGAAACAATGTTAAATTTTTGGCATCTCTGAGTGCTTCTTTAAGATCAAAATGAGCTAAATACTAAGAAATATTTCAAGTTAGCCTACTCTGCCAATAGATGTCGCTGTGCTGTGCTCTCAAAAAAGGAGAGCTCAGCACAGCGACATCTATTGGCAAATGAAAAAAAAGACAAGTGATTCATTTGGTAGGGATCGGCGGAGGTTTGTACTCTCTGAGTCCTCTAGTTAATTATATTTTTAGATTTTATTCTACTCATTCCGCATAGAGAAATTGAGGATACTAAATATAATCACATTTAAAATTTGTCACTGTCTTTATTTTAAAAAAAATATTTCCTGTATCTACTAAAGAAATTGTTTGATGAACTCTTAGGGTTAAACTCAACGGAACTTAATCCTGTATCAGCCAGTAGTGCCCCTATGTCGGAGCCACGATTTTTATTTATATTTTTTTTAATATTTATAATTGAATTTTGTATTTATAAATACAATCCTAACAAGATATTTTTAAATCTCCTCCTTAAGAGCCCTCATTTTCCCCATTGTTATGGTGCGATCAGAAATTAGAATACGTGTGTTTTGGTATTTTTATCACAGTCTATAGTTGGGAGTATAGTTTTTCCTAATTAAATGGATGCTAATTTGCAAACTAATCTGGCCAAAGATGAAAGGAATTCGTGCTTTTATGCATTTGAAATTTAATATCCGGATTTTGGATAAACGATTTTGATTGACCAATATTTGAATTCTTAAGTCTGAAAAAATTAAAGTGTATAAGAAGATAAAATGAAATTATTCCATATAAAATAATAAGTTTTATCAGTATAATGTAAGTATTTATGTTAATATTTTAAGTGCCAGGTGTGAAATATTGGTGAGATTCTAATTTATTGTAACCTACCATTGTTGGATTTCTACCTCGATTTATTAGGTCAAATATTTGAGATATCAATAGAAAATACATGACATTTATTTTTATATTCACAATAAACTTGAACTATACAAAATATATATATATATATATATATATTATATTTTAACGCAATTTTTACAAAACTTTAGAAATTAGAGTACTTTTTACTTTTAAGTTATATTTTTGCAAGACTTTATTTTAAATATAATTATTTGAACTAATTCATAATTCTTCAAAGTAGTATTATAAAATAAAGATTCATTAAATTTAATCATTTAAGTCTAATTAAAATAATTATGTAACGTTTTCCATAGTTTTTTTAACTCATAAATTATATTTTACAAAAAGTATTATAACAAAAAAAATATGGTCAACTAATTATTGATTCATTTGAGAAAACTAATGAATACATTGTACACATTATAATATCATTACTAAGAGAGGTCAAGATATTTTTATAATTATAATAAGAGGATGAAGAATTTGTTGTATTATTATTAAATAGTAATAAATACAACAAAGAACGACTTTTCAGAATGAAAAAAGTAATAAAAAAAATGAAAAAGTAATACACAGAAGCTGGTATAGAAATAGTAATAATTAGAAATAATGGGGGCGGGGCGGGGTTGGCTAAGTAATATATAATATACATATATATATTCAAATTATATATATATATATTCATATATATATTATATATACATATATTTATTTATATATAAAGTAATGTTAGATTAAAATAAATAAATATATATATCTATCTATCCACCTATCTATCTATCTATTTATCTATCTATCTATAGTGTTAAAAAGTTCCTTAAATAGATATTTAGAAACAGTCAATAACCTATATTGAAACCGTCCAATTATATATATACATATATCAAGAAATGTTACATTACTATATATATTCATATATATATATGAATTTCTATAAATATAGTAATGTTACATAAAATAAAGATATCTATCTATCCACCTATCTATCTATCTATCTATCCATCTATCTATCTATCTATTTATCTATATGCTGCAGTATCAGAGGTTGTTTGTTCTTGTGGATGAGACAACTGACAGAAGTGGCAAAGCCATGACTGCAGTCCTCTCTGGGCCCTCGATGGACGCTCCAAGGATCGACCCTTCCTGTTGGACCTGCTTGACGTCCTTGCTGCCAATAACAAAAACATTAAACAGGCCGTGACAGGGCACTCTTCAAGGTGTTTGGGGAAGATTTGGACTACAACAGTCTACACCTGCTCATCACTGAGGGAGCAACTTACTGTCTGAAGGCCGGACGAGGTTTGAAGGAACTCTTCCCTAACATGATGCATGTCGCCTGCATCTGTCACGCTCTCAACAGGGTGGCTGAATTGGTTCGTTACAAATTTCCTCTAGTGGATGAATTGATCTTTGAATCAAGAAGGTGTATGTAAAAGCACCTCGACGCAAGAAGGCCCTTGCCGCTTCCGGGTAAGTTCCTCCTGTCCAAGAGCCTTACCTGACCAGGTAAGGAACTTGGCTCGAAGCAGCATTCTACTACTGCGACCATTTCAAGAGGATTGGACACTTCATAGAATCTCTCAATGACGACAGCTTGGCCATCGTCAAAGCCAAGAAACTGTTTAAGGACCCAAAACTGCCAGGTCAGCTGGTATTCATCAAGGGCAACTTTACTCAACTGGTACGCGCTATTTCAAACCTGCAAGAGCGCCTTCCACTGACGGAGAGCATTGAAATCCTTGATAGGGTGCAGATGCAGCTGACCGTTGAGCCCTTTGCCAGCAAGTTGAACAGTGTCCTTGAGAAGAATCCGGACTTCGAAAAAATTAAATTCTACAACATAATTCTGAAGAGAGAGACATTGGAGCTCAAAGATGATTCCAAATCGCCGTTCCTCTTCTCGTGCGCTTCAAATACCTCTGTGGACTGCGAAAGGGTCTTCACCAAACTAAAGTCTCTTTTGTCTGACCAGCGAACCAGTCTGACAGAGAGGCATGTAAAATATATGCTCATTCTTCAGTTGAACAATGATTACATGATATAATTTTTATTAATTTAGAATATACATTATTTTTCAACATATTAAGGCTTTTTTGCGTATTTAACCTTTTTCGCATATTTAGTCATTTTTCCGCATATTTCTGGGCATATAGGGCATTGTTTTTGTTCCAAATTTCAACAGCCCTGATTATTGTTAATCAGCTTTCCAGTAATATTCAACAAAAAAAGCTTAACACATATTTAAAATAAAAATGTATCGACTTTTTGGAAGTGGGTCGAAAATTAAAAAGGCTTTTATATAATGGCATGAAAAGAAAAAAGAAACATTGCAGATATTTCGAGAAATATCCAAACAACCATGAATTACGCCTGCCAAGGACATTAATATGGAGCAATAATTACCATCGACTTTAGCAAGACCTTCGACTCCATTAGTCATAATTTCATTTTAAAGCTCTAAAAAAGTTTCTACCTAGAAAATATTTAACCCCATACGCTATCTTTTATATAATGGTTTGTCTACAATTTTGATAGATGGGCAACAAAGCGATCCTGTAATCCTGGGAAGGAGTTGTAGGCAAGGAGGCCAAGTATCCCCTCTGTTGTTCGTAGCTTCTTTGGAACATTTAAGCATATTAATAAAGCGTAAATATGGAGGTTTCGGCGTTTTAATGAACAAATCAAAACATCTTGTCGACCTTTACGGTGACGATAATACGTTAATGGTACAAGGAAATTCAGAGGAAATACTCACAAATAGAGATTAAATTTTGGTTGCTTTTTTTGAAAAATTGTCACGGACTACTGGATTGAATGTGAATACTAACAAGAGGGCAATACTTCCAAGAGGCATTTGGTGTCCTGTGCCATCCTTAACGATCGGAGGGTGCAGAGTTGTTGAAACATTCAATATTATATTTGTACATAATTTTCAAAAAAATAATAAACCAAAAAGTTATCTATACTAACAAAAAAAGAATTCCGTTCGTTCGTTTGTTTATTCGTTTCCCTGTATCTCCCGAACGGGTCATTAGATCTTGACGAAATTTTCAGTTAATAGTTTTGAGAGCTCAGGGAGTGTTTTAGTCGGGTTTTCAACTCCGGGAAAATCGTCATTGACATGCTTATTTTATTCGCCGAAACGTTTTTTGTCGATTTTAAAATTTGCAAGTTAGATTTTGCAAAAAAAATTCTGTGGATGAGACTGAGGTACTAAGACGTGTTTTTTTATATTACTTTCGTACAACATTTATTCTTGAATGTTACCAAACATAAAAAAAACTTATTCATTACACGAACAAACATAAAATTTCACACAACTAATATTAAACAAAACAAAATCAAACATAATCAACAGTTATATCTACATATTTAAAAACATTTTTCGATAGGGGGGATTTTGTTTTATTGAGTGTTTCCCGGAAAATTCGTTTTCTACATGATTACTTAAAAATATTTTTCTTTCTGTCCCTGTATGTCCCCCCAAATTTAAGTTTTGTGGAAAATAACAACACTTTTTTATATTGCAACATCGTGCTAATCAATTTCAATAATGCCTAGAGATGGAGAGGGATGTCAATACCCAGCCTTAAGGAATACAAACAGAAAAAATGGCAATGACGATGCAATGATGACTTTTTAAGGAACTACTTCTAATAAGAAAATAACATAGGCACTCTATGAAACGACTTAAAAATAACTTCTTTTTAAGATATTTAAATTCCTAGCCTTTAGGAACAAAAAAACGGAAAAATGGCAATCAAGACCCAAGGACAACTTTTTAAGGAACTGATTTGAATATGAAAAATCACATGTAATAGCATCACTAAAATTATTAATCTTCTTTTTACGATGTTTAAATACCCAGCCTTAAGGAATACAAAACGGAAAAAATGGCAAGGTAGACCCAATGACCACTGTTGAAGGAACTTAATTTAATATGAAAAGTCACAATGAGAACACTGAAATTATTCGTGTGATTTCTTCTTTTTAGGATGTTGAAATACTCAGCTTTAAGGAAACCAAAACGGAAAAAATGGCAATGAAAGTTCAATGATAACTTTTTAAGAAACTGATTTTAAATGAAAAGTGCGATGACATCACTGAAATTATTCGTGTGATTTTTTTATTTTTACAATGATTAAATACTCAGCCGTAAGGTATAAAAAACAGAAAATGGCAATGAATACCCAATGTCAACTTTTTAAGGAACTGATTTCAATATGAAAAGTCACATGCAATGATTTCACTGAAATTAGTAGTGTGATTTCTTCTTTGTGCAATGTTTAAATACCCATCCGTATGGCATACAAACGGAAAAATGGCAATAAAGGCCCAATGACAACTGTTGAAGGGACTGATTTTGATATGAAATATGTCACATGCGATGACATCACTGAAATTATTTGTGTGATTTCTTCTTTTTATGATGTTTAAATACCCAGCCTTAAGGAATACAAAACGGAAAAAAAGGCAATGAAGACCCGATGACGACTTTTTAAATAATTTATTTTAATACGAAAAATCACACGCGATGTCATCACTAAAATTATTGGTGTGATTTTTTTCAATCCAGACTATTGTCAAGTTGAAAATCCCGGCAGCGCTGGGTAACATTCGCTAGTTATGCATTATATTTACGTTGCTCCGCTGGTAGACGTGATACAGAACTAAATAAACCAAGCGTTCGACGTCAATCTCTCCAGATGAACTGGCTCATCTGGTCCACTCTTAAATGCCAAAGAAAACTCCAGGGAATAAATTACATCAAGCGAATTATTTATGTAGCATGAACTCTGAACTCCCATGTCGAATTAAGAAGCATTTAGACCCGAAGCTTTCCTTCATCGAAAAACCATTAAAAATAATATGAGTCAACAAAGATCTATGAACATGATATTTCAATATTGTGAAAATTACATATTTTCATTGCTCAACATCATTGTTATAAGTTTTTAATTATAAATATGAGAAAATAATTTTGATATTATTTTGAACTTATTTTATTTGATATTTTGCATAAGTATGTACGATATTAATCAAATGTTCACTTCATTTTTATACAAAATAACAAATTTGAATTCGATAGCTTCAAAAAATTATATTTGATAATCTATTATTTTTTGGATATGGAAGCAACAACAAGTAAAATATACTTTTAATTATTTTAATGAAATTCAAATAATATTTTTGATAAATATTTGAAAAAAAAATTCTTGATTTAACGAACTGATATTTCAATTAGTAAAATGGTTTATTTTTATCAAAGTGCTCAACATAGTTGAATAAAATGTATAAAGTGACTTTCTTATATTATTTCAATTTTAGGCATTTATAATAAGGCTTTTGTAGTGAAAGCATGTCCAGTCGTTGATGGCCTCAGTCAGGCGTTCGGATGGGGATATTTGACCAATCCCTATCTCATGCTCTAACCACGTGGTTTTCTTCATAAACAGTTCTGTCTTGGTCGTCTTAATAAGGAGGTTAGCCTCTTGCGTGCAGAGTAAAATTCAGCGAACCTTGTTAGGGTTTGTATAAAGGTTACCCCTGTGATGAGATTGTCGTCGAAGACCCGAGAGTCCCTTCCTGTCTACTTGAGGCCCGTATACTTGACGCATGAGTCTTGCATAGGCACCACATGCATTCTTCGGCCCAAAAGGCATGCGGAGGAATTTGTAGGTCCCAAAGGGAGAGACTAAGGTGAGCTTCTCCTGGTCTTCCTCCTTGGCCGGAACGGCGAAGTACGCTCCAGCCATGTCGATGGCGACGAAGTATTTGGCCCCTCCAAACTGGATATCGGTCAGTAACTCCATAAAATGGGCAACAGGATAGTTGTCGGATGCTGTGAGACGTCTGTAGTCGGTAGCGAATCTCCAGGACCCATCCTTCTTCTTCACGGGGACTAGGGCGGAGCCCCACTCGGATATGGTTGGTTCGACGATTCCTTCTTCCTGTCATTGTTTCAACTGGCCTTGGAAACACTTACGGATGGCGGGATTCATTGGGCAGACTTTGGTTTTGATTGGGCTGTTGTCTCCTGTGTCGACGGCGAACTCTAGGACTTTAGTCCTCCAACATCTAAGGAGTCTTTGGAAAGGATGTGCTTGAAGTGAACTAGCAGTTCGTATAGATTCTTCTCATTGGCTGTGAGGTCCGAATTGGTTTTGACCTGGGATCCAAAGAGGTCATCAATTTATTTCTTTATCTTCTCGGAGGTCTGGGGTTGCTTCGGCAGGCATATGTAGTCGGCGAGGAGATGGCGGGCTTCTTCGTAGTTGACATTGGGATCCACCAATTCGATTTCCCAGTCCGGCGGATTAACGTTGACGGCGTTATTCATGGCCGCGATGGGATTGGTAGGAGTGGACTGGGTGATGGCATTGATTGTGCATAACTCCATACCACTTCTCAAGACGTATGGGTCTTCGTCTACATTCGTATAGGCAAGCTTGATACGAACGTTCCCTTTGGCTGTATGCGTACGGCAACCATTTGGGGTTGGATGCTTACGTCTCCATCGGCGAACGTGGGTTCGAACCAGACGAAAGGAATTCATGAACTCTGAACTCCCATGTACCTATCGTATTATTTCTATGATGATATTTCGATGCTCAACATCATTGTTATAATAGAGAAATAATTCATTAAAAAGGATTCATTTCGGTACCTATGTATTTTTAATACGATGCTGATAATAGGGATACTATAATAACTTATAGGGTTTTATCAGTTGATCCAAATTTATTTTATTAAATTTTTTGATTCTTTTGAAAGGATTTCACTCTTTCAATTATCATATTGGCTTGCAATCAATGTACACAAAAATATATAGTTCAAGGTTGTATATTTCGGCAATGCAAATAACAGATTCAAATATTCTTCACTATTTGATCTCAAATAAGGTTTTATTAAAGTTTGATGTTCATATGAAGAATTCATAAACTATGCTTCAAACAGATTCATTTTTAGTTTTTAGCTTATAGGATGTTCCAATATTCAATGAATATTGTTGTTATAGCCAAATATATCGTCAGCAAATAAAAGACAATATGTATTTCAAAGTGATACAAAACACACATTATCCGCAAAATAAATCTAGAAAAGAGCTCTCATTTAAGAAGATGATCATGTTGGTATGTACACACAAGCAAAATCATGAAAAGTAGAACAAATACTTGCATTTTCTCATTTCCGCAATGACATAAATGATGTTTGATAGTAATCTAACTACAACAACAACAACAGCTCAATGCCATGAAACTCAATCTCAAATAACATGTAGAAAAAAGGAGATCATTGGAGGGGATATAAAAAAACTAACTATGACTGCATTGCTATATACATATGAAATAAAATAAATTATATTTAAACCTAGCTAAACGAAAGGCTGATAGTCCCAGTCTCGGGGACCAAATATATGCATGAAATCATATTTAATAGTTCGATTCAATTGGATCCTTGCTCATATGCATGAGTATTATAGCTCTTTCTCAAAGGAACAGGCTTGATGATTAAATCTCTAGGGACGCAAACCTGCGCCCTCTACATAGGGAGTTGATTATATTTCCATTGTGCTAGCCAACTTCCTTTTCAGTTATAATCGATAAAATCCAATCAAAAACCTTTTCTGTATATCAACATTTTCCTTATTTGTTTCTGAAACAGTCAATAGAGCCTGATGACGTCACTAGTATTTATTGTAGGATTCCCTTCTTTTATTCCCTTGTATTCTTTTACAAAGTAGATAATATTTCATTGACTACCTTGCGGGACAGCCATTTTAATCAAATTACGGACGTGTTTAAGTTGGTTGAATGATTCTTCCCATTTGAGTATCAAGTTATCTCATACAAATAGGTACATAGCACATAATAGAATGGTATATCGGTTTGTAGACCATCTCTTTTTTAATGCGTCTATAGAAATATAAATGTATCTCATTTACATCATTTTCATATTGCTTCGTATGTATAGTGATAATCATGACGGTGAATATTCATGCTTCGTACAAGGAATATTAAAAGGGGCATAATTCTATTCATTTACAGTCATGATAAATGCATATCAAAATCGCAAAGAAATGCAAAATAGATTTAAAAGAGTCTCTAAATAATATATGGAGATTTAACAGCGCTTAATTAACGTTGAACTAAAGCCACAAAAATGAAAACACATATTTTTTTTTCTCAAAAGCAAGGTCTTTATTTATTTCATAAATTATATACAAAGATATATAAATATTTATAAACGTTCAAAGGACAAATTGTGTTATGAAAAACATAAATTAACATTGTAGTTAAAAATTAAATGCCCCTTAAAGACCTATCAACTCAATTATAACAAGAACATGATACACTATAATATAATTTGCGACAAAGGGTGGGATAAACAACTTTTCTTTGAATAAAATTTTACAAGGGGAAAATTAACTCAAGGAAACGGTTCCGCAAACTAATGTTTAAAAAACTAAATAAATGTATATATGCACACATATACACACACACACACAAACCAGTCTTTCTAATAAGTCTCGAAATATTTCTTTACTCTCTTACTTTAAAAAAATCAAAGATATTGAATTAGGGTGGACTATAAAAGTAAAACTATTATTTAACATAATAAAAACATATTTTGTAAAAAGAGGTTTAAGAGTTTCTTGGGGTGAATTTATCATACTGTTGTATTATAAAGTTCAATGTTTTCAAATGCCGCACGGAACTGGAAGGGAAAAATTTCACAAGATTTCCCGCGAAGTCCCTTTCCTGTCCACATATCTTCGGAATCTTGACTGAGAATGTCGAATATCTTGCTGATGTAGCTATCATTATTGCTCGGATGCTTGACGTTTCTAATTGAGTCCCATCCGTTAATGCTCTGGCGATGTACGCTTTTATACCTCGAAGAGTAATATTCATGGATTTGACTTCGTCAGCTTCGATACCCTGGAGGGTATCGACTCCGAACAACATTGTTGCCCTTAGATCGGTCGGAGAAGCGGCTTTTGTGTTTAATTGTAAGAAATTCCTTACAATACTTAGAACCGGACAGTCGAAGAAGGTGTGTAGAGTTTCGGGGTAGAGCTCACCGCAATCTTTACAATGGTGGTTGTAAAAGATTAGGTCATTGGAGATCTGAAATTGAACAGTAAAAGTCTTATCATAAAAATGTCCAGAAATCGAACGCATTATTCGATTCTTCCAAATAGAAGAAATTTTTAGGAGTCGCAAAAACTTTTCACAGAGGTTATTTGCAACCTCATTCTTTATGTCCTTATCTTTGAACTTCAAATACCATGGCAAGAGTGGTAAGTGACTTTTAGCTGTTCTTCTCAGAGGAAAAAAGAACCTCCCACTATCGAAGACGGACTTTGGCTTTAGGTCGTGAACAGTAATGCAATTTTCAGAAAGAGCAAGAAACTCAAGTTCTTCCGGACAAGGGAGATTAACAAAAAAATGACTCTTATGGCGGTTTCGGACTATAATATCAATTGTACTATTGTTTTCGTAAATGGGATTCCCTGACCACAAAACTCTTTGAACTGCAAACCATTCATTGGATTTCTCCTTTATGGTCGGGTTGGAAAGTAACGATCCAAGCATGAGCAAAATATATATTGAAGAGTGGGTTATATAGTTCCTCCACTCCAAAAAAGGATTCTGGTTGAGATCCACAAGAATTTTACTATACATTTTTGGAAGAATATTTCCCAGGAGTGAAACCCCTCCTCCTAACTGCTTTCGAGGCCTTTTAACTGCGGAGATATATCTACCATGGAACAAAATCCCTAACCAGACATCCTCTTCTGCTATGACCTTTTCTGCTACAGAAGGAACTGCAGTAGCCACATAAATTATCCGAGAGACAAGTATATTATTATACATATTGATTCTCTCGAGAATATTGCGAGACCTCCATTCGAAACAGTATTTCCTTGCCATATGGTTTAAATTCAACCAATTGGAAGGACCGGGTCCGTGTGAGGTCCATTCTATCCCCAATATATTAGCTCTGTCTTTCATTTTACACCCTCCGACAATAGCAGAACTAGATGGTTTCCATAGGCCTAAGGGAACAATTGAAGTTTTTTCTTCATTTACATATAACCCAGACCTAACAGCAAATTTTTTCAAAAAGGAGAAGAGTATATCAATTCGCTTAGTCAACTGAGCTTCTGAGTGGGCTTCTACAAAAAGGGTCAAATCGTCCGCGTATAGATCCAATATATGTTTTTTTGTCCCAAGTCTTATCCCAAAACCATTATATTTTCGTTGTAAAATACTAGACATGACATCCATTCCAGTAACAAACAAAAGAGGTGAAACAGGGCAGCCTTGTCTGCAACTTCTCCCTAATCTGATGGACTCACTATGTATTCCATTTATGGATAAAACAGACGTACCATTAAAGAGAAGTGATCGTATAGGGTTAAAAAAACGACGAGGTAAATATTTTTTAATAGCTTTTAAAATGAATGTATGAGAAATCGTGTCAAATGCTTTTTTAAAATCGACTGCAATCAATGCCCCAAAAGTTTTCCTCTCTCTCAAAATGAAAACACATATTTTTTGTATTCTTTAGGTATGTTATCTACTAAAATTTATTTTTATATGCCAATTGTATTTTTTTATATGCACACTTTTCTTGTAAAAATTAGAATGGATTTCTTCAAGCTTTATTTTCGTTGATTATGACGCCACCTGAACGAAAACTGAGCTCGTCTAAAAATAAAAAAATGCTTTCATTCATATTAAATAACTATCAAAACTGAAGAAAAAAAATATTTATGACATATGTAAGATGAGATGCTTTAGCCAACACTAAAGCAGTTCTCTTAATGAACTGTGTGCTCAATTTTCAACAAGTAAAACCCAGTGGGGTATCTCTATTAGGAACTCATATTGGATAAACATATAAAATTCCACTTCTTTAATATTCAACTAAAAAACTCCTGTGGTAAAATGATTATGTTAAAATTATTTTTGGTCACTGAATCACACAATTTTATTTATATAATAATGCAGCTACACACAAAGCCATCTAAAGAATAGCGAGAATCATATTATAAAGACCTTCTTCACATATTAATTTATGTTCATGAGCATTACACCACCCTATGTTTCGCTTCATTAAAGAGTCAGTGCCTTAGAATAGGAGAGTCTGGACAAAAGACTGATGAGTCATAACGTAAAGCTAAAAAAACCATAACAAACAAATTTCATATCATAAATTAATAGGGTTTTGAATTTAATAGCAAATTTAATGTTTTTTTTATAAATCAAAGGAGATATATTTTAATGTAAAAAGATGGCAATTGAGTTGAATATACTATAAATTGCATTATTTTTATGATATTGCCACTATTTTTAGCAGAAATAGGATTTATATGCTGAATAACAATATTATTATTTTCTTAATTCTATTCGTAATTTGGGCAGGCCTTCATCAATCACAAAACCTTTTTTGTTTTTATATCTAAAGGATCAATCATCAAAATAGGGTTATCGTAATACTTTACCCAAAATAAAAAGCAACAAATGATCGTTCTGGAGTCCAATCAGTTTAAAGAGTAGAATGAGACTATTGGCAGTAGCCTCATTCTACTCGTGAATTGTGCAATGTACGATAGGATTGCCTTTAGATAAAAGTTTTCTCCGATGGCAGTATGTGGGATGCTTCCAATCTGTTTTTGGACTCCGGACCGACCATTTGATGTTTATATCGTTAGTAAAGTATTACAAGAAGCTTATTTGTTGATTGATCCCAGAGATACAAAAACAAAAAGCTTTCGTGATTGATGAAGGGCTGTCCGCATTACGAATATAATTAGAAATACAATAATATTGTTATTCAGCACATGAATGCTTTTTCTGCAAAATCATAAAAATAATGCAATTTATAGCAGATTCAACTCAATTTTCATCTTTTTACATATAAATATATAAATATCAGAGCCAAATATATGCTCCTTCGGTATGTACATAGATATATATGTACATCTCAGTGCATTCACTTCATAGGCCTTCTTCAATAAAATGAAGCTGTTGCTCTATTTTATACAATTAAAAAGCATAGAAACAAAGTTTTAAAATATGTTCTTTATGCATCGTAGTTATAAGAATATGGTCATAATTACTTTTTTGTGTCAAAAATTCATACCCTTCAAGTAATTAATATTTTTCTCTTTTGGGTTCGATGGAATCGTATCTTCATGAATTATTATTAAGGCATTAATATATGCCTTAAGCCAGGGTTCTGTTTAAGAGCCTGATTTATATTGACGTTTCAATCTGTCGAACCTGGCTCACAACATTGAGACTTGAGCATGTGCGCTTCTTTAATTAATGTTATTTCTAATTATTTTGGACAATAAACCAATAACTTATTATTATTTAGGTATATATCCCTATATTATGTTTTATAAGCATAGAGGGAAATCCAGTGAAATATCACAATTAAATTGAGGAATATTAAAATGTTTTAAAGGTATAAATAAAAGATATCCTTTATTCGGTTGCAAACTTAATATTTTTTTTTGAATATTATAAGTTCATATTAGTTTATATCTCCTGTTTAAACTGAGTTATAATACCTTCCAACTATAAAAATGCATGAAGGAATGTATTAATAAATTTAAATAATGTTCGAACAATTTATAAGTAAATAGCAAATTACTTTGGTTGTTTACACTTTGATCAAAATAGTTTTAAGTTTTAAGTATTTGCGGGGACGGAGGGTTAGAGCGTATGGAGTTATGTATTGGTCACGTAAGCTCTTCTAAGATACTTCTAAACGGCTTTTCTACTTTTGTGGACTTTACACAAAAAACTTATTATCTTCATTCTATATTGTGATATAATTACTTATATACAACTATATAATTAATCATTTACATTTTTTTATAACATACAGTCCATGAACTCCCCACCTCAGATTCGAGGGAAGTAAAATAGTCCAGGATAGCGTTTTTCTGGATCTGAATGAATTCTGGCATGATATTTTTATATATTTTTTTGTATTTTTGTCGCTTTTTTTTTGTTGTTAAAAACCGTTTTTTGATAATGGTTTTACTTTTTAATTAACATAATCACCCCATTATAAAGTTTAACGTCATATCATCTTTAATCCATAATTTTAATCCTTATCCAATCAAATGATTTTGTATTTTTTGTTCATTGTTGAAAATATAAATCTTATTGGTGAGGGTGGAAAAATCATTTTACCTGAAACATAGAGTAATATTACGATGAGCTTAAAGATGATAAAATAATATAAGTTTATGGATGAATTTATATATATTAGCAACATCTGCAATACCTTGTTTTTATTGAATATCGTTGTAAAAACAGTTTTTATGATATATTATGATGTAATTCGTATTTTATTATATTTTTATATACCTATAATGAATTAAAACAAAGTATTTTAATTCATTATTTCTCCTTTTTAAATATTTTTGAGAAATGCTTCAAACACAAATCATGAATATTTTTTCCAGAAAATATTTTGATTATAATAATTAATATTCTTATCCGAAATCATACAAATGCTAATCTCAAAAAACATGTGCTTCATTTTTATATTAGTATATAATTTTAATATTATAATTTGAATATTGTTTAAAAAATGCTTATATTGTTTATTGTAAAAGAAAGAAACAGCTTTTGATATTATAATTTTTTGTTTTTCAAATAAATGCGTTTCATGTTAAGAAAATATATTTTTTAAATGCATTTATTTATATAGAATTTCTTTTTTTTCTAGCTGTCATGAGCAGAATACAGATTTCTAGATGAGTAAGCACACATTATTTTGAATGGATTTTTTTGCATGTGTCGTAGACATACAATTTTACTAAAATGGTTTACAATAACTTATGAAAGATTCTATCATAAATTGTTGAGAACACTCATTTCGAGGAATTTCAGTGATAAAATGTTTAATGCAACAAAATAAATTGGTATAAAGAATATTATTTGTTCAAGTTTATCACTGAATTTATATTCTCTGTAAAATAATTATGCTAAGCCACCAGATAATAGCAAACATCCTGACACTGTCTTCTATTTTGAGATATCTTAATGGAGTGAACTAATTTTGAAACAATTACAAAGCAGATACACTGAAAGTTCGAGTGAATCCTTGGAGAGTATCAGAATGTACGATTGCCTGTTTTTTATAACTTTATTAATATTTTGTGTAATTATATATATATATATATATATATATATATACATATACATATATATATACACATTTTAGATTAAAGTTATTTCACAAAGAAAAAGTTATCACACATTATTCAACAACTATTAACAAACAAAAAAAAAACACACTCAAATCATTAAAGCAAAGTAATAAAACAATAATTATCTAAAAATCTTAATCTTTTGTAAAAATGTAAAAGTCGATTTAGGTCGAACTTTGCATTGTTGGTGCAAGATGGGAAGAATTTCAAAGGGTCTCTAGCAAAATTCAAACTTTCATGCAAAGTCCCTGGAATTTCGATGCCGAGGGCAGAATATGGAGCAGGTCCTGATTGCATAATTACTCTCAGGTCATCTTCTCGGACAAGATCTCCTGAGGCTAAGCCTTCCACAAATAGCTTTTACAAATAGAAAGAGCTAATTCCATTGCTTTCATCTTGTTTGGAGCCATGCGAACATTAGAAGTAAGACCGAAGATAATTACTGGAACAATATGAGTGCTTTTTTTGGAGGTTCTCTTAGTGAAGTCAGACTATCAACACGTCACGCGAATTGTCTTGAAGTTTAATCAATTTAGAGAGGTTTTAAGTTCATTTTCACCTTTTTATTAAGTTAAAAAGTGTTGTAAGTGCTCACCCTTCCTCATCTGAATCAACGTTGGACTTCACCAATCCTCATTCCATCGATATCCAGATCTTTGGACTGAAAGCAGTATATTTTTCTTTCTCTTTTGTGTTATTTTGAGGGCGTTTCTTGCATTATATCACAAAGCAGACATATATGTGTATATGCGTGCTAGGCGCAGTGGCCGTGTCCGCTTTTGATGTTTCCGTTTTGAATGTTTCCGTTCTCGCCGTTAATGTGAATAGCCGTATTCCTACTCTGCAGTATATGGATTTCGCCGTTTTAATATGAAGCAAAAAAAGGAAGAATAAAGCGTGAGCTCAGCATCCGATAATTGATGCTCATCAAAATAACCTACATAGCGAAATATTTTTGTTTGTTCCAAATATCATGACGTTTCAAAATAAATAAAGTCATCTTATCATGATAAGTTTTGAGTGCAAATAAAACATTTCGAGATAGCAGAAAACTGTTGTGCTCCGGGTTACAAATAAGGATGCTGAATTCGGTGTTTAAATCACGTGTTTATAAATAAAAACAGATTTTGATGAAATAAGATTAAATGGTTATTGTATTGTATTTAAAAGATAACTTTAAAACATCACTTGAGTACCCTCTTTTTCTTTTTTCCTTCCTGAAACTATAAAGAACCCTAGTATGAGCTGTTATTTAAAAAATGGTTGGTGCGTCAGCACTTATGTTCATTTATTGGCCCTAAATATTATTTGACAAAAATTTGCAAAAAAAAACAAAGTCATCAATTGATCATAGCTAAATTTTGTAAAACTAGTTTTTTTCAAAATAACTAATAACAAAAAAGTTTTGCTTCATAACGAAACCTTTTACACCAGTGACGTCCGATTTCTAACAATGCTAGAGATTTTTTATTTAGATACTCGTTTTCAGCATCAAAAAATGAACCAGAATCGCTGGGTATATGTAAAAGAACTAAAAAAGTGGTTTTTTTGGGAGGTCATATATATATATATATACCTTAGTGCATAGAGATCATCGTGTGAAAGTTTGAACAAAATCGAATATTGGGAAGTGTCTCCTCAACAGACCCAAAAGCTATGGTGTAATTTTTTTATGATAACAAGAATTTCAAATTAGTATTTAGTTTTTATGTACATCCAAAATTGAACAATATATTAATGCTTTGAAATAGTCATTATTGGGGTATTTTCCATAAAACGACTTTTTCAAAACTCTAATATCTCATTTAATTTTGGATGTACATAAAACATATAACCTAATTTGAAATTATCTCAATTATACCAACATTTTGCAACAAATTGTTTGAAAATAGCATTTAGTATGAGGACAGTAGAGGCGATCGAATGGTGGAAAAAAATTATATCATAACTTTGGATTATTCGATTTCGTTCAAACTTTCACACCATGATCTTTATGCTTTAAGGTAAAATCTTAGGGGAAGTATAACTCTCAAATCCGATTATGAAATTATATTTTTCCCGATATCTTTTTGCCGATTCCGATCTTTTGAAAAGGACGTGAAAATTGAAAAGTTTCCCTTGTAAAATTACTGATTATTGATAAAATTACCAAATTTTAAATTATATATCATTATCTTTTATATGTAAAAATATTAATATTTATTTTTAATAAACCAATTACGTATTTCTATATACATATATTGTCTATTTTATATTTCCATTTACATCAATAAATTAAAGTTAGAATTCAAAATATTCATCTCTGAATATTCATATACCGTTTCAAATTATGGTACAATATGGAATTATTTATGTATACTTATTTCTAACTCGAGTAAAAAAAATCGAGGAATCACAAATAATCATTATCTTCGTTATTCTTATGAAATAATATTATAAGAAAACATATTTATTTTTTAATTATATAACACATATGACCTTAATCATAATTCCTTTATATTTCAAAATCAATAGCATTCCCTTGTAATGTTGTAGATTTTCATTTTAATAAGTGCAATTATACTCAAATAAGAATGAGGGGGTTTCGTAAATCCTTGTAAATATAAATCCAATGCATGAATAAATTTTGGTGCCTTGTATAAATTCTCTTAAAATTTCTCTATTTAAGTGACGGATTTCTCGAAGAAAACTGATGTTACTCTTGATTGTAGTGTTAAGTGAAAGATAATTTCAATATTTTTAATTTTATTCCACCTTGTCCAAATATCATTTTCTTAGAGTCGTGTAAATAACTACTCATTAGTCTCCAAGTGTAGTCCAAATTTTTTAGCAGGACCTTCACATTATTGCGTCAACAGAGTATTGAAAGTGGGCAGCACTCTTACTCCTCAGCCTTGGAGGCGGCTCAGACTCCGACAAACCTATATGCCCCAAAACCGTTCTGATCTAAGAAAAATAATTCGTATACTCCATTTACCATTTCATGACTAATATTAACAACCTTACAGACATGCGGATCCACATCTTTCAAACACACAAAGCTTCTTCGCCTGGAAAATATTCACCTTTTCTACTTGTAACTCGACAAAAAGCGATCCCAGCGCTGCAGGAAGTGGAACATAACATCAACAAGCAAAATACAACGTAATGCCTTTTATCAAGTCCCGTCTTCTATCATCTCCATATTCTCCACAAAAGCCCTGAGAGCCCAATGTTTGGGACGAAAAACATATGAAAGATTCTTCTACATCTGTTAAAAAGAACGATATAACGTCCCTTCTAAGTTACAGACCTTTGTACTAGCTGGAAAAAGAGCAAGTAAACCTTTTTAAAGGGAAGATCCATCTTCTGCCCTGGGATGATATAATTAACATTGCAAAGTTCGATTGATTAAACCAATTTGAATTTAATAATTTTTAAAAAGAAGAGAAGGGGGTCTCCGTAATTCATTTTTTTTTGTTTTATCTCATCAACAGCAAGTAGTGTATTACGTAATACTTTTTGACACAGAGGTTCATTTTTTAATCATATAAACAGTATACTGGAATGTTATTAATTAAAAAAGACAACTATATTAATTTTTTTCAAGATTTAAATTCAAATACACTATCAAAGACTGTTTATTGATTTAAGTTTATAATGGTTACACTGTATTGAGAATTACGGGCACATTTGATTTTTTTGACCTCCCCTCTGACGTTTCAGTTTTTTTCTTTAAATAGGGCACTATTAATTAAAATTCTTAATTTTAATATTTTAGTTAAATGAATAAGATTTTTTTTCTTAATATGCAAACTGTAAATGTAATCAATAAACATGAATATGATGAGAGGTTTTAGTGATTCTAAAAGTTGCGACAAAAAAAGTAAAAAATATATTTCATTTCTTACAAGGTAAATAAAAATTGGAAATGTTATCCAATATTTTTTCTATATAACTCAAATTCGGTTAAAATCCATTTTTTTTCTCATGTTCTCTGCAACATCTCTTTAAATACGTCCATTCTACCAATTTATTTTCCAAACCACGACTTTGAAATATATTTGCCTTCTACGGATCATATATAGCCATTTTTATTTTTTCCATTTAGCCTCCAAGCCAATTTCTCCCTCAGTCCCTCTCTCGTTCATAATTGATTGTCCCTTTCCCATAATCTTAAAACCTTCCAGTACTATATTATATACATACATATATGAATAATTCACAATTCCTTAGTTTGTGGAAAAATAAATTGAATCAATTCTCTGTAATGCCATTTTGCATAAATATATTTATTATTTATTTAACTATCTTAAAAAGTATGTAGATTCCAAGCAATATTTTTTAAAAATTGTATTTTATCATTATAATTAATAATTATATTGAATAGCCGTTCATCCACCTTCAAATGGGTCTTCTTCCGATATCTCTCATCGCCACGGCGGAATTCAAGGACCGTTTTTCTCGCTAGACTTTCCTCTTTTTTAAAGCTGTTAAGGAGTTTCCATAAATTTGGATGAACTCCAGAAATAGATGATTGGAGAGCATTGTGGAAGCTCTCAACACTATTATTCGTCCTGGGCTTTTTATTAAGCGTCCGCTGATGGAAAATGATTGAAAACTTTAAAAACCCTTAAAAACAATGTTAAATGGAATATTAATTTCACCCCACGATATATTTTTTTCTTCATGAGATACATATAATAAAAGCCATTTACCATAAATGGTGCATATTTCCTATTTCTACAACATTTGTGTCAATGCCATCACTCTAGATAACTTTTGCCATCCGATTGTTGAACCAAAAAATATTTACAGTAAAAATAACCTATACCTTTTGAATAAAAGAAGAACTACTATTAATATACATCCCTTTTTTAGGACCTTTATATATACATGCAAATTTATACATAATTACCATACATATTTGTAATTTAATTACTGGAATAAACTTTTATTGCACTAAATATCGTATTTTTACAAGGCAAATGAGCATCTCCATGTTCCGTACGGGATGACGGGCATTTTTAGCCCTACTTTATTATTTTTTCTTCATGATATAAGGGATTTATCAAAATCGTCGTGCAGATCTGAAGAGCTCTCGTCGAGCTCCAAAACATCATCCCTTAAGGAAGGATCACTTGGACTGTCTCATCAAGAAGGTTCTGTTTGGATGAAAAAAGGGAGCTCATGACGTACTTTTTATTAGATGCAAAAGAGGCTTTGTTTGTCATTATCCCCAAAACTCCTTCATTTTCTAGACGTTTAGGAATTGACTGTCCGTAGTGTTCTATGTTGGGTTAACGAATGTGAAGAACTCACTAGACTCTTGGGGCTTCCAGGAGTCTTTAGATCTTGTACTTGCGTAAAGAAGATGTGCGCGTTTGGGAGAAGCAGATCCTCATGTCTGATTGTGTTAGCCGCCTTTATAGAATGGAGGCGGGAGTTCCCGGACTTTTTCATGGATGGAGAGGTTTTTTCCTTTTATGGTTCGCTAGAATTACATCCGACTTGATATAAATAAGCGTTATTAGTCTATGGAACCTAGGATTATGGATGGAGAGGGTTTGGGGGCGGATGGAGAAGATGGACTGGTCGGAGTCTACACTTCTTACGTGGCTTAAAGGATTGATGGCTGTCCACTTGCAAGGCTTTGTAACTTTTTTTTAACATCTCGATATAAGGGAGATCATATCTATCAACACTAAACATTATCTCACCATGTATTTGTTTTGATCAGAGCCCTAATTTTGATCAGCATCAATTATCGGATACTGAGCGCACGCTTTCTCCCTTGATTCTTCCTTTTTGTGGCTATACTGTATATGCTGTACACTACATCTACCTATTAAAACGGCGAAATCCATATACTGCAGAGTAGGAATACGGCTATTCACATTAACGGCGAGAACGGAAACATTAAAAACAGAAACATCAAAAGCAGGCACGGCCACTGCGCCTAGAACCGTGTATATGTATGTATATATTCTCTTTGATTATATTTTTATAATGAGAAGCTATCTGAAAAAGTGAGCGGAACTTTTTCACTTAATCTATCACCGAACCTTTCATGATGAATGAAGAGAAGGAGGAAAATAGTAAAGAAGACGCAGTCAATGTTTTGACTGAAGAAGAAAGTGAAAGTGACGTTGATCTCAAATGGGAGATAGTTACTTACAACAGATCGGGTAAAAGGACACGATCCCAAACCACAACCCAAAAACAAAGCTCCAAAGAACTTGAAAATATAAACAAAAATATGGAAACAAAAAAGTAAATGAAATGACTCCATGAAAAATGATTATAAAACAACATCTCAACTATCTGCACGTCAAAAAAATGTGCAAAGCAAGAAACGAGAGAGAGAAGGCCACACAAATGAAACCCCCCCACCCAAAAGGCCTCAAAATTCAAAGCAAGAATCTCCTGAAAAGCAAAAATCTACATTACCAAAGCGTAAATTTCTATACGCTGAAATTGCCAAAGAGGCAACAGAAATCACCGTTGTGAGAAAAAATGGTGATCACATATCCATTGTTGAATGGAATAAGGTGATTAAATTATTAGACACAGACTATGTACGTCTTTTAAATACCTTAAAAAGCTCTTCAAACCCCTTACCAAACTATGAAGGACGTCGTTACACAAATAAAAGGGCAGTGATCTTTGTTTGTGACAACGCTTCGGGACAATATGTCCGGAAGCTCATATTGAATAATACACCTCTTCTTACGGCATCGTGGGAAGAGGTAGAGAAAATAAGAGCGGAAAAAGATGCTCAGACAAGACTCACTGGCTTCATCAGGGGTGTCACGGGGAATATCGGCGATGAAGTACTTGGTCAGATTATCGCCTACCAATGTAAGACCCTACATGTAAAAGGCAAGGTGGAGATTGTAAAATCCGAAATTACTCAGTTGGGTAAAGTCGTTCACCTTCGTGTAGATCAAACAGCATTTAAGGATCTGCAAGCAAATGACTTTACATTAAAAGTGGCGTCTGCAGGGAAGGTTCGCTTCCAGGACCCTCGGGCCGCGCCTATAATCCAAGAATGCGAAGAAACCTCAGAGAAAGAGGACAAGGGAGATAATTATGAACCCAGTAACAATAGCCCTAGTCAACAGACATCAAGTGTCATTGTTGATGATGGCGCAAACAATTGTACGAAGGAGAATGTTGTCAACGAGGATGTGCGATCAAAAAAGGTTCCTGAAGAGCGAGCGCCTGATTCTGATATAACTCCTTCACTGGAAACAAATAAAATTGGAAATAAAAACTTAGGGAAAACTAAACCTCCTCGAAGTAAAAAACAGTCGACAATAGGTCAATTCTTCGAGGAGGTAGCCAAAATGGTTGATCCATCAACAAATAAACCAAAATGATTAGTTGTTCGTATATTAATACTCAACATTCAAAAGCAGCCAACTCTGAACTCAAACTACGAGCATCTCAGATAACTCTAGTAACTGAGCCGTACCTCTTCAAAGGTACAACCAAATGTCTTACTTATAGTTCAAGCTTACACCGGCCATGGACCTTTCCTCGCCACTTCAAATGGAAAAAGTCAACTGATGGAATGTGTAACGTCTGCATGGATCAACAGATGTCCAGCACTATCGTATGAAAGGCATGATTCATCGCAAGAAGAAGATGAAGTACTTCGTATTTTAAAATTAATGAAATGTAAAAAAAATGAAAAAATATATATATATATTGATGAAAACTATACTATAAACTAGAACTAACATTTACTGTTGTAGCGCATATACCCCTTTGTGTGGTCGCGCTCTTTATTTTATGCATGTATTGTACTATTATATTATGTCTTTGTAATAATGTATGTATATATGTATGTATACGGTAAACAGTAATACACCTTTAAAACTAAAAAAAAATGAGTGCTTTTGATGTGTTTGATTGCCTGATTCAGGTCTTAAATGTCGGATGGTAGACAACGAACTAGTAAACTGGAATGGCGATCACTCTGTCCATCTTTTAATAAAGTAGGGGTCCATCAAGTGTCTATTATTGCACCGATCCTTTTCGTAGTCGTGACAACGGTTGGGACCCTGGCTATCGGAAGAGCTGTCCTGCAATGCACCAGATATTATAAGCGAACTCACCTTGACTGCTCAAATCCTCATTGATATTCGATGTACATGGAACTTGTATTCAGCCAAATAAAGATGCAGTTGATTTTTCTGGGAACTCTAAACAAGTTCAACACGATCTTTATCATCGATGGGGTTACCATTAAGATCTCAGAACAACTTGAGGTCCTAAGCTTCAAGCTCGACCAGTGGTTCCACCATTACCATACTTAGATGATATGATATCATCCCTATCACAGCGTCTATATCCGTCGTTTAAAATAATAACTTCCGTGCAACGCTCTCGCAGTGTGGCATATCCATTGTGCTCGGAAAAGTACATGTGTAGTCAAGTCTTGCCTTCAAAGCTAGGGTCACGATGATAGATCCAAAATTCTCGATGGCAGGTCGAGTTCAAATTATCATAAATAATGTAGCCAGGACGGTTCAAGGCAAGAAAAGACTAGACCACGTGCCTGTAAAGAAGCTCATGAGCAAGTCAAAACTAAACGGTTTAAACCAGGTCGTAGGGGAATCGTCTGGACTCCTGGCCTGGAGGATGCCGAAGCCTGAACATCCTCTGCATCAACGTTCTTAGGAGGCCACTATGGACGCTATGACCAGATCGGCCGCATCCAATCTCCTCAATATCCCTCCTCCCACCCCCGGCAACTTTACCAAAGAACACGTTCTTTAGAATGTGGAAGGCCTAATGGTTAGCTATGGATACTTTCCTATAAGCATTGTATTTTATACCAGGAGTATATACATATACATATATTTGTTCTATAGTGACGTCATTGAGGAGTCACAATGCTAGGATTACATATTAGTTTTTGTTTTGCCAAGACCTTAATTTACAGAGCTTATTATACAGACCTTATTCCAAAGTATCACTCCACTTGCAGCTGTTGAGGAGTAAAGAAGAAATATGAAATTCTTTAAAATACTCATGATCTCCTCTTCATGTACCTTGATCCATTATCGAATCCTTAGAATGTACTCCTTCAATATCATTTATTATTGTTATTAAAAGAATGAAGCATCGTCTTCTACTAAAAAAATTACTCTTTAATGTTTCTCTTTATAACAATTTTTCTTAATCCTATAACTCTGCCTTATTATCAAAGAATTCCTGAAATGATTTAAGTCTCTTTTTGAAACCAAGCTGCTTGAAATATAAATTACTCCTCGCCACACGTACTTTTCATGACCTCGTAGTTTGAGGGATATACTCCAGCTAAAGTTAACTGTTAACTATTGCTGGCTAGTTTATGTTTTCTGTCTGATAAATGAATATCATGGTTTGACAGTCATTTAAGACCAGAAACACCTTAGTGCTTTAAAAAGGCAAATTTATCATAACTGCTATCATTGCAACACCTTCCAAAATCAATAATATATTAAACCTGTCTTATAAACATTATTTTACAAAGAACCCAACATAATTTGTTATTCTAAATACAGAACACAGAATTAGAAAAAGTGTTGAGTCTTCAAAGAATAATAATATATGGACCATAAACTGACTCTATATTTTCATGGACATCATTCATCAAACAAGAATGCTTTTGTGCGTGAAAAGCATGCCTCTCATGTTAGGCATTCATGCTTTTGTAAGTCACTCAATAGAGCATGTGGAAGCTGTAGGATTAAACATTTATAAATGGGAGTAAAAAGTTGTAGGAATTTATGTTTTAGCAAATTATTTTTAAATATAAAAAAAATAAATGCTTTGATGTAATCAGAAGTAAAACATAATATTATTGAGTCCTGTAAGTAATTCATCGTTCATAAGAAGGAGATTAATTTAAAAACATGCTTGTCCAATCATCCTTTATTGTGAGAAAGGGCAGGATTGTAAAAGTGAATACATTCCTACATTTGCTCAAAAAATATGTTAAATTCATGCAGTGTCAGGACAAGAAACATAGTAAAGTTTGTATAATATTCTTTTGTATTTAAGTGGCATTCCCTCACGAAATAAACAGAGTAGTCAGAAAAGCAAATGAACATATTTGGAACATAACTTGATGCAAAATGACAAATGATATTAAATTGTGAAATGTGTACATTTGTCTTTCCAAAGGATGTTTAATTAATTTGAATGCTACGAGATGTGCAAAGGATGTTTATAAAAACACTTCAGTTGTCTTTTTATCAAGACTGATTTAAACAACCATATCAAATATGTCTTAACGTAATGACTAAGAGTTGAATAGTAATATGCAATTATGTATTGTAAATTCACAATTTGCAGGGACAAAAATATTTATTGGATATATAAATTAGCAAAGTTAATAAAGATCTATGGCATAGCTCATGGAACATTTACTTCCATAGCTATTAATATTATGAAATGTGAAACACATGGGATGTAACCAATTTGATATTATTGATTCATAAATATATTTTGTGTATAGCCACTATGGTTTTATGGTCCTTCTGACTCAAGGAGATTACATAGCTTAATCGTATTAATAACTCTTGGATCCATAACTCAAATGACCTTAAACATGTAAGGGTGTGTACTATGATTTTGTTCCTAAATATTATTATCAGTGTAAATTATTTGCATCCTTATCTTTTTTGTTTGAACAATTGACTATTTTTCGAAAGGAACAAAAAAATCATTTTTTTTGGCATCAATAGAGATAAAATCTTGAAAATCCTTTTCTTGCTTTTTGACAAATAGGAATATTAACGTCTAAGTCAGTTCTAAATATTATTTGATGTAATTGTTGCGTGAAACATTCAGCATACTTCATGTTAGGGACTTAAGCAAAATACATCAAGTGCTCAGAGGGTGACAAAGACAATTGCAAGGCTGTATAGATCCTTCTAGTTCCTTAACCCATTACTTCCCGGGGGTAGAAATAATTGGAATTTTTTCATGAAATTTTAGACAATGCTTCCTTTTAGCTCTTACATTAGACTTATGTTGTTGTTTTTCGTCCAATAATACACTAGCGCCCCTGGCGGCACGTACATATATGTACGCTTGGGAGGATCTCCTACAAGAATAGTATAACTGATAAATGAATATGATGTGAACTAATAAGTTCGACTGTTAAGTTATATTCTTATTATTTTCTTAAGGAATAAATGAATTACATATATTTTAGTATTTTCTATATACAATGGATAAATATAAATATAACTACTGTAGATGATAATCATTAAAACAATTTGCACATAAACCTATATCACATTTTTTACATCTATATATAAATCTTGAACAACATGAAGCACAAATATTTCTTTTATTCGTTTTGATAATTAAATGGCCCACATTGTCGTACCTAATCAATGAAAGGTTTGCCGTATTTTTTAAATTTGGCAATGGAGTGTTTGCCCTATTTTCTCCATGTTTTAAAACCAAAGTTTCAGTACATGCTCTGGTAAAATCAAGTAATGAAATATTTTTCCTATCTTTTAAATTCAAAATTTTACCACTTTTTCTATAAAGACGCCATGCTTGGACCATTTGTACATTCAAAAACCAATTGTATAGACACCAATACCATTTTTTCTTTCTTACACTAATAGCATAGTTTGCGACCATATTGTCAAAAAGGTCAACTCCACCCATATTTTCATTATAAATTTTACAAAAATAAGGCTGTTTTACTTCCACTTTTTTCTTGGCATCTCTCGAATATCGATTACATTTTCCGATATGATATTTCCCAATAAAATTGCTCGCAATATAAACTGGGCCTCCGTCTTTCCAGACGACGACCACTTTATCGTCATCGATGTACGAACATTTCATATCTCCCCTCTTCATGGCCGTGGATTCCTTCTTTGAAGGGATAGGAATTGAATGCAATCTATTTGATCTCATAGTTCCGAGTACACCAACTTTCATCCGGTCTCTCAAGTTGTCCATGAGGTCGAAGCTAGTGAAGAGGTTATCCATGACCACCTTACTAACTTGGGATATTTGGGCTTTTTCAATGAGCCCATACACAACATCTGGTCCTTGTCCAAGCCCATATATATTTAATTCTGTTTTGGCTCCTCCATAAGGAATACAATGAATAAGCTCACCGGAAGATGTCGCTAGTGACCAAATCTTGAAACCGAATCGGGTTGGCTTTGCTTTCGCATATTGTTTCATGCTATGGGGGCCAAAGTACTTGACCATTGATTCATCCACGCAAACAAATTCAGTCTTTTAGCAGTTTCGTTAATGGTCTTGAAGAGCAATGAAACTTTCCAAAAAGGGTCCTTGGTGTTCGGTTGGTTGTTATCAGCAAAATGGGTATAACGTTGGAGTTCTTCAAACCTATTCCTTGACATCGCTTTCATTATTAATTGATTATTGGAATCCTCATTTCTTTGCCAATACATATTTCTTTGTGCTGCTTTGACATATCCACTGATGTACATAATTGCATGACTCGCTCGAATGGTGTCTGAGTTAATTTTATCACAAAATGCTTGATTGTTTAAGTGACTAGCGTATCGCTTAGTCTCTTTTGCAATTTCTTCTATACATAAATCGGGTATAAATAATTTTAAAAAATCATATGGAGTTGTTGTGTTATCTGTATCAAATGGAATTGTGGATTTGGTCCATAGTGGGCTTTTGTAGAGAGGAATTTTACTTTGAAATCGAAACTTTGATGAAGATTGTTTTCTGCTTGCATTTTTTGTTCATTTTAACGTTCCAATTTCCGTTGAAGGAAGGCTTTTTTGTTCTGTTTGCCTACAATTAATTTTAAAGAATACTGATATATTTAAAAGTTATATACCTATAGCAACTATTTTACTTACAAAGATTGAGATTTATCATCATGTTGTTCTTGGTATTCGTCGTCCATATTTTCATGTCTACAAAATTCCGCATTGGAGTTCAATAATACTCTTCCAAGACAGTTTGGATCTTTTTCAACTCCTTCTTCGTCATCACTATCCTCGTCTGTCAGCTCATGAGGATCTTCCGACGGAATCATATAAACAGATGTGTCGGAAGGTTTGTCCTCCAAAATCAAAATTATTTCGTGGAGCTTCAAGCTCCGATTTCTATAATATCAATATTTTAAAATTATATCAATTACTTGAGAAAGTGTATTTTGGAAGCGTTCGAAATTATTCAAGTTATAAGTACATGGTTGATAGGGGTTCTTCCCAAGCGTACATATATGTACGTTCAATAACATAACTTAATTTTTGGGGAAATAAAATATGGTAAGGCCTCATTTAGAGTAATTCATTTTCAATTTACATATCAGAACTACATAATAAAACTTTGAAAAATATGAAAAATATATTTTTATACCTTTTATAGCTCGAAGTTTGCGACCCCGTTCCAACACGATCCATCCTAAATGAAACACCTCACTTTACTGTCCTAACTACGCATAAATTAATTATAAAAATATAAAAATGTACTAATATTTGTTGTTAAAGAATCATCAAGTTCACCTAAGAACAAAGAAATATAAAGTTGAACTACTTTTTCAAGCGTAAACGTTAATTTTAAAATGCGCATTTTTACGTACATAAATGTACGCGTGGGAAGGAATGGGTTAATCATCCTATTATAAAAGTTATATATATATATATACACATATGTAGCAACAAGTGGACTGTATTCTCTTAAAAACAGGACCCGACAGCTAGTTGTAATAATAGACCCTCAGAGTAATAAAATAATTATTACCTTGATAAATAAAACACAAGAAAGGGCGTTAGAAAGGTGTTATCTTTATAAGTAAAAACAAGACTGAATGAGAGGACGGGTAGTGCCTCTTATATAAGAACAGAAAATAATGAATAATAAGCGGGAAAAGAAATGGCGCGTAAGTAACAATAAAGATGCTCATCAGTTCCATGGATAGAAGAAGAAAACCTCCTCCTCACCGGAAAGGAGTAAACGCATAGTAACAATAAAAAACCCTCCCGTTGAGAAGGGAAAAAGGGTATGTTATTAGAGAGAAACATAAACATGAATGATGAATATCATGATGAAATCAAATAATATGCTAACGAGTATGTATATATGAGATGATACTAAATGATAGATTTGTCGTGACAACATATAAGTTGTTTCTAATATATTTATTGTTGTCCTATTATTACTGGTATTGTATATATATATATATTTATGAAAACTAGAGTTGTGTTTGCTCCAAAATAAATCATACAAGAACAACATAGCATGTACGTATGTTGGGGGTTCCATTGAAAATTAAATTTATCAAAATCCTTGCATCAAAAAATAATATTGTTACTTTTAAAAAACTTTTTTCTTTACGTAATAGCAATAGTATATTAGATTATTTGTTGAAAATTATAATTGGATTTGCTTGTTGTGAGTATAGTTTTAAAGTATTTTAATACATTTTATAAAAAAGGTGTTGCCTTTAAAACTAGAGGCATGTATACACTCAGAGAAATCATTTTTTAATGAAATCGGCAACGAAGGAAGTTAATTGAAGTTGGCTCAAATATTCGAGATAATTATAGAGTTATGAATGCTATTTGAAAGGTGTTGTAGGGATAAAAGACTCGTACTTCAATATAGTTCAATATTGTTAAACAATGGAAGCGGAAAACTATATATATATATTTTTTAATTGAAATATTCACTGTATCTCTAAGCCTTTTTTGTACGAAATGTGAATATTGTAAAAACTGACTAATTGTTTAAATTAAATCAAAATATCAATGATACATTTGATAGGGTTTACAAAAAAATTATATCAGTCTTTAGTTGTTGATATGTTAAAATAATCAAAATAAGAGCAAAACTGAGGTAAATGTTTGCAGTAAATAGTTATGAAACCACTTTTTTTGCTGTGTTGCTTTCTTATCACAAAGTATATACAAGGGATATATTGGGCATTGCTGCTTGTATATATAAATGTATTATGGTATGGCTTGTATTGCTATACAGTAAAGAAATTGATTTTTAAATTGCATTTTAAAGAAGATATATTTTAATGGATAAAGTAGTCAAGTACATTACATATTGTACTCTACATTTACTTTTTCTTCTTCTTAAAAGCAAAGTCTCTATTTATTTCATATACATTATTAACTAGAGGACTCAGAGAGTGCAAACCTCCGCCGATCCCCACCAAATGAATCAATTGGTCTTTTTGTCATTTGCCAATAGATGTCGCTGTGCTGTGCTCTCCTCTTTGAGAGCACGGCACAGCGACATCTATTGGCAGAGTAGGTTAACTTGAAATATTTATTAGTATTTAGCTCATTTTGCATCTTAAAGAAAACTCAGAGATGCCAAAATTTAATCACTTGTTCCTTTTGGCATTTCCAACAACTCCACAAAGTTTCATCCGAATCCGTTCCGCACTTTTTGAGTTATCCTGCTGATAAACTAACAAACAAACTAACTAACCAACAAACCAACGCCAGTGAAAACTATACCTCCTTCGGTGGAGGTAATTATACATAAACATATAAGAGGGAATTTTTATGATTCAAAATATATATTAACGTTATAATTAAAAATTTAATACCTCTTAGATACCTATCTACTCCATTAAAAAAGCGATAAACAAAATAGAATTTGCGCCAACGGTTGATATCAAAACTAAGCTTTTATCTTAAATTTCAATAGCTCACTATTTTAAGTTTCAGGGGGAAAATAACATCTTACAACTTGGTCTGTTTTTCGTAGTATTGTTGCCAAAGAGTTTATAATTTATTTAGTACCTTCAATACTTTTTAGACAAAATTGTATCTTGAATAGGAATATTTTAACCTATCAGTATATTTACTGCCGTGACTTTTATTTTCTTTGATCAGTATGTTATCAAGGGTGGGACATCTGAAGTTGATTGAAAAATAAACACACTGTTTTTATATTAGTTGAGCATATTATTTCGGTGCATATTGTATCCTAAGGAATATAACATATAATGTCTTAAAAAGCAGAGCAATTCAAGATACTTTTTTTTGGTTAGTTGGGTCATAGAATATTATGTAACACATGAAAATAAATGGGTTCGTAAAATTTTATACGGATTCACTTTTTCATGCATGTATATTATTGTATAGACTGTGGAAAAAAAAGAATCAAGCATAGAAGCAGAAGATTTTAAAAAGATTATAAAAAAGCGATTTGATAGCACATAAACAATAATATTATTAGTTGTAGGTTCACCGATTTTTGATCCGTTCACTGAAGATATTTGATTGGTCGCAGGGGTATTATTTACAAACAAAGCACTATCTGAGTCTTCTTAGCCGTCCTGGAGGAGAAATTCCACCGTTTTGAATGGGGTTTCTACTCCCATCCTTCTTCAGTCCCGCTAATTCAGCTAATACAGCTTCTTTTCTAGAAGCTCGTCCATACTAAAATGAACCCCCGTTTTCTTGCTGCGTGCTTAGAATGAACTGTATAGAACATTTAGAGAAGAGGTGCTAGAAGTCTGGTGAACAAACATAGACGCAGCAAATATGTGCAATCGGTTTTACATAATAAAGTCGACCGTCGGCGAAGCTAAATTATAACATCCCAACTGTTACTTATTCTGTCAATTTGGACGACGCAGCAAACATTAAACTCTGCAGCGTGGGTACTGCTGCGATGAAGAAAGCACTAAAATACCTCGCCACAAGCACTCTGTTGACATGAATAATGCCTCTATTGTCGTCTACAAAAAGCCTGGAATGAACTATCCCTTCATCCACCCAATTATCTCTTCCGAGGCGAGACGAGTTGAGATCGACATTCACCATCCCAGTGTCGAAGAAAGAAAAGCGACGCAGAGAACCTTCTAGTTATAGACCTGTTCACCATCTCTAAATTGACCGAGCGGATATTATACAACCAACTTACAGCCTTCGTTGAAACCCTGGCAAACTCTTACAAGAACAACAAGGTTTAAAAATATTTACATTATTTACTAAAAATAGAAAACAGCAATATAATTACTCACTCACTATTACTCACTATTACCTCCGCCGAAGGAGATATTGTTTTCACTGGCGTTGGTTTGTTTGTTGGTAGGTTGTTTGTCAGCAGGATAACTCAAAAAGTACAGGACGGATTCTGATGAAACTTTGTGGAGTTGTTGGAAATGTCAAAAGGAACAAGCGATTAAATTTTGGCATCTCTGAGTGTAGAATTAAGATGCAAAATGAGCTAAATACAAATAAATATTTCAAATAGCCTACTCTGTCAATAGATGTCGCTGTGCTGTAAAACCGGGTGCCGGGAGCGTCTTCCTCTCGGAATTTCCGTCGAGGGGAACCCTCCCCCGTCCCTCTACGCCGCCCCAGTCGTGAAAAAACCACCTTGGAAGGCTCATAAGGACCCAGTGACGGTGGAGGTTTGCACTCTCTGAGTGTATATATGCCTCTAGTTAATGAATAAAATCCATATTTCCCTACTCCAGGAAGGTAATTAAGGAATACGTACAAATCTACGGTATATCCTACGCTCATTATAAAGTATCTCTTTATCTGTATAGTTTTTATATGGGTTTTACTATTCTCTTCTGATGATTTTAACTACAAAAATCAGTATCAATTGTTAAATGCTTTTGACAATAAAAAATTATATTTTTTCAACATAAAGATAAATAGATACTTTAATAATTTTAAAAAAAAATCCATATCTTGCATCTCGAGGAAGGTTCAGTGGGAATTCGTACTAATACTACCATTTGTGCTACGTCAGTATAAGGTATCTCTTACCTGTATAGTTTTTTTT
>CP045903.1:16701920-16772356 GCA_013387185.1 Caligus rogercresseyi | reverse complement strand
CCTCTTTGTTATACAAGGTATATATAATTTCCTTAAACTTTTTGAGTGCATAAGTTGCTACGTATTGTGCCACTTTTTTTAATGAGACGATAGAGGTTTTTTAAAGTAAGAAAAGGGGAAAAAAAAAAACAAAACACATATGTATATATTTGTAGTTATAAGGAGAGGAACTTAATCCGATTTTACTGGATAATATAAAAAATTCCCTCTACTTTTTTTGTTGAAAAATACTCATAGATTCTCTCGCTAAAACTTCTTTCTATACGACGTCCGCATTCTCATAAGCTTCACAAAACTTCATTGTTTGATGCAAAGGTCAAACACCCTTGCCTCACACATATTACCAATGATATGCATACATGTATAATGCTGTGGCCGTAGGCCACCACACCCGCCTGAGGGCCTAGCACCAGCCGCGAGCGGCAATGGGCTAGTCAATTTAATTGGAGTTTGTCCGTCTGTCTGACTTCTATAGACGCCGAAACTACAAAAGCTACAGACCTGAAATTTGGCACACAGATGCATCGTGACCATGTGATGGTCTTGGGCTAGGTTGATCTGATCAGACCAGATTTGTGTCTGTGAGAGATTTTGCGGTTTGCATGGATTTTGAGAGTTAGGAGGCTCGGGATGTAATTAAATGTTTTGGGCTTTGACCGAGTCATCTTTGGTATATACAAAACTAAGGCCTACTCGGCCTTGCAAAGGCCCTCAAACAGGCTTGGAAACTTTGGCTGTCCATAGTTCGTAAGTGAAGGTTTTAGAGACAGAACGCAAACTAAAAGTTATCTGCATCTCTGCCCAAGAACCTGGATCCGGAAAAAAATTCCGGATCCAGATACTCCCGGACCCGGATTATGACATTTCCTAACTTTTGATTCTGTTCCCATTTCGAAAAAAAGCTACTCTGAAAGTATATCAAGATAGGGTTTCCAATCGGTCCCAAAAAAATTCCCGAAAACCGGACCGGCCTGTCCGGAAATTCAAAACCTCTGGAGCGACTTTTTAAAACGAAAAAAAGTTCAAAAAAACAATACATACGAAATGAAGGCCTTGCAAATAAGCCTCGGTTGGTTCAGTCAATGTCCGGCTCCGGGACATATTGGGACCGGGATCCGGATTTTTTTTAGTTTACGTTTTTTCGCAAGTTATTTTTGCACAATCATATTCAGCTTCACAAGGGAGCAACTTTGATGTTATCAGTATCCGGATCCGAGGTCGTTAAGACAGTCAATCCGGGAATGAATATTGGTCCTATTTCATGGACGACGCGGAATATTTTTGAAATCCTAAATTTTGGGGGGGCCTTTTTTGGGCTGTCGTAGGGATTTGATCGCATCACGTTATAAAATAGTACTATAGAGTTTGGCATTTCTAAGAAGTTCGTGTCTGATAAAAAATGAATTTTAGTTAATAATTTTTTGAGTTTTGGCATAAAAACTGGCAAAATGGAAAGTGTTTTTTCTCCGCTCCTGGTGAATTCACAGATTTCACTTGAGTTCATAACAAGGAACTTAAAAATCCTGACCATACTTATAAAAAAGTCCTTCTCAATTGTTTTATATTTTTTTCCAGAAACCCAAAAACCTGATTTTTTCAAAAACTTAAGGGGGTCCCCCATGATTTTTGGCATTTTTTGAAATTTTTAAATTTGTAAATATAGTTGTTCCCAATGGGGAGACTAATGCAAATGTGAATTTTTTTTTAAATTGGATGAAAAACAAAAAGTTTTATAAGTAAGCATTATTTCATACTACATATGCTACATATTTATATATATATATAGCATAGGAGTTGGCTATAATGTTAGTTTTCTTTTTGCTCCCTAGGGGGTGGCTCTAACTTATTAATCTAATGTAACCTCTAGGGAGACTTTACTGCATATTGGTATTTAAATTATAAATACAAAAGGAAGCCCTCGCAATAAAAATATCCGGCACCATATGACGTCGTAAATTAACACCACGGTTCACCAAAGGTCTGTATAATAAGGTCTGAGCTATACAAAAACAAACATGTAATCCTGGCAGTATAACTACTCAATGACGTCACTGGAGAACGAATATATATATTTATGAATTTATATTTTCATATATATTTATTTTAGTAATTTATTTAAACCACAACATAGATACAATATATATATATACATTATTTATCGATAGATAGCGAGATTGATTGATAAATATCAGGCTTGTGAACGGAACGCAAATTGACGGCGTTCAGCTGAACGCACGTGCAATGAACGGAACGCTGAACGGAACGCAACTTTTTTTGAACGCTGAACGTTGAACGCAAAAAAAAAAGAGTTTGCGTTCAGCGTTCAGCGTTCAATTTTTTCAAACATTTCTTGTACTTTTTGGAAAAATGTAATCACTACGCATTACTTTTTTCTGAAATTCTTTAAAAAAAAAAGTCTCACTACGCATTACTTTTTTCTGAAATTCTTTAAAAAAAAAGTCATCACTACGCATACTTTTTTCGAAATTCTTTTCTAAACAAAAAAAAACGTCATCACTACGCATTACTTTTTTGGATTATTTTCTAAAAAAAAAAGTCATCTCTACGCATTACTTTTTCGGAAATTTTTTCTAAAAAAAAAAAACGTCATCACTACGCAGTACTTTTTTCGGAAATTATTTTCTAAAAAAAAAAAACGTCATCACTACAGTACTTTTTTCGGAAATTCTTTTCTAAAAAAAAAAACGTCATCACTACGCAGTACTTTTCGGAAATTATTTTCTAAAAAAAAAAACTCATCACTAGACGCAGTACTTTTTTTCGGAAATTCTTTTCTAAAAAAAAAAACGTCATCACTACGTAGTACTTTTTCGGAAATTCTATTCTATAAAAAAAACGTCATCACTACGCAGTACTTTTTTTAAATATTTGAACGCTGGAACGCTAACGGAACGCTGAACGCAAAAAAATTGAACGGAACGCTGAACGGAACGCTAATTTTTTTGAACGCTGAACGGAACGCTGGACGCAAAAAAAGCTGAACGCTCACAAGCCTGATAAATATATATATAGATATAATCGTTCTCCAGTGACGTCATGAGTAGTCACACTGCTACATGTTTGTTTTTGTATTGCCCCAACTTGGGTTCACCAATCTTATTAACCAGTTTGAATACTTCTAACTCATCCCCTTTTCTCACAGGAGACACAGCTGAACGCGCTCCGAAGTATGATGAAAGAAGGGAGAAGCTCTATGAATAAAAATATTTGACATGTACACATGAATACGATTAAGCCTTCAAGCATGTTCCAGAGTATTTTTATTGAAAATATTTTAAATAAAAAAGAAAATGGATGAAAGGTCACCATGTTTATGATCCCCGTCATAAACATGATGGAATTGACGGAAGGGCACCGCGATGTAATACATAAAACATATAAATACTATCACTGTTGACATATTATCTACATTATTTTAAAATGAGATTATAAAGTTATTGTTATGACTCTTATTTCAAGACATTGTTGACATTTGAATCATTGATCATCTTTTTTGAGTCAGACTTTTAAAATCATTTAAATAATATATTCTATATTTGTGTAGTTCTTTACCTTTTTATTATTTTCTCATCAACACCGTTGTGCGAAAAGAAAAGGAAAGTACTCAGTCCTGTGTTTTTTTTTTTTTTTTTTAGTTTAGAGGTTTATTACTGTATACCGTATACATACATATATACATATAATATTACAAAGACATAATATAATTGTACAATAAATGCATAAGATAAAGAGCGCGACCACACAAAGGGGTATATGCGCTCTCAGTCCTGTGTTAATGTTATATCAATTTCTCTTTGTATCTTTGTTTTCAAACATGGCGTCTGTCTCTCTGTCATGAGTACTTTGTTATGTCATTGCGTCTTCATTCTTTCCTCTTAGTTTATATATCATGACAAACTAGAGGCATGAATGCAAAGGAGCGAATGATCTTTGTTTTATTCCTTTATTTATCTTTGTTTTCAAACATGGCGTCTTTCTGTCAGGAGTACTTTGTACTTCAATGTTATAATGGTTTTTAAATTATGAAATACGAATGAAGCCCTCGCAAAAAAATAAGGTCTGTGAAATAAATGTCCAGCACCATATGACGTCATAAATTAACACCACGGTTCACCCAAGGTCTGTAAAATAAGGTCTGGGCAATACAAAACAAACATGCAATCCTAGCAGTATAACTACTCAAAGACGTCATAAATAAAATAAATATATATATATATATATATATATAGATAGAGAGATTGATTGTTATATATATATATTTGTTCTCCATTGACGTCATTGAGTAATAACACTGCTAAATGTTTGTTTTTGTATTGCCCCAACCTTGGGTTCACCAATCTTATTAACCAGTTTGAATACTTCAAACTTTTCCCCCTTTTCTCACAGGAGACAAAGATGAACTCACTCCGAAGTAAAAAGAGAAGGGAGGAGCTCTATGAATATGAATATTTGACATGTACTCATGAATACGATAACATCATGAAAATAGTTTCCCGCGCAAAGTTTACAATGTTGATTTTCCCTCCAAATCATAAAGAATGTCTTACGGAGGAAGCATTTGCCTCTTAGCTCACATAGGAGGCTTTTTAAGTAGGCGTTCTTTCATTAGAAGTAAATATATGTAGTATAAGGTATATGTAATTTCCTTAAACTTTTTAGTGCATAAGTCTTTTGCTTCATATTTGCCTCGCTGCACGTTGCTAAGTATCTGTGCCCACTTTTTTTTTAATGAAACGATTTTCTTTAATAGCAAGAAAAGGGGGAAAAAAGTAAAATAAATACATATGTATATATTTGTAGTTATAAGGAGAGGAACTTAATCCGAATTTACTGGATAATATAAAAATTTTCCCTCTACTTTTTTTGGTTGAAAAATACTCATATCATTCTCTATCATACAACTATCATAATACGACGTCTCCATCAACATAAGCTTCAAAAACTTCATTGTTTGATGCAAGGTTCAACCCTTGCCTCAACATATATACAAAGATATGTTACCATGTATAATGCTGTGGCCGTAGGCCACCCACCCGCCCGGAAGGCCTAGCACCAGCCGCGGAGCGGCAATGGGCTAGTCTATATATAATTGGAGTTTGTCCGTCTGTCTTCTATAGACGCCGAAACTACAGAAGCTAGAGAGCCCAAATTTGGCACACAGATGCATCTTGACCATGTGATGGTCTTGGGCTAGGTTCTGATCAGACCAGATTTGCGTCTGTGAGAGGATTTTGCGTTTTGCATGGATTTTTGAGAGTTAGGAGGCTAGAGATTTAATTAAATGTTTTGTGGACTTTAGCCATAGGCATCTTTTGGTATATACAAAACTAAGACCTAGCGGCCTTGCAAAGGCCAGAAAAAGGCTTGGAAAACTTTAGTTGTACATAGTTTGTAAGTGAGATGTTTTAGAGACAGAACTTATAATAAAAGTTATCTGCATCTCTGCCCAACGAACCGGGATCCGGAAAAAAATTCCGGATCCAGACACTCCCGGACCCGGATTATGACATTTCCTTAACTTTTGATTCTTTCCCAAAAAAAGCTACTCTGAAAGTACATCAAAAATAGGGTTTGCAATCAAATCCAAAAATAATTTCCCGGAAAACCGGACCGGCCTGTCGAGAAATTCAAGAAAACCTCTGGGGCGACTTTTTAAAACATAAAAAAGTTCAGACCAAAATATACGATATGAAGGCCTTGCAAAATAAGCTTAGGTTGGTTAAGTCAATGTCCGGCTTCCAGGACATATTTGGGCCGGGATCCGGATTTTTTTCAATTTGCAAGTTTTCGCAATATATTTTGCATAATCATATTCAGCTTCACAAAGGGAGCAACTTTGATGTTATCAGTATCCGGATCCGAGGTCATTAAAAGCCTCAAATCCGGGATTGAATATTAGGTCGAATTTCATGGACGAAGCGGAATATTTTTGAAATCCTACATTTTGGAGGGCCGTTTTTGTGCTGTTTATGGGATTGATCGCATCAAGTTATAAAATAATATCTATAGAGTTTGGCATTTCTAATAAGTTCGTTTTTTTAATTAATTTTGATTCAGAATTTTTCGAGTTTTGGCATAAAAACTGGCAAAATGGAAAAGGGTTTTTTTCTCCGCTCCTGGGAAACTCACAGATTTCAACTTGAGTTCATAAGAAGGAACTTAAGAAGTGCGACAACAAACTATAAATAAATCATTCTCAAGTGTTTCATATATTGTTTCAGAAAACCCAAAAAAACGGATTTTTTCAAAAAACTTAAGGGGGTCCCCATGGTTTTTGGCATTTTTTAAATTTTTTAATTTGTTAATATAGTTGTTTCCAATTGGAGAGAATAATGCAAATGTGAAGAAATTTTTAAAATTGGATGAAAAACACAAAAGTTTTATTGGTAAGCATTATTTCATAAGTACATATGCTACATATATATATCATAGGAGTTGACTATAATGTTAGTTCTTTTTTGCTCCCTAGGGGGTGCTCTAAATTATGAATTTAATGTAACCTCTAGGGAGACCTTTTACTGCATAATTGGTATTTAAATTATGAAATACAAAATGATGCCCTCGCAATAAAAATATCCGCACCATATGACGTCATAAATTAACACCACGGTTCACCCAAGGTATGTATAATAAGGTCTGGGCAATACAAAAACTAACATGTACTCCTAGCAGTATAACTACTCAATAACGTCACTGGAGAACGAATATATATATTTATATAATTTATATGTTCATATATATTTATATTATTAATTTATTTAAACACACACACACAGATATATATATATATATATATATATATATATATATATATATATATATATATATATATATATATATATATATATATATATATATATATATATATATATATATATATATATATATATATATATATATATATATATATATATATATATATATATATATATATACATACTGTTGACATATTTATCTATATTATTTATAAAATGAGATTATAAAGATATTGTTATGACTCTTATTACAAGACATTGTTGACATTTGAATCATTGATCATTTTTTTTGAGTCTGACTGTAAAAATCATTCAACTAATATATTCTATATTTCTGTAGTTCTTTACCTTTTTATTATTTCTCCTCAACACCGTTGTGGGAAAAGAAAAGGAAAAGTACTCGGTCCTTTGTTAATGATATATCAATCTCTCTTGTATCTTTGTTTTCAAACATGGCGTCTGTCTCTCTCTCATGAGTACTTTGTACTTTATGTTGATATGTCACTGCCTCTTCATTCTTTCCTCTTTGTTTATATATATTTTATTCCTTTTAATTTATCTTTGTTTTCAAACATGGCGTCTTGCTAAGTATCTTTGTCCACTTTTTTAAAAAGAGACGATAAATGTTATGTATTTACGTTAGCACAAAGTTTTTTAAAGTAAGAAAAGGGGAAAAAAGAAAAAAAACTACATTTATACATATTTGTAGTTATAAGGAGAAGAACTTAATCAGGATTTACTGGATGATATATATTTTCCCCTCTCCTTTTTTTGAAAACTAATGACATCCATAGAGATATAAAGATATAGAGAGAGCTGATTCCCTTCAATGGCAGAGAAACAGCGTTCTAATGTTTCTGTGTGTGCAAAATAAACAAAGTAATTTCTACGACGTCATCGTAAGCTGATCTTAGAGACATAATCTATGAATGATAAAGAGAATAAACTCTCTACAGTAAGCCCTCGATATAACGCCCCTCTGTATAACGAACTTCGGATACAACAAACCTCCTGGAGCTAGCCGAACAAGCCTCAGATATAACGAACTTAAGTTCTTTATATCGAGGGTTTACTGCATATCTTTTTAGAAGTTTTTTACGGTCGCAATGACGTATTTTTCTGAAGGATCCAATCAGCTCTCTATATCTTAATATCTCTATGTTGGGTTCACCAATCGTATCAACCAGTTTGAATACTTCAAACTCTTCCCCCTTTTCTCTCAGGAAGCACAAGTGGACGCGCTCCGAAGTAAAAAGAAAGAGAAGGGAGAAGCTCTATGAATAAAAATATTTGACATGTACTCATGAATACAATAACATCATGAAAATAGTTTCCCGCGCAATGTTTATAATGTTGATTTTCCCTCCGAATCATGAAGAAGGTCTTACGGAGAAGAGCATTTGCCTCTTAGCTCACAGAGGAGGTTTTTTAAGTTGGCGTTATTTCATTAGAAGTAAATATATGTAGTACAAGATATATATAATTTCCTTAAACTTTTTAGTGCATAAGTCTTTTGCTTCATATTTGCCTCGCTGCACGTTGCTAAGTATCTGTGCCCCCTTTTTTTTATGAGACGATAGAGGTTTTTTTAAGTAAGAAAAGGGGAAAATAAGTAAAATAAATACATATGTATATATTTGTAGTTATAGGGAGAGGAACTTAATCCGAATTTACTGGATAATATAAGAATTTTCCCACTACTTTTTTTTTTTAAATACTCATATCATACAACTTCTTTCTATACGACGTCTCCATCATCATAAGCTTCAAAAACTTCATTGTTTGATGCAAGGTTCAACCCTTGCCTCAACATATTATCCAAAGATATGTTACCATGTATAATGCTGTGGCCGTAGGCCACCCACCCGCCCGGAGGGCCTAGCACCAGCCGCGGAGCGGCAATGGGCTAGTTATATATAAGTATAAAAATATTAAAGCTCATTCATTCAAAAAAATAATTTTGAATTAAATGCATTGTTTGATGCATATTCTTGTATATGTCTAGTGTTTATTTGACAGAATTTAGTCATAAAATATCTCTTTAAAGTATTTTCATACAAAATGTTCAATTTGAATAGGCGGTTAGGTATGAAAAATGAATGGGAATTTATAGATTTTTCTAATATCATATAAATAACGTAGCATGACAAACATATGATAAGAAGATTAAATTTATCATTTTACTCATGAGCGGTATTTCATGATTAAGAATGGTTGTTTGGGTATCAATTAAATATAACTAAGCTTAATTTCGCTAATTCTAAAGTTGCTATAATAAAATTGGGTGTCCAGTAATTTCATCGCGAGTAAATTTGTCACGGAAATTTTTATAGCCGTTTTTTTGTCGCGGGTAAATACATCGCTTGCTCTTTTATAGTCAGTCAATTTTGTAGTTCTTCTTTTTGTCGTGGGTTAATTTGTCGCCAAGCTTTTTTGTAGTGAAATATTTTTGTCGTTCTTCTTTTTCTCGTAGGTATTTTTGTCGCCAAGCTTTTTTGTAGTGAAGCATTTTCCGCGTTGTTCATTTTTGTTCTTTGTGGACCTATTCATGCGGACTCTGTCAGGGGTCCCATGGGGTTTGAATCTACCGCTGACATTTTTAGGGGAAAAAGACACGCGGCTTAAGGGTTGCGCACACCTTAGCCTCGGGTGTTCTGCCGCGAGTCCTATGGGATTGAAATCGACCGCCGACTCTTATTAAGGGGGAAAACACTCGGGCTAAGACTTTCGTTGACCCTAATCTAACGGAATGCACCAACTGTAACTGGATGTCCCATGGGTTTGAAATCGACCACCGACCCTTCTTAAGAGGAAACCACCCGGCCTAAAAAGAATATACCCTAATTTAAAGGATTGCGCCGGACTTAGTCGGGTGCCCCATGGGTTCGGAATCTACTGCAGACCCTTCTGGGTCGTAAAAAACAAATCAAGAGTTTTTCGGACACTAATTTCGCGTGTACCCTCTGTTTTATCTGAGGGTCTAAGGGGTTGGAGTCCACCGCCGACTCCTCTTAAATGTAAAACAAACTCGGGTTAAGTGGTTTTCAGACATACATCTTGCAAGATATGCATGCTTCATCCGAGAAGACTATGTAGAAATACACGGCTGACCCTTTGAAGGAGGAAAATGCATTTAGCCCAAGAGTTTTGTATAATCTAATCTCGGGGGGGGGGGGGGGTACGCCAGTCTCAGCCGGGGGTTCTATAACGTTGAAATCCACCGTCGACCCTGCGTAGATTTCAACTCGCGGCGGAACACCCGAGGCTAAGGTGTGCACAACCCTTAAGCCGCGTGTCTTTTCTCCCTAAAAATGTCAGCGATAGATTCAAACCCCATGGGACCCCAGACAGAGTCCCCATGAATAGGTCCACAAAGTAAAAAATAAACAGCGCGGAAAATGCTTCACTACAAAAAAGCTTGGTGACAAAATTTCCTACGAAAAAAAAGAAGAACGACAAAAATACTTCACTACAAAAAAGCTTGGCGACAAATTTACCTGCGACAAAAAGAAGAACTACAAAATTGACTGACTATAAAAGAGCAAGCGATGTATTTACCCGCGACAAAAAAACGGCTATAAAAAGCTCCGTGACAAATTTACTTGCGATGAAATTACAGTAAACCATAAAATTGTTTGAACGACAAAACAAAAAGGTTGAAAGGATTTATTTTCCATTGTTTGTAATTTCCAAAAATTGAAATAGAAGTCTACGCGTTTTAATCTCCCGCCACTATGTTATTTTTCATATGTGACGTTATGTTCATTGACTCTGGGGACCAAAAAAGTGTCTTTTTCGTTTAAACTTTTATATTTATTTAATTTTGTTAGTTAACATAATATATATAAGTCATTAATTTTAACTAACTTTAGGTTAATTAAAATGAAGTATTACGAAATTATGAAAAAATACTCATAGAACGGAAGAAATCGCAATAAAGCAAAAATTTATTATGAATCCTGCTATTGACAGTATATTTTTATCTAGAAAAGTATATACCTGTAATATAACCCCTGACCTCATTAAACCCCAGTAATATAAAAGCTGATAAAGTATTGTTTTTGGCTACATTATCTAAGAAATGAATAATACGTCATCTTTAAAATACAATAAATAATGTTACTATTCTTTGATTTATGGCAAGACGCTATCTTATTCCTGCATACAGTACCGTCTAATACATCACTTGCATGAAGTTTGCGATAATAAAACAATAAAGCAAACAATGTAGTTTCATATCTTTTTACTGTCACAATTAAAGGCAGAGATTCATTTTTTCTAATTATATATACAGTGCTTATAATTTAACTCATTTATCAGTTTGTACAATAGTCGCATTCTGTAAATGAAAAAATAATTATGCATGTAAAACAATTAATTGTTTAAAAAATTCGTTTGCATTTTCAACATAATATTAACATGTTAAAATACAGATCTTTGAGCTTTCAAAAACTTTCAAGAGGCATTTATAATTCTCAGAAGTACTTTTTGATCTTCCTAACTTGCATTGGCTTCATCCTCCATGGATGATTATTTTATTAAAATAACCACCCGTTAAAGGTGTATGAAGATAATATATATTTTTGGATTAAATATATTAAAACATGTGAAGTGTGCTCATATAAAGACTTATTTTATTATCCTTTGGAGGTTAAAGTCTATTGTCAAGGCCTTATTTAATATTAAAATATGAGAGGAAAGTTTTTGTAGATATGCACAAAATTCTCAATGCAGTATAAATGTTAATGAAATTACATTTACAATGGGACCTTTTAATTCTCAATGGAGCCAACGATATACATGCCATATATTACTTAATAGTCTAGTACATGTAATACTATCAATAAATATTTATAAGAAACATGAAGTATGCGTCATGACAGTTAATCTTACAAGACGTATGTTTCTTGTTTTTCCGATAGATTTTATAATTTGCAATAACAATAAAATATATTTTGTTAACTCTACTTGCATTAAACGAATCAAACAAATGAACAATTTCCAAAATAATATTTTTTAAATTATATATACATATATAAGTTTCGTAGATATTATATATATATATATATACACAAATATAAATACATATACATATATATACATATAATATTTTATTTACTCTACTTGCATTCAATGAATCAAATAAAAGAACTATTTCAAATAAATATTTTTTAAATTATATATATATATACAATATATATATTTATATAATATATATATATGCATATATATTTATATATAGGTCTCGGAGATATATTTTTTTCAATATCTTACATTAAGTTAAGGGCCTAAAAAACAAAGCCAAACTAAAATATTATTATATATACTTGACGAATTATTTTTTTCTTTAGAAACGTGTTATGCTTCATTCCGTGTATAGGTTACTGTGCTACATTTTCATGTTTATAAGAGGATCCGAAATTAAAAGTTTGCATGGGGGTTCAATCTACATAATGATATTGATAGAGTATTTATACTATGTATACGATATTGATATTGTGGTTTTTTTTTCTTCATACAATGCGGTTTTCTTGAAGCATTATTCCATATAACTCTTTTTTCAAGTTTAAAATATAATATACTTATGTTTTTTTTTGTAATCCATACCCATATACAAAAAGCAGTATAAACCACGGAATGGTATATTTTTGGTCAAAAATCTACCCTATTCTTATTGTTTGGAGATATATTTACAATTTACTTTAAAATTATGAGAAAAAACTTTTCATATTTTTGAAATGTCTACACAATGATATTAGGATGAAATGGCCGAAATTAGGCATATATATATCTTCTTCATTAGATATTTACTGTTATAATGCTTTAAATATCCGTATGCGCCAGAAATAAGTTATATTCTCCCTCAAGTATTTTTGACATCGATATGTTATTTAGTTAAGACAATACATATTATCTGCAAATAATTTGAGGGATTTGAACTACAGTTGAAAACAAAAAAGAGAGCATTGATCTAAAATTACAAAAATAAAATCATTCTATGTTATTATTTACTCAGTTTATATGATTAATAGTATTTAAAGAATACTTAGGCGTATTCCATTCCAATACTTGCCAACTTATGTATTTGGTCCATAGGTCGTATTTTCTGGGTCCATTTCTTCTGGATACCCGACGCCAGGAACGGAGTGGGAAGAATTTATCCACCGGGACAATTATGCCCTCGCCGGCCTTATACAGGCCCCAATATGCCATTGGGAGGCTGTCAACGGCCGTTTATGTTTCTTGAGGCCAGCAGCCCACCAGGAATAGTCCCGGTACTCCCGCTGGCCACTCCGCCTCTGCTCTACGCAACTCATCGCTAGTTGCCATGTGTCTTCACCTCCAACTTAACATAAATTTAGTTATGAATATCATTAGTCTATAGCCTAGTTTCTTTTCAATTGACCGGATAACAAAAGTGTTTTGTAAAAAAAAACATAATTTTTTTTTCAAATTGATGAAACTTCTTTTTTATTTTTCTACGTCCGATAGTGGGAATGGTGATCCATTTATCGACATATGTGAACAAACAGAATAAGCGATATTTTTTCAGGAATATGACAAGTCCCATGAAGAAGAATGATTTTCTTCTTCTGAATTGCTTCACTTCTCACCAGCCGCGAGTTAAGTGATACTTTGTAGCGCACTATCAGCTGTTTTTATCATTGGTATCCCCTCTCCTTTTCCTTCAACCAATCACACTTCGAAAAAAAAAAACACTTTTTATTTATCCTTAGCAATTTACTGCATATCAATAGTTAACAACAATTACAAACTAGAGGCATATATACACTCAGAGAGTGCAAACCTCCGCTGTCACGGGGTCCTTATGAGCCTTCCGAGGCGGATTTTTCATGACTGGGGCGGCGTAGAGGGACGGGGGAGGGCTCCCCTCGACGGAAATTTTGAGAGGAAGACGCTCCCGGCACCCCATTTCACAGCACAGCGACATCTATTGGCAGAGTAGGCTAACTTGAAATATTTATTAGTATTTAGCTCATTTTGCATCTTAATTCTGCACTCAGAGATGCCAAAATGAAATCACTTGTTCCTTTTGGCATTTCCAACAAATCCACAAAGTTTCATCCGTTCCGTACTTTTTAGTTATCCTGCTGACAAACAAACCAACCAACAAACTAACGCCAGTGAAAACAATACCTCCTTCGGCGGAGGTAACAATAAATATAAATCATTTGTTAATCAATGAGGATGTTATTATAAGCATTGACGAATAAACATATTTATATAACAACTAATACAATTTGGTAAACGCTCATTATATTTGATAACAAAAGGATCTTCATTCATCAAATTCAAATTTATACAAGCCTCACAAAGGGGGGGGGGGGGAGTGATTAAATAATGACGACTTACATGCCTGTGTGGATTGCCGAGCTGTCTCTCGGTTGAAGTAGTTATATTCTTGAGGCGTGAAAATTACCTTCATAGGTGAATTCCACAATTAGGGTTCCCCTAAGTGGTCCATAACCACTATTTTTGAAACTTTACTAATCATCTTTTTTGTTTTCCCTGCAGGTGATATTATGTCTGGGACATCTAAAAATATGTTCGGCTAACCTTAATGGGCATTAATTAATTAATTAAGGAAAAATCTTGAATGATATTGAGGGTTTGTCTAATTGTTTTTCAATTACCGGGGCTAAAATATTGACCTTTGATTCGTCATTCATTCGATCACCGCCTCTTCATTTTGTAACATCGTCAGTATTGCGAAAAGGGAAACAAATGAATGTTCTAAAAATTATCGATTGCAAATTTGATGCTTTACTGAATGATTATCTCATGTAAATATATGGTTTCTCTTCTGTAAACCAATGCTAAAATTTTCCTTGTTTTCATAGTGTGTGAGGTTTTCGTTTACAAATTTTGGTTTTGAGTGTGGTTTCGAATGTTAGGATGTTACAATCTAAGAAAATTGAAAAAAAAATGTGAAAGGCAAAGAGGCTGAGTGACCTGTAAAGTCGCGTGCTGCTGCGACAAGTCGCGCACTAGTTCGACGAAAAAGACTTGGAAAAGACGTAGTGAGGCTTTTGGTCATATTAGATGAGAAATTTTCATTCATATTTCTAAAAAGAATCACTAAAACTTACATTTATTGCGAGGGTAGGCGATTTTCAAAAAAGGTCTAAAAAGGGAAAAATGTCTATAACTCATGATAAGCATTTTTGGTAGCAATACCAATTGTTTTTTAAGGAATAATTTTCTGAAAGACTAATTCTCATTTATACTTTAAATATAATTAAGATTCCGTCATGTAATGCTTCGGCAAAATATTTTTTTCACATGGTAGACAGACTGAAGACAATTAATTTGGGTCTAAAAAGGGAAAAAGTCTATAACTGTCTACAACTTGGGATTCAAAAATTGAAAAGGGAAACATTGAATCTTTGGGTCTTTTTGGGCGCGATGTTTACCTAGTATTGTATACTAACAAACAAGATGAAAACTAGCCTTGTCACAGATCTTTTCGTGTAAAAAAATCTCAATTTTTAACTAGCCCCTTTAAAACTGCCAAATTTGCTCGTAAAAAAAAGGCGGCTCAATACTTGCACTTAATTTTCTCATTTTTTAGTCTGAATTCATTTCTACATAGTGGTTATTTTTCTACCTCTTTACCCAATGTCCTAGTAGATATTTTCAGTCATAAAAGGTTCTTATATTTCATAAATTTTTCTCCAAGCATGTGAAATAGTGACTTGTTACATATTTGTTACATAGAAAATTACCGTTTATCTGTAGTCAAAACCGAGTATGTTAGAGTAAAAATCCAGTTTTTCTAGTCTTTTTTTTTTCTCGTAAGACTGGAGGAACCTTCTTAATTATAGTTAAAAGTAATAAAGACAAAATTTGTTTCATTTTGGTCTGAATGTGAAGCAAATTAACTAATTTTCTATGCAAATTACGAGGGGAACCCTGTTCGTGGAATTGACCCATAATTAGTTATATATTTTTGTTGATACTTTTTCAAAATATATTTAGAGTTGTGTATCTCTAAGAAAAGAAAATGTTTTATTTCTTCATATTTTTGTACTTTACAAATGTGGATCTTGGAGTGTGTTTTAAGAAATTTAGCTCTATTCCATGTAATAGAACATTATTTACAATTTCATAAATATAGTAAATGTTTATTATTGAAGAATCAACAGCATTAAGAATGTTTCTGGATGTGTCGGTATTTTTAAAGAAAGTATTTTGTATTTGTAACTTTTTTTGTAAATACATAGGAGCTCCATATTACTGTCGTAGAACATATAGTCCTGTTGTATGGTCGTGTTTCTTACCTGAGTATTTTGTAAGGAAATTTATTTTGAAGTGTAATGAATATACAAAAAAATGGTATAAAAACTATCGTTTACAAATTTTATGCAATGTTTTTGGTGCAAATTGAAGTGCAATATCAAAGAACATATCTCCTTTAGAAAGGCTGTCTCCATAATAGAGTTCTCATATTTTTCATTGTATTTGAGGACTCTAATGGGAATTGCATTTTCAGGTAATGGGTCGATTAACATTTAAGGTTCATGTTTTCTTTTATGTATTGCTATTCGATAAGGACTTTAATGGTTTTTGATAACCCTCCCTACTGTATTATTGGTTTCTCATTCAATGCAGTTATCTTGCATTTAAGGAGACTTTACAAAAGAGGTAATCTAAATTACTGCTTTATTCTTTAGTGGTGTATTTAATAAAGGCAATATATTTAGTCGAAATAGAAAAATTAATTATCCAAGGGAAGTACTGAGTAGATATTACTTCTTCAATGCATCAAGTTGAAACTTTTTTTGTTTTATAAATATAAATGTATTTTTTCCGTTAATATTAGATCATGAAATTTGAGACGAAGTTCATTTAAAACGCAACCAATATGTGTAAATCTTCATTGTCAAATTTGTTATATTCAAAAGTATATATAATTTTACTAGCCTAAAGTTATTTGTCTCTAAAACAACATATGCAAGAATATGTTAATAAAATAAAATGTAACCATTATTTAAAATATATAAAAGTATCGTGGAGTAAAGGTGTATGAGTAAGGTGTATTAATCATAATCAATCATTTTTCCTTAACTATAAAATCTTAATTGATAAATCCAAAGCAATTTCATACAAAATTATAAAATTAAAATTGAGGCTTAAAAACAATAATTACTTCAAAAAAACTTTAACGATAAATAGTATTCAAACATTCTCTCTCTCTCTCTCTCTCTATATATATATATATATATATGTTATATAAAGTTTCAATGCAAATTTGATAATAGATAAATCCTTAGCAATTTCAAACAAATATATTTAAAAATTATAATTGAGGCTTAAAAACAGAAATTACTTTTAAAAAACAGTAACTATATAAAGTATTAAAACAATCTCTCTCTCTCTCTATATATATATATATAAATATATATTTATAAATATATAAATATATATACATATAAATATATAAATAAATATATATAAATATATATATATAAAGTTTCAATGCGAAAAAAAAATCCGATTGCTTCTTTTTGTTTTTACAACAACCAAAAAGATGGATTTTTAAAAATCCAGTAAGTATAATTGTTTGTAGTATATTCATTAAAAGAGAAATTCATATAGGAAGGATGTTATTGAATGATTTATTTATATGATCTGAAAATAAGTTAGATGTCTTTAGATGCTTCACTTTAAATCCATATTAAATTGAAGCTACAGTTTTTGAAGAATGCTTTGTCTCATAACTGCATATATATATATATATGTTGGTTCTTACCATTATTATTGAGAACATTGGATAATTCCTCTGTATATAAAGAACTTTGTAGTTTAATTTCTGTAAGTAAAAATGAGGACTAACACGCTTAGAGTATGCATTTCAGCCTTTATGATGAATTTGCATGAGGGAATTAGGTCCACGGAGAAGTAGATGATAAATTAACACGCAAAAATACTGTTGACATTATGAGCCTTATTTAGAATTGTAATTATGATTTAGACAAGAATACAACAACAACAACAATACAATAGACCATTTTGTAGCAACTAAAGTCATGCAAACTGGATTGTGCTCCAAAGTACCAAAAAATTGTCTGAATAAATCAGTTTGCTACCTAAAATGCTACTTTAGAATCGGTTGGTTCACATTGTATTGGATTTGATGCATTACTGTGGATAAAAATCATGGAGATAATTGGTATCTTAGTAGGCAAAGCCGCTGTCACAGCAATGAGAGTGGAATACGTTTTTATTGAATTAGTAATTCAATGTATGATTTTTTAAAGAAGCATAATTGATTTATAGAAATTACATAAATAAAAATATATAAAATGAACCTTTTAATTAAAATTAGATCTCTAAACAAAAGTTAAAAGGCAAAATACAAACTGAATAATATAAAATATAGCTAAAAACAAAAATGGCATACTCTTGTAATATACATTAAAAACATCAAATTAAAGTACATTAAACACAAAAATGGGTCAAACCATTATAAATTGACAATGTAACGTGATAAATAAAATTATTTATTAGGTTTTAGTTCATTAAGGGCTAAAATATCCTTCAATTGGGATTGACAGTGAACTAATCGATTACATTAAGCCTTAAATACTTTTCCATTTATTATTTCAGCTTTCTGTTTTTTGTGACCATATTGTTTTTATGGTTCAATCTTTCAACTGTTATTCCTTATTAAATTTTGATCCCAAATAAAAGCATGATATCAATATCTTAATATTATATTTTCATAAGATCACTATACCATGTATTTGTTTTTGTAATTGCTCTTTACAAAAAAATAAATTGTAAAAGCTGTTTTAACAGCGCCAAAATATACCCCCCAGTGATATAATTAGTGATATCACCTTTTAATGTGTCTTTATTACTAAAACTTTTATTACTTGTATCCAAACCATATTAAAAAATAAAGTGAACCAATAATTTACAGAAGTTGATTTTCAATATCAATAAAGTAAATTTTTATAAAAAAGTTTTTCATCATAAAAAAGAAAAATCATTTGTGTTATTTGGTGTTACTCAATCGTGTTCATCAGCGGACGTTTGAACATGCAAATGCAATGGACGATTTAAACGGGTAAATTTGACATTTACAGCATACTTTACTTGTCTAATGACGTGTTTTTTCTGCAACCACATTTGATTTAGCACCACTTCCTTCTTTTGGTTGTAATAAGTACTGATTTAATATCAGAAAGCTGTGATTGAGTGCTGTTGGTGGTCTTTTGCTTATCCTTTCTAAGTTCTTCGATTAAAAATAAGATAGATGTCGACGAGATATATTATGTTTTTAGCCTCTTTGAATATTACAAAGAATCTATTTTTGACCAAAGCCAATATGTCATACAAAAGCATAAAATGGAAATTAAGTGATGTCAATATTTTATAAGATAATCTAGACATTTCAAAAGTAAATCCACACCGAATTTGGTTTTGTTGAAATTCTGATAATTTTTGCCCTATTTGGAAACTGTCATATTTCTTATTTGATGAAAGTTACAAAAAATGAAGTGGAGGGGTTCTTTATCTTAGTGATGTTTATTCAAAATGAATAATAACACAGGTCTAGGAAATTATTTTTTTTGCCAACTGCATGAGGTATTTTTACTGAATTATATGTTTTAAAGTAGGCTGATTTCAAAAGTGATGACCATTTTTTCCTATCACATAAGGATTTTTTGCAAATTCAAACACAAAAAATTAGTTACAGCTTCCTTTATTTAAAGTTTTTTAACAATTAGTATTTTTTCAAAGCAAACTAATCATTTTTTTGATACATATACTTATTCATGTTCTTTATGAAACCTCTTCTTCTTTTCCTTCATACTTTGACGAGTCCTTTTCCGATTTTCATCTTCAGTTTCTCGCTTACCAAGGTAGTGTTCATAAGATTTTTCTCTCCAGGTTTTAAAGTTTTTCGGGATGGCCAATCACTTTTTTCCAATGCTGTTCTCTGGCTCTACTATCCCACAAGCATAAGAAGCATGGGTATTTGGTATAGCCTGCCTGTTGACCCAAAAGCACTGTCAGTATTTTGAAGTCCCCACAAATCATCCATTGATGGTCTTGATACTTGATTTTTTCCAGGATAATGGCCAAATCGTTATAATCGTCTTTCATATTCGCAGAATGTCCAGTCGGAATCGAGGCAAATTTATTTCCATTGTGAAATAATACTGCTTTAAGGCTAGTCCTAGATGAGTCAATGAATAGGCAATTGTTATTTTATGATTTTTTTAATATACAGTTACGGAGTAAGGATTTTATTTACTTTTATAATGGACCGTACCAAGAAGAAATTAATTTTATTACCACTAAAACCCAATATTTTATGTATAAAATGAGATCTACTCGAGTTCCTTTACCTAAAAATATTACTTCTCTGGTTGATCATATTGTTAATAACACGACGTTTTGATGTATTTTTATGAATATTATAAGATATAATCTAATGTGAATAAAGTTTTACCTTGGTAAAAAAAAAATGAATAGGCACCATTCAAATGAGTCATACTTAATATTAAAGTGATATATGAGTTCTTCCACATTGTTGCAAAAAACTAAATTTCCTTCTTTTGTGAAAAACTTGGTAAATTCTTTTTCTCGGTGTCTATACCAGTAGAAAGAAGTGCCAGGTGATAAAAGGTTTTTATTTTTTAATATAGAACCTAACAGTTCGGCTGCATCTTTTGAAAGACCTAAATCTCTTACTAAATCATGAGCTCACCTTGAGAATATAGTTGAGGCCTTTCATCTTCGTCAAAAGATAAATCTGAGCTTGATTCATCCGGAGGAGGTAACGCGGCTTCGTCCTCCAACTCACTAGAGTACTCATCCAAACTGGAAGGTGGTTGTGGCATAGATATCTCGGAGCTATGGGGCACTGGACGTATAGCTGAGTAAAGATTAGGATAACTTATGTTTCTTTTGTTTTTTGAATTGAATCCCTTTACGTCAACTAAGCAGAAGTAGCAGTCAGTAGTGTGATTTTTCTGCTCACGCCATATCATAAGAATTCCAAATCGAAATGCATTTTTCTTTCCCTTAAACCACAAACGAAGATCTTCTTTGCATCTTCTACACACCTTATGCGGGGCCCATGGTTTATCTTGATCACCAAGTTTTAATTTAAAGTAGGCAAAATAAACTTTCCTTACAAAATCACTTATATTTATCTGTTGACTTTTAATTGTGAATTCACCACAAATGTAACAAAAACTGTTTGGAGAAATAACACAACCTCTTGTAGCCATGATTAACACGCAACAGCACTGTTCACTTGAATATCAGTATATTTACTGAGAGCTTTTCTTTGTTTCAAGTGATGTATGTACGTTATTTGACTTGTCTCGATATATTAAAACATTCCTAGTCTCCCCAACAGATCTGGTTGTTTTACTCCATCAGGGGCGCCGGAACAGGGGGGCCAAGGGGCTAATGCCCCCCCCCCCCCACTTTTCCTCCTCTCATTGACGAAGGATTAAAATCACTTTTTGCCCCCCCCCCCATTTCTGAAATGAATCCGGCGCCGCTGTTCTCCATTATCAAATAAAAATCATATAGGTGTATTATCAATTAACATAGATACTGGAATATGCATAAAAACTTATGTGGTATAATAATTTGAATGTATTTTCTGTTTTTGGGAGGTCAAAATCTGTAAGAAAATGTAAAAAAATCCTATGCAGTTTTTTGGTCGCAGACCTGTGATAATCCTTCTTCTTTCCTTGATAAAAATAGCAGCTTTTATGTCATGTTTAAAGATCAATGGATCATATTAGTTTTTATTCGATTTCTTTAAGAATTTATTTGTGATTGCAAATCCTTGTTCCTCATACGGCAATATCCTTTTGTTGAAGGTTTATTTTGCCAAGCTCAATCATTCTAATAACTTACATGTCATTATGTATGATATAAGGGTTTCATATCCTTTATTACTATAAACTCGGTATAGATTGACTTGTTTTGCTTTTTTAATCTGTAGAGATTATAAATTTTTTTGCACATGAGTTCGTTTAACTTTCGCATACAGTTTTCGTTCGAAGTTTTTTTCTGGGACATATTTTATTTACTCTTTACTACAACTAAAGAATACTTCGATCATCAAAAGGTTGTATAATGAAAGTTATAAAAATCAAAATTGGAGTAGAGCCTCAAAATCAAAGTAATTATGACCTAACATTAAAGCACAAGTTGAAAGATATGGTTTTTATGTCAATGAATAAACAATGTTTTGGAAAAAACTAAAATTATTACGGTGAGGGGTTTCAGTACATTTGAATATGTAAATTGTTTTAAAATTTCATTATTAAGAAAGTTATTAGTTCTTGATTAAAACCTATATATTGAAAAACCGGAGAGCATTTTGATTTATTGAATCTTCAAATTTTTCAAATACAATGCATCTCACCAGGAATATCACCCTCTTGTCCCCTCCAATATTGCCAGAACATGTTTAGAGGTTTCTTTTTCATCATTGCAGAAGAAGCAAATTCGATCTATTGAGGTTTTCCATGTCAACTACTAAAAGTGCCTGTTATTAGCCAAAAAAAAAATTAGATTTCTTCATATTTGTAGCACTATTTTGAGTAAATGAACATGTAATTTTGTTTGGAAAAGCTGGTCTTCAACTGTGTGAATTGTAAATTGATTTTATGTTTATATGTACTAAACTATTTTTTGATTGAAAACACAACTTGTTAGTCATCACACAAACCACAACGGCTGTGTTTTTCCCTTTTCACAGTGAAGAAGGACTGTATGTAGTCTGCAAGTAATATTCACTCTTAAATGAAAACACTTGTTGCAATTGTTTGCTTCAGTGTAGAAGGGATTTCAAATTAATATTTCCATTTCTACATAATTATTGTATTTGTCTATATTCAAGTGTACAACTATTTTTTTTGTCAAAGGAAAACATAATCACATACGAAAAAACTGCCAATATACAATATATATATATTTGGAAAGAACACCTAAATATTTTCCTCAAAACATTTATCAATTGAGGAATATAAAAAACTAATTATATTTGCATTTGACATTGTTTGCACAACATGAAGGTGTTTTCCTCTGTAAATAATTATTTGAGTTTTATACTTTGGCCATTTTTCCTATTAAAAAGGGACATATTAAGGCTTTAAAAGTAGGCATGCATCTAAACAACGAGTGGATCAATACAGAATTAAGTATAAAAAAAATATTTTTTGTTAATGGTCTGATTTTTTTTCATGTTTGTCATTACTCAGAGACTCTTTAGTTACTTAAATAATACTTTTTGTTGACTTTAAATGCCATACAATTATAAACATCTCTCCTTTGATCTTAAAAATATCACCTGGTATTAAAATATAAAATATATCTACACATATTTTATATTGCTGTCGAGGAAAGACCTTTATTAGCAAGGAAAATGATAGCAAAAAAAAAGACTATGACGAACACACACTTATACGTTAATAGAGATATCTAGCATCCTAATAATAATTAGCATAATTAGGATAATAATATATATTATGAATATATAATGTAAAAGCCGGATAAATAGTTTATGACCATAAATCTCTATGAATACTTATTCTTTTTAGGACATCATAAAGGCTATAAATTATAAAAAACATATTTACTCTTTTAATTTAATAACATTGCCTACAAATAATATGATGTAGCATCCTTTTATGTGTCCTTTGAGTCCCATATTAAAAAAAGATTTTAATATTCATACTTCATAATATATACAATTATACACGTTTTTATACCTAGCAGCGTCTTTTTAAACATGTTGGATTATGCCTAAAGCCAATAGGGATATATGAAAAAAAACTAAACAAATAAATACTTTTTTCCTTAAGACATTGCGTCCTTTCTCTCTGCGCATATATACACGACATAAAAAACTTTTTTTTAAAGAGTTGGTCGTATGTATGGCTTTGATAAATGAACAACTTTGCATGTATCTGTTGAATAAATTGTTAAAAGTAATGCTTTGTCCTTTTTCTCTATTTTTTACATATATTTTTATATTTTTTCTGTTTAAAAAGAAAGAAGTACATTCAGAATTTTTTTTTCATTTCTCTGTAGTGGACTGATATTTTAAAACAAAAATTAATTTTGTACTAAAAAGTAGGCTTCTTTACTAATTCCTAACATTTAGTTAAAAACGAAAGATTCTACCACATTTTGCTTGCAATTTTTATGTGTTTCAGCGTCATAGGTATGTATGTTTACATGTAGGTAACTCTTGTGCAAAAAGGAATTTTTATAAAACAAATAGACTTCTTAATAAAAAAAATTATATATTGATATTAATCCTTTTGTTACGGAACGAAGAAAATTTTAACAATCTACGAAACCTTTACAACGATGATCATAGATATGAGGAGCATAGGTGCCTAATGTTTTTTTCTCAATTATTCGATAATAAAGTCGTTTTTAATGGTTCTAATGGTCTCGATGGCTATTCTAAAGCCTGAACGTATGTAAATATAACTTTGCAGCTGAAAAATTGTCCATGAGTAATATATCTATCATAACGTGAAAGTGTCCGTTTTGTCCCATTTTTTACGACTATAATGCAATTATCTCATTACATAATCAGAGTTTTGGAAATATACTTTACCAATAGATTTATTGGATCTTTCTTTGAAATTGTATTGGTAATGCATTAATGTTAATTGCTGTCTTGTCCCTGAAAATCATAGATCCGTATGTACCATTGCCCTAAAACATGAAAATTTTAAAATTTGAATTGTGGCCAGAAAAACGAATATCACGACTAAATAATCATATATCTGTAATCCCCATTCTCTAAATTACTAGATTCATTTGTTTTTTGCGTTGGCAAGACAAAAGTCATTTTTTTGTTGCATAGTGTTATTTAAAATTACAAAAAAAATCAATAATACAACCAATTGCCTCAAAATTAGTAGAAGCTGCAATTTTGTTCACCTTGTTTTTTAAATGAAGAAAATATAGCAATAAATTATTATCATTGAGAAAGGTCGATACGGCATATAAACATGAATAAGGTACATTGGCCAGGATATAACTTCCATTCTAATAAATGCATATATATAAATACAAAATTACATATACACACATGTATATTTACGACTTGCATAAAAAACCTAAGATATTTATATATTATACAAACTTTTTATTCGTACATGCATTACACATATAATACGTGTTTTAGGCACATATAATCTGTATTTATGATATAATTAGAGATATATTCTTATATATATATATATATATATATATATATATATATATATATATATATATATATATATATATATATATATATATATATATAAGGAAATACTTTAGATCGACAGGAATCCTTACCGAAACCATATGGCAATAACTCTTGACAATTCATTTGTACACCCTTTTTTCTAATGGTATATATATATATATATTTATTTATGTTACAAACTGCCTCCATTTCCAGTTAAGCTCTGTTAGATGTCCTTTTAGTTAGAATTTATAAAAATGAGTGAATGGTTTATATATTTTATATGAAATACAATTTAGGAATTTACATTCCTTTATTATTCTTTGGGTGAATGCATGCTTTTCCTTTGTAAACACAGTACAAATGTCCTTATAGTATTTTGAAAATTATTAGACACTAATGAAATTTGCATTTCTTTGTGATCTTGATATGCATTATAAATGTACATCGTTTATGTAAATGAATTAAACTCTATGCCCTTTTATTAATACTTGTACATTAAGGTGTGCATACTCATCATTAACTAAATGTGATGCTTATCACAACACACATTAAGCAACATGGAAATTATGGTAATGAGATACATTTATATTTCTACGAGTAAGATATGGAAAAAAGAAATCCTTTATATTCAAGTTACAATTAGAATATGTATTCAAAAATAATTATATCAGCAAATATTCAAAATATATTGTTAAGAGATTCAGGTATTTAAGAAAATAAATTCATTCGATCTGAAATACTTATACTAAAATAACTTTTCAAAATTTGATCAAATGAATAAAAAATTCGAGTGGTACAAAAAAAAATGTGAGAACAAAGATTTTTTTAGATGGAATTTTATCTGTTTAATATTTATAGGAAGTCTGTTAGCTCAGTAAAGTATTAATCAACTCAAGTTTGTTTACTTTAATACATCAAACCTAGTGAATATGTGCTACATTTGTTTTAAAATAATAATGCTCTAATTCTTATTTATACAAACAAGGATTCAATTGAATCGAAGTATTAGTACCGCCCAATTATATATTTATATATGTGGCTATCAAATTCGGAACTTTCACTCTTTGGTTTGGCAAATTTTAAATATAATTTCTTTTTTATTTCATATTTTTAGACCAATGCAGCCATATATGTATAACTTTTTACATCCATTTCATTTCTTTCTTTTAGTTATTAGAGATTGGGTTTCATGGCATTGAGTTGTTGTCGTAGTTAGATTGCTATCACATATCATATATGCCATTGCGGAAATGAATAAATACAAGTATATATGTTCTACTTTTCATGTTTGTGCTTGTGTGTACAAGTCCACATCATCATCTTCTTAAACGACAGCTTATTTCTAGTTGTACATTTTCTGATAAGAATTGTTTTTTTCTTCAAATATTTTATTAAAAAGGAAGGAAAAAATCTGCGTGGGTTGTATTTTTATATTTTTATTGCTGTATGTGTCTGATAGCTGTTTATTTATTAATAGTACATGCTGTGCTTTTGTTCTAGTAGATTTTTTAAATGTTCATTGGGTCCAACATAAAAGTCTGTCAAATAACTTCTCTGAGACTGATTAAAGCTACAACACTAAATTAAGAGTTATGAGACCGTTTTATATAAAGTGTCAATATATGTGGGGTCATATAAAATGGACTCATTCTGCATACGACAGAAATAACATTTAGTTGAATTGCCCCGCACAAAGATCATCATTATTAAAAGACTTTCTGTAGGAGTAACAATACAAAAGAAAATTAGAGAAAACTTAGTAAAAAACTTTTTAAAATATTTTTTATTCCCAATATATAACGACTGAAACTTTATTGAACGAGAATATAGACTCAATATAATATAAGCAAATAGGGTCAGTCATATTTAACAAATTTTTGTTCATATTGAATGAATCAGCTTTTTTTAAATTTTGTATCAATTGATCCGTTCGTCAAATAGAAATCCAACACTAAGGAAAATGGCAATGAAGACCCAATGACAACTGTTGAAGGAACTGATTTCATATGAAATCTCACATGCGATGACATCACTGAAATTATTCGTGTGATGTTTAAATACCCAGCCTTAAGGAATACAAAACGGGGAAAATGGAAATGAAGACCCTATGACGACTTTTTATAGAATTTATTTTAATATGAAAAATCCCAAGGGATCACATAATTAGAATTAATTGTGTGATTTTTTTTCATTCCAGACTATTGTCAAGTTGGAAAATCCCGGGCAGAGCCGGGTAACATACGTTAGTGATAAAATATTCTTTAAATGGAGATTTAAATTAGAATTGACGGGATTAGCAACCTCATTTATATTAAATATTTATTCCCCAATTGACACCACATCACTTCTACATAGGCAAATTTGGACATTTACTCCAATTGGATGAGCGCCATTTTACTTAAATGAAGTTACAGTTGGCTTCCAATTTGAGGGATATTTAAAGCTGGATATTCATTGCCTTCTCCTGGTAACTTTTTTAGGATTATTTGGAAAGGAGAAACTAAAAAGCTGTATGGTTCCAGGATTTTTCTTGAATGTGGATCCTGTTCTGGAATTACATACTAGGACGGAGCATTTAACCATGATGAGACAAAGATGATCTAAAAGTGACAGACACAGAAGATTAGTATTGGTGTATATGTTTTCAACATCAACCTAATTCCAAACATGAGGTGATTATATGTAAAATTGCGATTAGATACGAAAATGCTATCAACATTTCACTACGATAAATCAATGTAATAATAAAAACCATTTGTGATTATCCTTCCGCTCATTATCACAATGATCAATATTAAATATAACATTTAAATATTTTGAACGATGTGGGAGGGGAGTTCAAAAAGCCTCATACAAAATCAACTAATTGCCATTTATTTTTTAGTTTAGTGGCATGAGCCATTTACAGATAATGATTAATTGTAATCATCGATAAAATATTGCTTAATTGCAATTGATATTTGCATAATAAAAACTCAGCTATAAAACTTTGCTCATAATATATATAAAATAATTTTGAAAAAATGTTTATGTTATCTTAAAAGTTCTTTAGAAAGACTGAAAGTTGTATCAATTTTTTTTTGTTGTAATGGAATTGTAAAAACATCGTAGATACGGAAGAATGGATGTGATTGGAATGAAACTTTTGTGAGTACTGTCGTCATGACGTAGGTTTTGAAGAGTCATCGAAGGAGGAAAAAATAGTACTCCTATACTATCTCAACCTAAACATTTCGATGATATAGTTTCCTTTAATGCCTTAATGTGAGGGAGCCCGATTATGTTGAATATAATTTTAAAAGAGTTGAAAGTGTTTAATCATGAAGTAATACCAAATTTATAGAAGGGTACAAAAGTTAGCCCAAAGGCCATATACAAACACAACTGACCCTCCAACACCTTTCTTAATCGCCATCGGGTGTATTTCTCTTCACAAATTAATAGATCGTTAAATATAATCTCTCGTTGTATGTTTCTCCAGAGCGGCTTGTCCGGCGACGTTTCGAGCGGTTAGGACTTTCTGCAAGCACAGCCGTTCTCTACGGATACAGAAACCTCTTCAAGAACACCTTTTTGAGCTCTGTCGATAAGTGGTTCTGTTACAGGTTGGCAACTTCCTCCTTATTTGTGAGCAAATCACAGGAGGATCCGAGGAAAAGAAGATGTGTATTCTGCAATAATGGAATAGAGACATCGAGTCATTTGTTCGCACACTGTGTCAAAGTGGATCCACTGGTAGAGCTGACTCAGAGGCGAGTAAACAATGCGTTCGATGTTAAGCTCTCTCTAGCAGATTGGCTCATCTTCTCCACTCCCGAACGTCCCAATCACTGGAAAATAGAGGAGCTAATATGCGAATTATTTATGCAGCGAAAACTAGCTCTTCAAAACTCCCATGTGGGATTGAAGGTCTTTTAGACCGGAAGCTTACCCTCCTGGAGGAGCTGAATAACGACGGAGGCAAAAGCGAACACTAAATATAACCCAAGACATCTCTTAAGGTTGTATTTTTTAAAATAGTTAATATCTAGGAATGTTCTTGATTTACCCGAATTTTTTTTATGTTTTATGATCATTCTCCTTTTTTATATCTTATTACTAAATTAAATGTGCAAAAAAAATATTTTTTAAATACGTGTAGCCATATTACATTTTTAACGTTTACCTCAGTTTTAGTGCATATTTTTTATTTGTATGTATTTTAAAACTCTGGACTAAAAATAAAATAAAAAAAGTAATACCGAATTTATATGCATGTTCATTTGGACAGCCTAAATAAATATAAGACATAATAACATCAAATTTGTTTTATGTTTTCTCAGGCTTTTATTCATTACAAATTCGGTAAAATCCCTTATGTTTGTATGTATTTTTGAAGAGTCAATTTATCAAAGCGTACGCATATTAATGGTATCTTCTTCATCTTCATATAAGTTTATTTTTGGTATGACTGAATCCAGTTATGGGTATATAAATGAGTTAAAAGGCAGTTTCTGATACTTCTCAAAATGAGATGAAGGATTTATTTCAAAGGTAGGATATACATTAATCAAATTTGAAGATGTGGAAGCCAAATAAACAGTTATTCAAATAGGTATACATATATACAGTAGACCTCCCAAAAAAACCCACTTTTTTAGTTCTTTTACATATACCCAGCGATTCTGGTTCATTTTTAGATGCTGAAAACGAGTATCTAAATAAAAAAATTCTAGCATTTTTAGAAATCGGACGTCACTGGTGTCAAAGGTTTCGTTATGAAGCAAAACTTTTCGGTTATTACTTATTTTGAAAAAAACTAATTTCACAAAATTTAGCTATGATCAATTGATGACTTTGTTATTTTTTGCAAATTTTCGTCAAATAATATTTAGTGCCAATAAATGAACATAAGTGCTGACGCACCAACCATTTTTTAAATAACAGCTCCTACTAGGGTTCTTTATAGTTTCAGGAAGGAAAAAGAAAAAGAGGGTACTCAAGTGATGTTTTTAAGTTATCTTTTAAATACAATACAATAACCATTTAATCTTATTTCATCAAAACCTGTTTTTATTTATAAACACGTGATTTAAACACCGTATCAGATTCAATTTCACTCTTTGATCTATCAGTCAAGTGCCTTTAACATAAAATGGAAACTCGGACACTGAAGAAGTGCTTAAGCGAGGCACTGGGTATTGGTTATACTCTAGAAATTTTCAAACCAGGTCCATTCCCGTTAACCGAAGAGGTGATACGGTACTTTACTTTCATCTTTGGCCTTTGGGTAGACCGAACGCGCAGCTAGCTGCCCGTAGCACCGCCGATTCCCTACTTCGTCTCTGGGCACCGTCTTATTTGCCACTCATGGCGAGGAAAAAATTAATTAAGAAGCTCCATCGCCTCCATGATCTATTTTGTGGGGTGGTGGATTCACTGCGACGGAAGCGAAAAAACGCCGAGGAGAAGAAGAAGCTCTTTCTCAAGGAATTGCAAACTCGTTTCGATGTCAGTGCCGAAAGTGCTTTGGACATCATCGAAGCCGACAAAACTCTTAGCCGGGTAAACATTCCTTTAATAATTGTAATAAGCTATGATTAATTTACCAAAGAATAACAAGATTTTTATACCAAATGCCACCACCTATATCTCATTGAGCGTTTCTACCTTCAGCTTACAAACATCCATCCAACCTTCTTGGAGCTCCCGGTCACACAATGGGCTTCTGATTCAACATTCATTGAGTTAAGCGGCATCGTCACCTCTCTTCAAGTTGTCAATGACGCGGCAGAGAGGGCCGTCAAGTTCGGGTCTGACTTTACTAAAGTGCTGACCAAGAGCGAGAAACAGCGTCAGAACATTCTTCAGGCTGTTGAACTTTCACGTCGTGCGTTTCCTCACGCAACCCGAAAGTGTTTCAATCGTGTCAACGCTACCAGCTCTGTGATTGAGCTGATGGTATCGTCTGGTTATGACGCCCGTTAGATTCATTTACGGAATTCATAGTTCAATCCATAATTTTTGATTGTCAAATATGAGCATATATATATAATATTATATATATATAATAAATATTATATATATATATATATATTTATATAATAATAATAATATAATATATGTTGAACAAAATGTCTATTGGCGAATTCACGAGATTACCATAATGACATTTCCATTGAAAAACTGTATTTTGAGAAAAACAAAAATTTAAAGAATTGGTATCAATACTGATGAAAGGAATTCAGAGGGAGTAGATTGGGATTCGATGGGGAAAATTACTATCATTAGTCGTTTTAAGAACGTAATAAAAAGATAACTTAAAACATCAACATGAGTACCCTCTTTTTCTTTTTCCTTCTTGAAACTATAAAGAACCCTAGTAGGAGCTGTTATTTAAAAAATGGTTGGTGCGTCAACATTTATGTTCATTTATTGGCACTAAATAATATTTGACGAAAATTTGCAAAAAATAACAAAGTCATCAATTGATCATAGCTAAATTTTGTAAAATTAGTTTTTTTCAAAGTAAGTAATAACCGAAAAGTTTTGCTTCATAACGAAACCTTTGACACCAGTGACGTCCGATTTCTAAAAATGCTAGAATTTTTTTATTTAAATACTCGTTTTCAGCATCCAAAAATGAACCAGAATCGCTGGGTATATGTAAAAGAACTAAAAAAGTGGGTTTTTTTGGGAGGTCTAATATACAGTCATGTATTATAAAAGGGAAGCTCAAGTTTTCTTTGGTGTTTTGGTATGTTAAATTCATATAATAATTTAATTGTGGTAATTAGGGTTATAACGCCCATAAGCATGAATGTTCGTGTTCTGCATGTTACAAATATGACCTACTGAGATTATAAATCCCCCGCCAATGTACTTTCAGGTTCCGCCAGGCATATTATGGTATATTGGGGTTAGAAAAACATACCCATGAGCCCTGTGGTTCCACCTGTTACAAATGTGGCATATTGAGGTTACCAATCCACTCCCGATGGGGGTTCTTGTTCCGCTAATTATAAATATAATATATTGGGGTCACAAAACCGGAGCAAATCGGAAATAATTATAGTAGTTTGGGGTTACAAACAAGGTCTCTATAATAAGGTCTGAGCAATACAAAAATAAATATGTAATCCTAGCAGTATAACTACTCAATGACGTCACTGGAGAACGAATATATTTATATATATATAATTTAGATTTATATATATTTATTTAATCTATTTATTTACACAAACACACACATACAGATATATATATATATATATATATATATACAGTAAACCCTCGATATAACGAACTATATGGGGGGGAGGGCAGGGTCGTTAAATCCGAAGTTCGTTAAAGGGGGGATCTGGAGTGTAAGGTATATCCTGCAGGAGTGACGACGAACTGCCGCTGGACACATTTGGCTTATTAGCGGAGGAGGTCGAAGTCACAGACACACTGCTGGTCTCAGACTCTGTCCTAAACCTCTTCTCGGCTAGGTTTAGACTGAGGCAACGACGACAGTGACGACACGACACAGAGTACAGGGGGATACATGTTGCCGCTCGTAGAGATAAGGGTTCGTTAGCCTAAAATATAACGAACTTAGGTTCGTTATATTCCGGGCTTGTTCGGTCATGGACAAAAAAGGTTCGGTAGCCTCAAATATAACGAACTTAGGTTCGGTATAACAGAGGCTTGTTCGGTCATGAACACAAAAGGCTCGGTATCCTCAGATATAACGAACTTAAGTTCGTTATATCTGAGGCTTGTTCGGCCAGCTCCAGGAGGTTCGTTGTATCCGAAGTTCGTTATACAGAGGGTCGTTATATCGAGGGTTTACTGTATATATATATATATTGTTCCGCCTATTACAAATATGGTATATTGGGATATAAAAAAATTCACTGCCACTGGGATCTCAAGGTCTACTAATAACAGCTTTGGTACATTGGAGTTACACATGCAGAGCCATTGCGGTTTCCGTCTATTATGAATGTGATAAATTGGGGTTGAAAATCCATCGCTAATAAGTCCTTGGGTTCTACTTATTACAAAAATAACATTTTAAGGTTACAAATCCCCTGTCAATGAGCCGCCCTCGGGTTCCGCCAGATACCTTTTAAGGCATCTTGTGGTAACAATTGCAAGGCAACAGTCCCATTCGTCGTAAAAAAAAAACCATCTCAACTGGATAATAGATCAATTATACGAATAATCAGAATACAAATAGTAATTTTGATTTCTTTTTTTGAAACAATGATTTGTTACCAAAGTATTCATTTAAAAATCAAATAAACTAAAAAGTATAACTTTTTATACAAAAAGGGACCCATTCATCTCATTTTTGACTGTGCCCACACCGTAAAGGAGATGTACTAGCTCGCCGAGGATTCCAAAGCTAAACAGACACCAATGGAACTTTTACCGGCTAATACCAGATTAAGTTCCGGTGGGGTAGGGTTTACCTAGAGTTATGCAAACAAAAAAGGGACTTCTTTGTTTATTTTCTAAACGCTTTAATTTATGTTTTTGGTAAATCAACGATTCGTAATACATGTTATTTTGTTCTTTGATTCTTATCAATATTTTTGTGTGTAAATACGCTTTTACCTATTTGGTTTAATAGAACTGCATTAGTGTGAATATGAATAATCAATTATAAAATGAAAACTAGAGGCATATATTCACTCAGAGAGTGCAAACCTCCGCCGTCACGAGGTCCTTATGAACCTTCCGAGGCGGATTTTTCACGACTGGGGCGGCGTAGAGGGACGGGGGAGGGTTCCCCTCGACGGAAATTCCGAGAGGAAGACGCTCCCGGCACCCGATTTTACAGCACAGCGACATCTATTGGCAGAGAAGGCTAACTTGAAATATTTATTAGTATTTAGCTCATTTTGCATCTTAAAGAAGCACTCAGAGATGCCAAAATTTAATCATATGTTCCTTTTGGTATTTCCAACAACTCCACAAAGTTTCATTCGAATCTGTCCCGTACTTTTTGAGTTATCCTGCTGACAAACAAATTAACAAACCAACGCCAGTGAAAACAATACCTCCTTCGGCGGAGGTAATAAATCTATTGAACCTAGAATACTTTCCAAAATTGATCTTTCCGTTTGCGGGGCGAGGCTGTGTTGAATTAAACGTTTAACACACCTTTACAAACTAAGACAACGCATACACTTTATGTATATGCTTTTTATGTAATTGGACTATATTCATTCATAATTTAATATTCAAGTTTTATAAAGACTCTGTGAAAAATGTTGCTTTTATGGTTCAAATAATTTTAATAGTCTTACATGTTTAATATTTCTTGTTCCAATAATGGGGCTTATGAGCTGTAAATGCTTGGATTTAGTTTTTATGCAATAAATGCCAAGGGTATATAATAATGGTTAAGGATCAAATTTATGGTAATCCTTGAATTGCTTGATTTCCATCTTGATTTATTGGGTCAAATATTTTTATGTTTGCATTAAGAACAAATAAAAGCTCTTAAGCTCATTTGATTATTCATAAAGACTTGAAGTATGAGGAATATTGTTTTATATATATGTTAGAAACCATGACTATTAATAATTAAAGAACATATTTTACCATCATTAGGATTCATTTGTTTAAAGTATACCTTTTTTCACAATATATTCTTTTGATATCATTATTTAAATTGATGGTTGGTCTTTTAAAGCATATATGCTAATTGGAGCCACATTTTATAGCATTAAAGTTTAATTAAACTAATACTTCGTACGTTTTTAATAATGAGAAATTTTTCAAATTTGATGTATTATTTTTATTTAATAATGACCGTACTTAGGAGGATTTTTTTGATTATATTGAACAGATGAAGTATATTTTTCCAACGATCAATGTGTTAAATAAAGCATTTCCTTTGAGAAAATACTTTATACATTTTTTTTTACATTTGCTTAACCATTAATGCCGATTGGGAAGATATGTTCCCAGAGCTTAAAAGCGTTATTACAACACAACTAAGGCATATTTCAAAGTTCAAACTGATTAACTTTATTTTTAACAGCTTTACCTACATGAGATAGCCCATATTATTTAATAAAAATAATAATAATGTACTGGTAGTTGCTGTTTGAAAGTACGTGTTTGAGGACGTTGAAAATATGCCGAAATCGTATTGTTCTAATGGGTATGTAACAGCTAAATTTATGAATGAATATTAATAATTTTTAAAGAAAACGATTCTTAAAATATATAGGTTCTTTTTTAAATATTTACTTTATATATGTTATAAATGTTTTTTCAAAAATAAATGCATGCACATTTAAAGTGGGAACAAATGTGCCCATTCGGCATTCAAGTGAAGCTGTGCCAAGCATAAAGTGATGAAAAATAACAGATTCCACGGAGAGTTTATGAGCGTTGACGAAATAATGGTCCCCTATTATGGACGGCATGGGGATAAACAATACATCTGAGGAAAACCTGTCCGATTTGGTTTCAAGTTGTGGGCAGCTTGTGCTGCTGACGGTACCTTGCTACATGTCGAACCTTTTTGTGGATCCTTCACCAGCATTCCTGATCATGGGTTTGGTCATGGTCCAAATGTCGTTTTGGAAATGCCAAACAAGACCAAGTTAATCCAAGGGCAACACGTCATCTGTGAAAATTATTTCGGATCCATTCCCATGCTTTTAGGATTATCACGGAACGGAATTGCCTGCACCACACTCTTCGTGAAGATCGGCTGGGTGGTGCTCCAGTGTTGACAAAACAACTATTGAAAAAAAATCTCGAGGATCCATTTACTGGTTGTGTCTCGATTGTCAAGTGGAAGGATAACCAGGTAGTTAGTGTGGCTTCAAATAAAATGAGAGAAACAGTATTCAACTAAATGAAGGTAATAATTGGATAGCAAGAGGAGTGCATTCGAAAAGTAGATGCCGAGAATGCAATGGAAGAACTCCTCATATCTGCAAAAAATGTAATGTTCCTTTCATCCAGATTGCATGGAAATTTACCACACAAAATAAAAATTATTATCAAATAAATAAATATATATGTAAACTTTTAATAAAAAAGAGCTGTAGTCAATAGAATATATACTAAAATATGTTATGCTGTATACATTGTTTAAATGCCGAGTGGGCACATATGTGCCCGGGCCGTATTTTTTAAATGTTTATTAAATATGACTTTTTTTTTGTTCGAAATGTTTTATAGCACTATATTGATTCATATAATTTAAAAATTAGGGCAATTTCTTTACAGATAATTCTCGGCATTAATGGGTTAAGTAATGAATAAATGTAATTATTTTTATAAAAAGGAGTTTACACAAAGAATTAAGACTGTCAATTTGATCCATGAGTTTGTCTTTTAAATATCTAATCTCGTGGCTATAAACTCGATTTATAAATACATTTTATCTGCAAAATGTTGAATTAATTTATCCATAAATAAATGACAATAATTACATCATATCCCGAAAATAACTTGCACTGAAATGGAAATAATTCAATTGCATCGAACCGTCTCACAGTCGTTTATACATAAACGTATTTTACATTTATGATTTATACTTTTGTCACATTAAACAGTGAAAGGATAAATAAATCTTTCAACAGTTGGCAAAATACAAGGAATAAATCATATCAACTTATTTATATTGATGCCAAACTAATGTTTGTTATACATATTGTATTTATAATCTACTAATAACACTATGGTATTACATATAAAAACTACTCATTTGAAACGATACAAATGACTTCAACGATACAAGATTAAAAAGGTAGTTTTCGAAAAAAAAGTATAAAAATAAAATTTAACTTATTTTTTTAGATTTTTTCAAAATATGCAAGTCTTCATATGCCAATGAAAATGCTAAATTGAATTGTTCCTGAAAAATAATTAAAATGTCCCTACCAAAAAAAAACATTTCCCTTAATACATTGACAACATATATAGTTGAGTGAAGTGGTATTTTCTCTTTATCGCAGAGTTGCATGGTCGAAGCAATAATGATGAAAAATGTATTTAATAAAATATTAAAATGGAAGCATAAAATGTTTAGATTACTTTTTTATATAACTTAGTAAGATAAATAATATCTATCCAATGTTTCTTTGTGATTGACAATTTTGCAATATTTCATGTTCCTTTTTTCGTTTTCCTTGATGCATTGCTTTCTTTTTGTATTATCTTCTTTGTCCTTTAGTTCCTTAATAATTTTCTCATGAACCTCGATAAAAGAATCATTATTTTAGTGCCTGGAGCGTCAATAGTTTGTTATGGCAAGTAAAAGTATAGCAAAGAAATAACGAATTAGGAAAGTGATGGACATATCTGTCACGACGTAGAGTCACTATTGAAAACAAATAGGTCTTTTAGAGTTCACCAAACTTGATAGCACAACATAAACAATATAAGTAAAATTGGTAAGGGTCTTAAGCAAACGAATAAAATAAGTTTGACTTCCTTTTTTTATCAACTTTTTTTCGTAAAGATTGCGTATTTTTCTTCTTCGAAAAGTTTTTTTTCTTAAAAAAACATTTTTTTTAATATCTAAATTTAAAAATTTATATAAGGCTGATGCTGATGCTTTTGTAAGTCTTGTTACGAATTCAATAAACGAAATTCTGGTTTTCAATATTTATTAAAAAGTATTAAGTGTATGGCTATTCAGAAAATTGATCCTGTCATTGAAATTTAATTTTGATTGTATTCTGACTGTGATTTTTCACCCTAAATAACATCAAATCCAAAAACCTATAAATAAATTAACTTTTATTAATACTACTCCCACAAAATAAAAACATATAAAAATATGTGTTGAACAGTAAGACTTCATAATTCAAAAGTTTATTATGTTTAATCAATGTATATCATCAATCTAATATCCCATCAATTGATCGGTTAAGCTTTAAATTTGGCTTAAGTAAACAGTTATATATCGAAGGCGTTTGTCTCTTCAATCAATTTTCTATTAATTCGATTTTAACGAATAAAGATTAAATGACATAAAACATTAATTTCTTAACATATTTACTCAAAAAAATTATGTTGTTCCACTTCTGTTGGTACAATTATGTCTTTAAGAAAGCAATTAATATCTTTATATAACATAAATTTGTATTATGTGTAAAAAGAATTATCATTAACACAGTATTTTTTACAAGAGTTTATGTAATAAACAAAGACTTATCCGAGTTAACCCATTAGAACCTGAGCGTCGATTTTTCGACGTGTTATGAAATTAAAGAAAAAAGTCGTAATATATGATAAAATGAGACTGTATGAATATGGATATCGTTTTAAGAGTATTTTACTTGGTAAATATCCATTCTTTTTGTTTGGGGCATTTTTTTGTCAGTGTAGACAAAGAGTTTTACAGCGACTGACGTACCTCAAAAATTATCCACTCCAAGGTATTGTCTTCTTTGATATTTTTCTTTGTTGTAAAGTGCTTTCAATAAGTAATATAGGTGATTAAATGATTTATTAAACAATATTCTTTAAATGTTGTTTACATATTATATCGAATTTGGCATCTTAATTTATAGAAAAAAATATTTTATTTTCTGACGTCGAAAAATCGACGCTCAGGCTCTAGAGACATATTTTTCAAAGGAAAATGCAAACAAGTCTCTATTACGATTTGTAGTACTGTGTTCTTGTAACATAGTAATATTATTTGATTAAAACAAATTATTATTATTATTATTTTGTAAATTACTATTTTAGATAGATTACTGAGGAGATATTTTGTCTTCTGGAAGACATGGATGAGTTTGTGGATTTTTTTATAGGCCTTCCAGAAGCCTAGGCAACTCTCTGACGGAGATAGTGATAGGTCAGATGACGAGGCAGAAGGCATTTCAGTCAACTTTTATTGGAAGCCCCTGGTCATTTTAATATTTTTGAAAATTAGAAAGTGCATCCTGTGAAGAATCAAGAGCGTAAATCATCTATCATTAGGAGAAAAAATCTGAGAAATGTTCAAACATCACAATCTTTTTCCATATCCATCTGAAAAGGATATGACAGCAAAGAATCCACAAGACTTACTCGAGCTTTTTTTCATTTCCAAAACTGTTTTCTACAAATGACTGTGCTTCAAAAATTTGACCAGAAGTTTGTTTCAGCATGGAAGTTTTAAAAAAAATCTGTGGACGAAAGCATGATCCTGCACATTGGGAAACATTACACAAAACATTTTATCCGAGGAAAACCCATTCGGGCTGGATTCAAAATCTCGGAATTATGCTCCAAATGTGGGTACTGGCATTCTTTCAATCTTAATTGTAGCAAAAATGACCTCCAGAAAAGTTATGTTACATATATAACCCTTGGAGGGAACACAGCGATGTATTGGATCAAAACGGCAAACATTTCACCATAAGATGGACTCAAGATATATTTCGACAATTTCTTCACCAGTATTTCTCTCATGAAGGACAATGAAAGTGGCGGTGGCCAATAGTTTTTTATATAATTAGTTTCACAGTCAACATACATGCCAATTGCTGAAACAACAAGAGACAAATATGGCTTCACATCGAATATCTGGCAATACATTATTGATTTTAATTAAAAACCGATTCAAGGGAGCAAAATACTTCGAAACTGAATTATGTATCAAGATATGATGAAAAAAGTCACTGGATCATACATTGTGAAGTTACAAACGTATGAGGACACTGTAAAGGAAGAGCTTCGTTTATTTGTTGTAAATGCAGTGCAGGTCTTTACCCTAGATGCTTCAAAGAATACCACTACATTTGTAAAGAAATACTGCTTTAAAATATAAGGAAAATTGGTCAATAAGTTATTTTAAATAAAAAATAATGTTATTATGTTTATCATGTATCCATTTATCTAGATATATGTAAGAATTAAAACAGAAAAAAATATAGCAGGAAAAATGTATAGTACCGTTTATTCTTTTTTACTTAATAAAATATTTGCCTGTAGAGCCTGAGCGTCGATTTTTCGACGTTCAAATTTCTCAGCAGTGACTAGTTCAATTTGGTTGAAATTTTGAACAAATGTTCTATGCGCCAAGATAAAATCGCCATAAAATTTTCATTGTTCTACAATCATTATTTAACTTTCCGTTCTAATGGGTTAAAGGATTCAGAAAACCTCATCAACCAAATGATAGTACTATGTAGCTATGCATTTTAAGGACTCCATCCATTAAAGACAACATTACATTTTTTTGCCTATATGGTTCGATAGAATTGCATCCGATAGAATATAAATAAGCATTACAGTGTAAAAACATTTTTTCTACATCTGAACATCAGGATACACATATTATAGGTTCGTCTTCCGAGAGTGGAGGGCCAATATTGAGAAAACCTCGTTGAATAGAGTATCCTGTGTTCGATGGACTATATTAAGGACATAATACTCATTGCTATCCATTTGGATGCACTTCCATCGAATCAAATAGGGTTATGTGAGGCGTTTTTCATATTTTGGAAGTCGATAGGAGTAATTCAAATCATTGAAACGTATTTGAGTTCTTACATCCATAATAAATAAAGTTTTTGTAATAAATAACTTTGAACTTAAATTCATTTTTTTGATGTTAAGCATATATATTAAAAAAATATTAATTTAATATCTTTTTTTTAATTGTATGTGCAAGCTATAAATTAAAAGTTAAATGAGTAAACAAAAGGCGCTCACATGTATCACTTGAATCAAATAGCATATCTTTAATTATATAAAAAATATAGAAGAAATCCCATCTACTTATTCAAAAATGCACTTCCAAAAAAGAAAACTAATCTACTTTTTTTTCTTCTCTCCTTTATTGTTTAGATGTTATATAAAATTATATAAAAAATAATATATAAGTAAAATAAACATTATAGTTTATAATAAAATCTAAACAAGAGGTAAAACAATAAACAAAATATCAAACGGGTATCTATTTAAAATATTTCAATATTTTTTGCATAATTTTAAAATATTCTTTTGATTTGGATGGATAAAATTTGATGACGTTCCCCGCATGGACCCATGAGTCCTCGGTGTCGGAGGGGATCTTGAGGGAGAGGGCGGTGTATCGGGCGGCAGCTGAGAGCATCACAGATCGAAGAATAGATGGTTTTACTATTTCTTTTTTCGTCAAACAACTCGCTATGTATGCTTTGGAGTTTGACAGAGCAAATTCAATAGCTTGACTTTTATGGGAATTGTGGCCTTTTTTTCTTTAGAAGACCGAAGAGGATTGTTGATTTTGTATATTTGCAGTTGGTGACCTTAAATCCCCTTACGTTGATTGTCAGAAACTTTTTTAATATTATGACAAGCGGACAGTCAACAAAAGCGTGCTCGACGTCGTTGTACAACTTGCCACAATTAAAGCAATGGAAATCAAAGGATAAACAGCCAGCAGATATCTGCAACTGAGCCGTAAACTTTTTTCCGTCGTAGATTCCAGAGAGATAATTTAATATCCTTGATTTCCATTCCCCTGGAAGGGAAAGCTTTTTTATATGGACGTTGGCAATAGACTCAGCTCCCTCATAAAAGCTTAAAGAAGACATTTTGAGGTGCCATGGACAGGGGGGGGGGGGGGTGTAAATGGGCTGCTCTTTCCAAAGGAAAACGAAAACGTCCATCACGAAATAAACTACTTCATTTACAATAAAACATATATATGAAGTCATACATCTTAATGAGTCTCTCATGAGTTAAAAAATCCAAATCAATGCACTTAAAAACATTAATGGGGAATGCCTTTAAAGGTAAAATTAAAAGCAGGAACTTCAATTAATGCAGCATAACCAATTGATGATTTTTTTCTCATAGGAAAGTATCCTTTAAGCAAACTACAATAGAAAATGTTTTCAATTATAATATTATTGACCATAGAGCTTTGTTAGTGGTCATAACTGATGGTGAAAATTGTGTGCACACTGTCAGGTTTAATACATGTTGTACAAATATCTTTGTTCATATAGATAAAAGCGTTAATGAAATGATGTGAAACATTTTAAAAATCCATCACCATGTTACATTAATACATTCATAATTTTGAATAATCATATGAGGAACTTTTGGCCTCATATAAAACTAAAACTTATGAAGATAAAATGTTATTTATGAGGAAGGCAGAAGGGACAACTGACCGAAGATGTGGAGAAAATATTATATTTGTTGTTTCATAAAAAATAAAACTAATATTCATGATTTAAACTCTCCAGGATTAAAAACTCTTTATACAAATTACACCAACTGTTAAAAACATTATTTTTATGAAACAGCATTCGTTTATATTTTTCAAAAACATTACTATAATAGAACTTATAAATTAAACAATATCTTACCGTTTTCATACACAAAAAGACAGCACCAGTATATTTATATATAGTTGTCACTTGTTTGGATTGGTTTTTTAACTTTCTGATGAAAATCATAAATACATCATATTTACAATAATAAATAAAAATAGTATGAGGGATTGTGGTAATAAAATCATAAATAAACATTTTAGTTTGAAAATGACCCCTTAAGGCAAGACTCATCAAATCATTAAAACAATATAATCTAAATTATGTAAAATACAAGTGAGTAACACGAAAAACACGAACAATTTATGTAAACGGTATAAGAAAAACTTTAATTGCAGGGTTCCCTCGATGATTTCATTTCAAGTCCTCTTATATCTTCTAACAATGAGGCTCAAACGAGAGGAAAAATGACAGGACCACTTAAGAAAAAAAATTGACGATATCCGTAGCAAAGTCTTATAGCGTTTTTCCTGTGTCATTGTTTGCACAACAAATATCATCCGAAACATTCCAAAATTGTTAAAGCAGAGGGGAATCTATTCTTCATGATATTTTGCTACACTCTCAGCTATGGCTGTAATATTTTCAACGCAGCGAACTGTGCTTATCCGACGACGTTGATACTCATTCAATTTTTCAATTATTTTTCGAATTGTACATCCTGAAGGTTGATTATTTGGACCATAAGCTGGGCGTAATTTGCAAAAAACTTACTTCGCAAATCACTGAATTTGTACACGTTGATGAAGTGTATTATATAAAATGATACTGTGTAAAAATGAAGTACGGGTTAGGTAGAAATCGTACACGTCTGTCTAAAATTTCTCCTGGAAAAACCACTTGTTTTTTAATAATCCTTTATAATGTAATTATATTTTTTATGTGTTTCAAAACATTTTCTTGTCCTAAATCAAAAATATATAATTTTCTATATGTAAGACATTTGAAGTAATGCTAGTATGCTTATTAATATCCTGTCGGATGCAATTCTATCGAACCATATAGGCGAAAAAAAAAGAACCAATGGGGATCAACATTTTTCGCTGTTTCTAAATACTCAAACAGACATAAACACGCATTTTGCATAAAATTAATCCATTTAGATGTGCTGGAGAGCTGTTTTACTGCCGCGTAGAAAATTCTATTTTTCGGCTCTGAGCGTACTTATGGCACATCGAAGGGGAAATTTAATTTTCCACATGAAAAATTAGGTTATTACGACAAAATCAACTTTTTGACTAATTCCAACAAAAGACATTTTGATTTTTTAAACAAAGTTTAAACTATCCAGTCTCTTTTTTAAGAAACTTTCTCGTAAAGCTTCGACCAAGTTGACTGTCATACTTAGTATATCCAAGGCCACATTTGAGCAGTGTAAAAATATGTTCTGCGTGTTACTGATAGGTAGGTTATAACTATTGTGTATTTACTATTCTATAGAAACCCATTTGGTTATAGACACGAATACCTGTATCATTATTATTATATTTTTTGACATAAACAAATTGTTTACATTATGTAAATATGATTTGTTTAAAGCTCTATCATTATTCATAGAACGAATTTCCCTGTGGCATATACACTTATATTTTGTATAAAGTAAAGCAGGTGTACGGTTTTCTTATCCGTGCACAAAATTCAAGAAGCAAAATGACGAACGAGAAAAAAAATATTTTTTTATGTTATGGAGTTTCATAGTTGTATTAATTATTATTGATAATTAATATACAAAAAACATCAACAGAAGAAAATACACTGGAGCAGAAACTTTTAAATGCACAAATGTGCTCAAAACTTTCTCTTACGTTGTCATGGAACTAAGTGATCACTACACGATGCAATATCATTTGATGGTATAAAGCAAGGGTTTCCTTCTTAATTTGCATGATTTCAATATATGCACTCCAAGGTACTGATAGTTACAAGGCTTACATTATAACAATCATTAAAGGAAGATAAACTGGAGGTCATTATATTAGTTGATTCAGTTAGGCATTTAACTTCGATTGACAAAGACCCAGTCTTCTAATGCAATTCATAGTAAGAGCTAAAGAAAAAGGTTTTTTTTGAAACGTGATTCGCTGAAAAAATGTGGAGCGAATTTTGATAAATGAAGACTTATATAAATTATTAGTCCCTTGTGTTAAAATGTAAGGATCCTTCAGCTCCAAAGAATCTTTTTTAGTAGAAATATCTATGCGTAAATTGGCATATTTTTATATATTTTGTCTTTATACATATTTAAAATAAGCTATTGGAAAGAAAGAAGTAGACATTAAGCCTACAATGTATCACACAAATCGCGGCTGTTGAGGAGTAAACTTCAATAACAAGAGATAGAATATCTAGGGATTTAAAAAAAGTTGTTTTCGTACACTCACAAATTAGCATTCTTGTTTCATTTAACACATCACTGCTTTCTATATTTTTCTTACCTCCGAGTGTCGGAGTGAGTTGATCTATTTATCTACAAACATTATTTTTCGTTCTTGAATATGTGGAGTTGCTTTATTGGATTAATATTAATCTGTATATCTAAGAAATTCTTCCTTCAAAATACTATTTTTCTCTTCTTCTCTACATCCATAACGTCATTGGCAAATCCTTTGAATGGACTCCTCCTATTGGTCTACCTATTAATATTAATTCACTAAATAAAGATATCATACTAAAGAATAAAAGAAAGTTTATTTTCTTTGCTCACGTCTGTCGATAAATGGATTCTCAGTCCCAAATATCGGGCTAGGAGAAATAAAGAGAACAGTGTTATCAAATGAAAAAGTGATGTTTATTATGAACTTGCGAGAAGACCCTTTTGCTATCCTAAATCAGTATGTTTTGCTGAAGAATTATTACGAGTTATACCAGTTACACTTGAAGTAACAAAAACGTTAGGATAATATTGAAAAATATATAGTTTTCAATATTTATTTTGCTCTAAAAGTATATTTTATATAGCCTTGTTATATATAAATGTTGTTTTATTAATATTGTATTATTGAAACTAATCTTGTTCAATCGCCATGAATAGCAGGAATAAAAAAAGGAATTTTCAAGGCATAGAAGTCCTTTGAGGATAATATATATATATATATGATATAAAGATATTTATATATTAAAGTTATTTCTAACATCAAAGTTTTTTTTAAATCTTTTAAAAACATTTTACTTTTACCTTTTCCAATCGCCAATAGATTTCAAATATTAGTTATAACTCTCACTCCGACCAAGTTATTAAAAAGAACTACAACATCCATTCGAAAAATGCCGCATCATTATATTTATGATATGCCATAAATAAGTTATTATGACTACCGTCCACAAGAACGCCCACAAGAACTTTTACTTTCGAAATCTACCACGACCAGAGAGTTTGGAGGGAGAAGCCATCATATTTAGACTCCTTACAATTCATGACCTCTACAAAGAAAATATATTTTAAAATGGATGATTTATGTATCCTTTGACAAGGACATCTCACCAACAAATTATATCGACATCATGACACTTGAAAATATCTCCACATCTCATAAAGGAGAGGTGGACAAAATTTGCAAAAATATTTGGATCCCCTCGAAATGGAGCAATCGGATTCTTGAATCATTACTTGGCATGCATGATGGAAGGAAATTCACTTTTCAATGGATGATTTAGGCCGATCACGTAAAGATTGTGGGTGTTTATTCAACTCGACACTTCATGTATTAGTGGAGTGTCGTGTGGTGAAAATTCTCAAAGATTTATTCTTTTAAACTCACCTAACCTTCGTTGAGAATCTTCAAATCCCTGAAAAGGCATCGTTCTCTTCGGCCTCGGAAAGAACAACAAATCACCAGAGTCTAAGGCACTTAACTTTAGTATTTTAAACTCAAAGGTTCTGATATGTCAAAAGCTGTCCTTCAGCGAACCCCTGCATCCCTTTGAGCTAAGGAATATATTTTTGTCGGCAGTAGCAAGATATGCGGCTTTATCTTTGAAAATACCCTCGCTGGAAGAAGGTGCAACGTGGACGTCTGCCGGAAGAACCATTAAGTATTTCCCAAGTCTCTCCCTCAAACATAAAAAACTGATAAAAATTATTTCAAGAAGTTATAGTAATATATAGCCTTCTGAATATTTCTATGTTTTATTTTTAACATCTGCGTTCAAAGTTTTAAAATATTTAATAGTTGTGTAGAATTGATTGTAAAATTATTTTAAAAGATAATTTATTTTATTTTATGTTTACATAATATTTTATTGTTTGTGTTCCAAAAGTTTAAAACTAAAATGTTTATTTATGTTTTTATAACACATTTGCTTTGGGTTTTATGTAAATATATCATTTTTATTTATTTTCTTAAGAAAGAAACTGGTTTGAAGAAAAAATAATAATATGCAGGATTGTTTAAATTACGATGCTTTTGCATCAATATTATAATAGCCCAAATTATATTCTACTGTAATTATTCCATTCCCAATATCTAATTTGTTGTCTAATTTTAATGGTTATTTAGACGATAATTATAATTATACCAAGACAGTGCATTATCTATTCCATAGTTTGTTGGATTGTAAATGCATTCGTTGGCAATAAATAAAATGTAACATTATTTATAGATTATTTAAGATATACAGGCATGTTCAGTTTCAACATGAATTTTTCCCATAAATATTTATTTTTAATTCGGTATCAGCCGGTCGACAACTGTCTAGGCTTTACTAATTTTATATATAACATATTAAATTTGGATAAATAATTATAAGTATTTATAAGAAATTCCTCCAGCGTCTTTTTCCTTTCTCTGGTCTACAATACCGGTTCGTCCATTTCAATCCATGTCCGTGGACAATCGTAGATAAGATTAATTGGAGTTTCATCTTCCTCTTCGCAAAGACGGAAAGTTGGAGTTCCCGACCTTCCCATTCGTTGAACATTAATTAGATTAATTTGGCCATTAGCCATGGATGTAATTTGTGTCATGGAAGCTAATGATACATCTTCTTCCCAAGATAGGGCTCAGGAAATAAAATACTTTGTCTGCCTGCAGGAGCCCATTTCTAGCCAATTTTCTTATTTGCACTTGCAAACCACACTTTTCAATAAAATGTTCCCTTAAAACATCTAAAGACCTCATGATATGTGGAAATTCCATTACAAAATGGGCCAAAAATTTCATTGCATCCGTAAAGAGGTAAAAAAACTTATCACCTCTTGTTTTTTGTCTGAAGCTCAAGTCAATTAATCAAGTCACCAAATTCTAAGATGATCGAATTTGTCAAAATTATGGCTCCAATCCAGGAAGGCAAATTAAAAGGGGAAGGAAGAAGCCTTGAAGTATCCATCCTTTTTAAATCAAGAGGTCCAAAATTTCCCTTTCCAAGCATGAAGTCCATTATTTTCGACTCCGAGACTAATATGGTGGGTTGATCCCGAGAATATTATATCATGGACATTGATTTCCAAATTGCAAGCCTTTAGAGATGAGACTCGAAGGGTGAGGAGGACTCCTTCATTTGCTCGTTGAGGAAGAGCAATGCCTGAGAGACTTCCTCTTCTAGACGTTCGAGTCCAAGAGACGTGTAGGAGGAGGCTTCATGAGTGGAGTCTCCGTAGTCATCCAAGACCCGGAGGGAGGAAGAGCAATGCCTGAGAGACTTCCTCTTCTAGACGTTCGAGTCCAAGAGACGTGTAGGAGGAGGCTTCATGAGTGGAGTCTCCGTAGTCATCCGAGACCCGGAGGGAGGAAGAGCAATGCCTGAGAGACTTCCTCTTCTAGACGTTCGAGTCCAAGAGACGTGTAGGAGGAGGCTTCATAAGTGGAGTCTCCGTAGTCATCCGAGACCCGGAGGGAGGAAGAGTAATGCCTGAGAGACTTCCTCTTCTAGACGTTCGAGTCCAAGAGACGTGTAGGAGGAGGCTTCATAAGTGGAGTCTCCGTAGTCATCCGAGACAGATCCGGAAGAGGGGGATGGAGGGAGGGTAGATATTTGAAGACGAATGAGTAGGAATAGGTCATGAGGAACTTCCTCTTTTCACGATCCAGGTGCCCAAAGATTCCACTTCTATGTGTAAAGTCACTATTTCTCGATCCCGAGACTCTTCAGGATGATATTAAGTTAATTATCTCTCTCTCTCTGTGTCTCTCTCTTATTCCATCTCTCTAACTCTCCTTTTTCTTTTTCCTTTTTTTTTCCTCTCCCATTCCCTTCCAAAAATAAAAAAAATATACCATGAGTCCCTAAAATATTGAATCGGTGTACGAAAGTATACCATAGCCCATTTTTTTAATACTTTTTGTATAAAACTGTCCTCTCTCAAAATAAAAATAACAAAAAAATTATCTTTCAGTTCTTGTTATATTAGTACGATTCACATTTGTAACTAGAGGCATATATACACTCAGAGAGTGCAAACCTCCGCCGTCACGGGGTCCTTGTGAGCCTTCCGAGGCGGATTTTCAAGACTGGGGCGGCGTAGAGGGACGGGGGAGGGTTCCCCTCGACGGATATTCCGAGAGGAAGACCCTCCCGGCACCCAATTTCACAGCACAGCGACATCTATTGGGAGAGTAGGCTAACTTGAAATATTTATTAGTATTTAGCTCATTTTGCATCTTAATTCTGCACTCAGAGATGCCAAAATTTAATCACTTGTTTCTTTTGACATTTCCAACAACTCCACAAAGTTTCATTCGAATCTGTTCCGTACTTTTTGAGTTATTCTGCTGACAAACAAACCAACAAACTAACAAACCAACAAACCAACGCCAGTGAAAACAATACCTCCTTCGGCGGAGGTAATAAGTATATGTACGTCAATGTCATTAGTTTTGTATATATGGACATTAGTAGGTATTGTTGTAACCAAAATTTTAGGTATGATGTAAAAGTTAAGTTTTGGGAAAGTATATTTTGGTGGATAGATGGATTATTTTCCCCTTACGATTTTGTGATTGAAGGTTTAATTACGAATAAAATCTTTTGGGCTACTACATATTGAAAAGAATTGTTAAGTTAGAGATATATTAAATAACACCCGGGGATACAGAGTTTTTTATTTCAATCTTTCATTAATCTTGCCATTTTCTTCAGTGAAACACCTTTCAATGTAATTTTCTCATAAATATAAATGAAATCTACCAAAGAGTACTATTAGAAACTTGAAAATATCAATTCAAAATCTCATATCCATATTTTTTTCTTGATTTTCAGGTCCGGAGAGGACGTCATATACCACTTTATATTGTTAAAATAAAGTGGTTCTAAGAGAATGCCAATAACTCATATTAAAAAAATCAGGCAACTTTTTTTTAAATATTCAGGCGCCAATTTTTTTTAATATTATCTCTTTTGGTGTAAGTTTATAATTATCACTCTTATGGGTGTTCCTCATGCAGAACGAAGGTGTTTCATCTGCGGTGAAGAAAGAAAAATATCTTAACACTAATGAAAAAACTGAGTCATTTAAATTATTTTTGGACACATTGGTTTAAACAAAAAATCAAAGATTTTATTTGTTTATTGATTGATCTACGGCAAGATCATATTAATTTAATAACAACAAAAAAGTAGATCCTAGGTACGATAGACCAATTTGAATGCTATAACGTTTATTTATATCCTGTCGGATGCAATTCTATCGAACCACACAAAAAAGTCAATTTTACCTAAACATATACTAAAAAATCATGATTTTACAAGAATATCCCATAATATTTATAGAAGTGTTTCTTTTAGATAAAATGAAAGGTTTGAATTTTTGCGTTATTTTATTATTCCTTGAAATAAATGGTGTTGTACGTTTTATAAAATGGATACTCAGTTAAATTGATATTCATTCAAGTAAGTAGAATCCTCCATGCGACTTTTATAAGTACCTTTATAAAAATAGTAATAAAAATTTTATGACAAAAATGATAGCTTTGGTGATTGGGAGCGCATTGCTTCAAGTAAAAGCGCCATCTATAATAACTGTTGACCTCGAAAAAGAAAATGAGGGAATTCTTATTTACTCATAAGCTTTTACACGCTTGATCTCTTGCACTTCTGTTCATACGAATCCTACAACATTACAAGTGTATCTCCAACATTTAAGCATGCTCACTATACAAATACACACACACACAGACAAAAAAGATCAATAACCCATTACTTCCATGACCCCTTTAAAATTATTTTTTTTCGCTGAAAATTTGATATGTTATTCCTTTTAGTATAAATATGGATAATAATGATATTTTTTTTTCTCTACCGCCTCTCAGACCTTAGCAATGGCCACGTACTTTAAAGTACGTGATGGAAGAACTAGGAAAAAAAATTATTTCACTTTTTTACTTTTATTGAGAAACTAAGCATATCAAAATAAATATTTTCATTTATATACAATTCTTACAAATTATTTGCTTTATAACTTATGCAAATACCTATGAACAATATTTTATTTTCATTTACTTCTTTGTGTGGTAGTCCGTCAAGTATTGTGGGTGAAGACCCACATCACATCTTTAGCAGCGAAAAAAGGATCTCTTTTGCTTGTTTTCCTTTTCCTTACATTTTTTAGCTTTCCAACTCGTCTATAGAGGCGCCAGGCCTGCACCATTTGGACATTCAGAAACCAGTTGTATAATGCCCAATGCCATTTTTTAGTCCGCGAACTAATTATATAATTTGAGACTGAGTTATCCAGCAAGCCATATTTTGACTCTAAACGATAGATGAATTAGGGCTTGCTGTGGGTATCTTCTTCCGTTGTTCTCAGGCCCGGCGGGATGTGCGGGCCCCAGGGGGGTGAGGCCCGCCCACTGAGTGACGTGGGCCCAATCTTTTATGAATGTGCCAATTGTGCCCCCCCCATAACAACTGTAGGGTCCCTCCAAAAGCCTTGGCCTGCTGCCGGATCTGGTTGTTCTCGATTGTATTTGTTCACATATCCAATTAGCTCTGAATCCAAAAAGTTTGACCCTATGAAAGCTGACCCTGAATCTTTCTACGCTGTAACGCACAAATAGTTGTCAATATAAACATATTTCATAAAACCTTTGTTCGCCTTGTTCATTGATTTTTGTGTTGGTAGATTCAGATTTTTTTTGCCTCATTGTTCCAACTATTCCAAGGCCTTTAGATCCCAAATAATCCATAAGGTCAAGAAAAGCAAATATATTATCACAAACAATCTTATGGCCTTGTTTTAGATCAAGTTGCTCTACCATTTAAACGACCACATCTGGACCCTGTCCATGTCCTCTTGATGTAATCTTTGTATTTCCCCTATAGGGAAGACAATAGAGGAGCTCTCCAAATGGAGTACATGCACACCAGATCTTGAAACCGAAGCGTACTGTTTTTCCACGCAAAAATTGTTTGAGGGGATGAGGTCCAAAAAATTTCACCACTGACTCATCGATCGAAATATACTCAGTTCTTTGAACATACATTTTTGCAGTTTGATTTATGCCGTCCATCAAAGGTTGTACTTTCCATAATGTATTTTTAGGATTTGGGATACTTTCGAAGTGTTTTGTATTAGTTTTTCAAAGTTTGATCTGGAGATACATTTTTTCCAAAGTTGTTGCATGTATCTTCCCTCGTTTCCCAATACATTATTTTGGAAGATGCTGTCATATAGCCACTCCTCATCACTTAAATCGTTTGTCTCAAGAGGAAGGAAAATCACAATATCCGTTGGATTGTTTGGAGGGTAGTCATCAAGTAGATCCAAAATTTCAATTGTGCTAAGTCCAAAAGTTCTGAATGTCCCCAAAAAAAAAATTATAACGATATAATATGTATAATAAAAAACACAAATTTTCAGGTCATCTTCCATCACGTACTTTAAAGTACGTTCAAAATCTACAATATAATTTTGACCACAAAAACTACAATTACGACATTTTTTTTTCATTGAGAAAAAAGTTTGGAACTATATCTTAAGTAAATAAAGAAAAAAAATTAAAAATGGGACAATACTTACGTTTTTTTAATGGTTGAACTTAATGGGAGCACAGATTTTTTCATTTTGAAATATTGACTTTATTCTTTGACTATTTATAACAAACTGAATCAGTTGTCGGTACAATGAAATAAAATAATGAATTTTATTCACACGTAAATCTATTTATTTTATTAATAAAATAAGCTATTAAAATAAAGTATTTGAACAGCATAACACCACAAAATCAGGTTACAACACGTACTTTAAAGTACGTAATGGAAGTAATGGGTTAAAGGCCACTTTCATCAATGACGGCTATAAAAGTGAAGTCAATGTATTATTCTCGTTGTTTGCTATGAAGGATCCTTGTTTTGCCTGAGGATTTCTTTGATTGTTGTTGCATTTAAAGGCACCAAATATATGTTTCAAGCTTCCCTTAAAAAACAAAAAACTGCGTCAAATCGACATGCAATTCCTTCCATGTTATTAAATAAAAAGTGGTGCTTTTAGGAGGTGTTCTTTCAAATAATAATATTAAATATAATAATATTGCGGTCACTCGTCCAAGAGGGCCATCCAAATTATTCACAGCAGAAGACTAACTGAGTACTTATACCTTCTGTGGTCAGCGGCCATCTCTTTTTTTTGTTCCCTTGAGGAACCGCTAAACACGGATTTGATTGTACTTATTAATGCAAAATGTTATTTATATTGAAGTTTGGGCAAAGGAATACTTTATACCCGATATGATATAGAAAGAGAAAATAATGATGTCGATTAGAAATCATTCTTACATCACTCTAGCATCTCTTTGATTATAGTATTAAATTAATCACAAACCACTCCCTTTTTTCGATTAATAATAAGCTGTTGGTATTACTATTGTTGCATTATATTAAACAGCTTGAGGAGGAACTCACTATACGTAGTTCTCTTCTGTGTCTGGAGTTACTTATTCCATAGGAGTCTTGGACGGGAGGAACAAACCTGTCACTTTTTTAAATTATTAATAACATTTTTAAAGAAATAAACCAAAAACTGTTGTTGTATTTATTATTGTGTTATAATAAACAGCTCGATTTCTTTTATTCTTCATATCAGGGTTCCTCTTCCAGAATAGTAAAACTCAAGATGTCTATGAGAACTCAAAAATATGATAATAACAGCTTATTAATAATAGAAAAATAGGAGAGGTTTGTTATTAATTTGATACTATAATAAAAGAGATGCCAGAGAGATACAAGAAAGATGTCTTTATGTTTTTTTAAACAACAGGTGTTTTTCTATTTTTATTTCATGTCGGGTATAAAGTAATCCCTAGCCAAAATTTGTGGCGTAACGTAAATTTATTAGTTTGACTAATCAACGAATATTGTTTTTACAGAAACATGTTACTTAGTTTAGAATAGATTCACATTTTACAGTGGACAATCCAATAAAGAAAATTTAAAGTGAAATAAAAATGTGTTAGTTTTTTATTAGTAAAAAAATGAATTCTTAAAGTTTTATAAAGCTATAGAAATAAGGAGTTCCTATTTGATTGTTTGCTTTAATTATTGATCACCCTAAAATAAAAAGTTTTTCTTTTGGAACGTGAATGGTTAAAAAAGAGAATATAAATAAGTGCCACTCAATGAAAAAACGTCATGTTTAAAGGCGAGTTATCCCTAAAACTGTTATTCAAAAATACTTGTTTTTTCTCGAAAACCAATTATGATATTAATGAACTTCAAAAACCTTTGTTTATCCTTCCTTTCCAGGTATCCTTTGTGTTTCTTGATGTAGGTACTAAAACTATAAGTGTGTGTATATATAAAACATCTATGAATAAAATAACAAAAAGTTTGTTTACAAGGACCCTTTTGTGATGATTATAATGGTTATTCTTGGGAGTAGAGAGAGAAAAAAGAAGGAAAAACTTTTAGACAATAGAGAAAATATGTAAAAAAAAATTGTATATATATATTTGAAGGAGCCACTTAAGAAGCTAAGCATAAAAAACTTTTTGGACATACTGAGAAACTTTTTAAATTAAAAAAAACCTATAATTAAACTTTCACTAACTGAGAAAACTTGTAACGTATTAACAAACACTCTTTTTCTGATTTTTATATAATAAAATAGTTATTTTATATAAATACATATGTTTTTCCAATTCACCAAGAGGAGAAAGGCCTTGAAAACGAATTTGAATTATATATAGCGTTTATCTATTAAAATATATGAAAAATAACATTGGAGAAATATCAATATCCAATAAAGATTTATTTGACATCTGCTAGTAATTTGTTTAATTGACTACAAAAAAAGTAGGCCTCAATTGTTAATAACAATTCGTTAAAATAAATTGAATGCTTTCAATTATTTACCATACAAGTGCTAATGTCATTGACTGTTAAACTCTGTCAGGACAATTTTATGAAATATATAGGTACTCAAGGGGCATAGTCAGTGAGATCCTTCAAAATTGTCATTTTGCTATAAACGTTGAGATTTCAGCAGGCTTACGCTAAACTAACGCGCTCACTTACTAATATAAGTAACTCAATCATTTTGTTCAGTTGGGTAGTATCCAGGTATAGGAAAAAGTTGTTTATATACTTTTGAGTTAATAAATTTGTAGTATTTCTTTTTCTACTTCTGATAGTCAGAGTGATTATCTATTTATCGGCAGATATGAGCTAACAAAAAAAATTATTCAGTATGATGAGTTTGTTTAGTCAATTGATATACGATATTGGAGGGGTCCAATAAAAAAGGATTCGTAGATGAAATGGATGTAGGCTCATGATAGAAGTTATCATAAGCGTTTTTTAGGGTAATTCTTTATTTATTAATTGATGTTTTACCGAATAAAAACATTTTATTTAGTAAACTGCGAAAAGTGTATATAGTTTAAAAATAAAATAAACGTAAATTATATACAAAAAAACAGAGTAAAACTATTCAGAGCAGTTGAGCAAAATACATATATAAACATTTTAGTTCACATTTGCCTACTCCCTTGAAGAATAACCTTTTATAAAAAGGACATATTATTTATTACATTTGTTTAAAAACTAGTGATGTCTTTAAAAAATCCTTTTTATAGTAGTTTCCATTTAATATTTCGATTTTGCTAGCACATATTTAATTATTGAATCAGTCCATTTCACCGTTGGCTCTCCTACATCTGGGATTTTCATGGAGAGAGCTGCGTGACGATCAGAAGCCCCAATCATGATGGGCCTTAGGTTTTCTTCGACTACGTGGACTGACTACAGAGGTTTTTGATTCTTAATTGTTGTTTATCCCATTAGAACCGCGAATGAATTAATAATAATATGTCATATTTGTTTTAAATGACACATATTATTCTTAATTTGTGCAATGGAATACTCATTTATTCTTATCCAAGTATAAACTGTTACAAACGAATTTTACATTTACAAAAATTGTACTACTTATGTATTTGTATTATTTTTTTTATTTTTGCATATGAGTACATATATTAATAAACATTATAGTTTTAATTTACCGCACAAAAACAAGTCATATCACATTAATAACCAAAATAAACAACGGTAAAACATCTCACAAAAAAAACCTCAACAAAATAGACAAATAAAATAGTCAAAACAATAAATATCATAGTTTTCTGTAAAAACGTAAAAGCATTTTGAGGTCCTTAGTTGCATTCACATAGCAGGATGGGTAGAACTTCACCACCTCTCCAGCAAGCTTCCACCGCTCTCCCGACGTCCATGGAATCTTGATTATTAGGGCCGAATACCGAACTGCCCCAGATATTAAGATCCTCCTCAGATCTTCTTCCCTGATGAGATCCCCCGAGGCTAAGTGCTCGGCTAGTAGGCTTTTACAGCTGGAGAGAGATAATTGCATAGCTCTCGTCCTGACAGAAGCTTTGTGAAGATTCGAAGTAGAAAGACCGAAGAGGAATAGGAGGAATATGTGCGTCTTTTATATTATTATTATTATTTTTCTCAAAATCTTGAGGAAGGATACATTTATGAATTCATACCCTAAAAATACCTAAAAAGACGAAAGAATAAATGATTTAAAATATAGATGCGTGCAATACTACTTTTGCCATAAATTACATTATCAATTCGATATTATTTGCAGTTTAGAGCTCAATATATTTAAGACAGAAATGTATTTACATGATCATATTCATTGTATTTATTATTCATTCCAAGTAGAAAGCTTGTAATCTTGTTTTTTACAAGTAAATATACTACATGAACATTTTTTTAAAATTTTTAAGCGCATATCAAAGCAATTGTAAATTGTATTTTTCTATACACCAACAACATATTTTTCCTTCATTTCAGTTAGTCATTTTAAATTCAATTTTTACGATATAATGAAGCTAAAATTCGAAAATATTATCAAAGTTGATAATAATGAAATTTAGACATTTGTTTAATTATCAATGGTCATTTTATAAAGTTCAATCAATAGGAAAATATTAGCTTATTTTGCTACATCAACATAAAGGCAGGATAATAAATTATTCTTTCAAATATCACGGCTTAAGCTTTTGGATACGTTTATTTATTTGACCTTGAGCAATCATTACTTAAAAGTTTAAGTCTGGTATATTTTATCATAGAAATAAGTATATTCAATATTCTTCTATGACAAGTGGTTTTTTTACCAAGTTTTAATGAATTCTTCGGTCCTTAAAAGTATGCTAAAGATTTTATAGGTTGCTACAATATTAATATAGCTATTCATATAAAGATAAATATAAGAACTAAAGAACACTTTGGGGTATTCTTTTGACAACTGAAAGGTATAGTGTTTATTTTTGTAAATACAATCAAATATACGTTGGTTAGAGTATATGAGTATATGTAAAGTGTGTTTTCAGGATCTTCGAAACGCTCCCATTTTTGAGCATTATATAGATACTGATGATGTTGAAATTCAAGAAAAACAACGAGGGGAAGAAGAATACTTAAAAAATAAACTTAAAGAGGAAAAGAAGATGCCAATTCTTAAGAACAAGGAACAGAATAGCTAAATTTTGTAAAAATATTTTTTTTCAAAGTAAGTAATAACAAAAAGTTTTGTTCCATAACGAAACCTTTGAATACAATGTGGGGGGGGGGGGGTCAACCCAAGATCCATTTTTCTACGATCATTTAGTTTCTTACGACGCAACTTTCGCGGGGGGATAAATTTTGATATCTTAGTATTAGGTTTCTATAATACCCCCTAATGTACACAGTATGTTTAAAGGTTAATGAAAGCATCATATTCATTTATGTAGTATACCTTCATCATGTCATATCAGTAATAGAAAAACAGACCCTTTTGAATCTAATTGAGCATAGTGTTACTCCTAACAAAAGAAAATAATCTTATCACCAAAATGAAGGAAATAAACCAATGTTCTCATCTCAGAGAGCTATAAATTTTATAATAGACAAATAAGAACTGTTAAACTTTGAGGTGAGTACCTACAGCTACTCGCTCAAGCTTACGCAGGGCATGAGCCATTTCTTGTCCCTCTAAGTAATTGGAAAACATAAGTGCACAATGCAATATCTGTAAGGAAGAGAATCATAGGGCACATCATCTCATTAACAGGTGCCGCCCTGCTCTCTCATATGAGAGATGCGAAGTCATACAAATGAAGGAGGATGTGTGCTCTATGAAATCCAAAAGAATTAAATACATAAGATAAATTTTCAAGAAGGAATCTCCTTTTTTTTACTTTAATGATACAGAAACACCATTATATTATGGTCGTATTATTTTCTTTATTGATTGTACATTTTCTTTAAAAGTATATCTATTGCAAACAGTAAATAAATTTGTAACTTCCTTTAACACGAATTAATATGGTATTCTTTTCATATTATCTGCCCACAAGAAAGTATTATTTATAAGTCCAAAAAAATCATTGGGAAGAGCTACTTTATTTGATCTAAATTTATAAATGATAAACATAGTTTGTAATATAAAATTGGTCATATAATAACGAACTCCATTTAGTTCGGGGATTCAAAGTTGATTCTTCATCGATTTATTATTATTTTTGAATTACTTTCGCATGATATCAAGTCAGTTTTCAGGATGGTGTGTGGCTTGAGGAAGAAAATGTGCCCGATGATTTGAAACATGACAAAAAGTCGAGAGATGAACCTAGTTTAGTACTAAGCCCATATGTAAGTAGCAGTTTTTGGAGAGGCAAAAGGCGGTCAGGACTTCAAAATACCTCTCAGAACAGTTAATAAATGATTCTCTCAAGGCAATAGTTGTAATATTTATGGGGTTGAAGATTGAACGGCCTTAACAAAGTCCATTTCTTTTATTTAATAATAAGCGTAAAATAACTTCTCCACCATCAAGGACTTATAATAACAACGGTTGAATGATTTAAAATTATGTTATCTTGAAAGGCTCCCGCTTTATCATGTCCCATCTTTATTATTGATAGAGGTTTCGTGACTGATATTTCATAATTTTTTTTGTTGAAGAAGTGTGACGTCACTCATACACTATTTTATTTTTATGTGTCTGTCTACTATATATCTTGCGTATGACTATATTAAAGTTAACTAACTCACTGTAGGACGTCCCTCTGGAAATAAAAACCATTCATTAATACAGTCTACTTTTTTTTTCTTCTAACAGAGGTGAAATTTTGGTGTATGTTTAATAAGGGTTTATTTCTATTGTCATGTATTCTTTATACTCAGAAAATATAATAAAATATTTTGTAAAAAAATCAATAAATAACTGGAATAAATATATTTACAATAATTAAAAATGAGAATAACAATTTCAAATCTCTATTACACTAAATAAAACAATTACAACAAGTATCTTCAAAAAGGTGAATAGTACATGCAGACGATATACAGACCTTGTTCCTTGTGAAAAGAGAAAACGCAGCCATTTATGTTGTGACTGTTGGGTAACAAATTGTTTTTAACTCAATGCGACTACACAAGGGTTAAGTAGCCAAGAAGAGAGTGTCATATGGACACGATAATAATCAGGAACTTCATCCGGTATCAACCGGTTACAAACTTTATCGCAAAATATTTTCCAACAAAACTAAAACCCAACCAGGGTAGAGGACTATTCCGTCTTGTAGAGCTGTGCGTTTAAACCAAATATGCTCGGTATCCATCGCTGTGAAATTCGAGAATTTTGTTATCATGAAATGAAAAATGTTTTACCATAAAACTAAAATAATTTAACGGTTTATAGTGTCGCTCAGGAAAAATCATTGCTATACCGGAATATGTTGCAGACGTAAATATTATAATAAAACTGTTAGAGTATTGATTCAGGAAATGATAAGTTGCCAGTTTTCAACTAAAATACTTCAAATGCACCCTTATATATATATATATATATATATGTATTCATACTAATTCAACCGGAAGGTCTTATGGGAATCAAATTTAGAAGAAAGAAAAAACGAACAAAGGATGCCAGTCAACGCAAATGAATTATAAGATTATTTATTATTTTTAATAAAAGCTACACTGTTTAAGCACATGATGTAGTGTTACAGAAGCCCCAACCTTCAACTTGAATCCCTCCGGGGAAGAAAGACGTGGCACACCAAGGACTACCTGTGCTCTCAACTTCGGTACATGCGCTGTAAGTAACTCCGTTATAAATAAATGGCAATGCACAGGGCTGGCTAGAAGTGGTCAAACATCCTGTTGATATTAAAGAAATAAATGTAGGGTTGTGACAATAGATAAAAGGATCATATTGATCTCACCTGTTGCAACTGGTGTAACTACGAAAAAGGAAAGAAGAATAAATTAATGCATATATAGAAATATGTAACACTTGAGACTTGATATCAATATTTTTGTGCCATGAAATGCTCGACAGAAGCCAAGAATAAATTTATCATAAACTAGTATATTTCATCACTTACTCTTTAACTAAGAACTGAAGACAAAGTTAGTTAAGTAAACCCTAATTTGGATATTTAAAGAGAAAAGTATAATAAAATTAAAAGGGAATTGCGTTGTTATATAAATTATTAGAGGTCGTTGAGAAAACGTTTAGCTCACGAATCAATCATTTCATGTTTTACATGATATATATGTAAATATAACAACTTACCATCACAGACATCGTTGCAAAAATCCCAACCAAGGGCTTCGTTTGTTCCTGCAAATAATGAAGTGGCACACCAGGGATTTGTGGCATCAACCAAAGTGCAATTTTGGTATGTGATGCCGTTATAATCATAGGGGAAGGTACAATTTTGTCCATTGATGGTGGCACAGACTGAGTAAATGATGATTATTAGGAAAAACATCCAGATTAAGATTATTCAGGTGTTACCTTGAGGTGGAGAGGGTCGTCCAAGAGGACAAGTTGGGTCGCAATTCCATAGGCTCTTGCGGCTCCCGTGACGTAGAGAGAAGTTGGGCACCATCCCACGCCAGCATTGTCGTTTGTGATACAACTACCAAAACTCTCTCCTTTGTAAATGAAAGGGAAAATACAAGGATTACCATCAGTTGTTGAACATGTTAAATCAGTGGTCGTAGTAGTAGTGGTTGTAGTTGTTGTAGTAGTAGTAGTTGTTGTAGTAGTGGTGGTCGTAGTGGTTGTTGTCGTTGTAGTGGTGGTTGTAGTGGTCGTAGTAGTTGTAGTGGTCGTAGTGGTTGTTGTAGTAGTAGTGTTTGTTGTAGTTGTAGTAGTTGGTTGTAGTAGTGGTAGTAGAGTTGTTGTAGTAGTAGTGGTTGTTGTTGAAGTGGTTGTCGTAGTTGTAGTGGTTGTTGTAGTAGTAGTGGTTGTTGTAGTTGTAGTAGTAGTGGTTGAGGACGTTTTAGGTACAGGAGTGGTTTTGACGCCCGGGGCCTCTGTTGTCTTTTGACCTGAATAGCATAGAAAAAAAAATGAAAAAAATAAGGTCCTTTGTAGCCAATATTTTTATTCAAAAATGATTTGCCAATAATTTTAAGCGATTACGACACAGGCTTCAATTTATATGTAAGGTCAAGACAAGCTTTTGCTTTTGGAGACTTGTGACAAATATTAAATCCATGAACTGACTAATTTTGGAAGAAAATGTTAGTTCAAAAATACATATAATGTTTTTTTTTCGTTGTAGCAAATCGATTTCTTTCATGAAGATCCGTTGCTGGCTTACCTTCTGCAAAGGAGGCAAGGAAAGCAAATCCCAGAAGAATGAACAAAAACGATGATGGCTTGATTAGAATCATTTTTTTATGACGGATGAATGATACGTTTTATAAAAAGATTGTTGCTTTTAAAGGAAAGCATTTAAGCACAAGTGGATGAAAAATTATTTGCTAAATTGACTAGTAAAAAAAATCGGGCAATAAAGCCTTAATTACTTTAAAAGAGAAAAAGAGAGTAATTTGCTAAAGGCCTGCTTATAAGTACTTTATTTTGTTTCTGATTTACGTCAAAAACAAAGTGATTATGCTGGATTTACTTCAAAATCATATGGTTTTTCACGCTACGTCGGATTTAAGCTTGATTGACTTTATTGTTTTATCATTAACCCATTACTTCCATTGCGTACTTTAAAGTACGCATTATAACCTGATTTTGTGGTATTATGCTGTTCAAATACTTTACCTTAGAAGCTTATTTTATAAATAAAATAGATAGATTTACGTGTTAATAACATTCATTAATTTATTTCATTGTACAAAAATTGATTCAGTTTGTTATAAATAGTCAAAGAATAAAGTCAATATTTCAAAATGAAAAAATCTGTGCTCCCATTAAGTTCAACCATAAAAAAACGTAAGTATTGTCAAATTTTTAATATTTTTTCTTTAATTACTTAAGATATAGTTCCAAACTTTTTTCTCAATGAAAAAAAAATGTCGTAATTGTAGTTTTTGAGTTCAAAATTATATTGTAGATTTTGAACGTACTTTAAAATACGCGATGGAAGATGACCTGAAAATTTGTGTTTGTTTATTATACATATTATATCGTTATAATTATTATTTTTTGGGACATTCAGAACTTCTGGACTTAGCACAATTGAAATTTTGGATCTACTTGAAGACTACCCTCCAAACAATCCAACAGATATTGTGATTTTCCTTGCTCTTGAGACAAACGATTTAAATGATGAGGACGATGAAGTGGAAGAAATTGGTGGAGTCGTCGATGTAAATTCGGTTGCTAAGAAAATTCATTATGTTATGAAGTAAATGAAGATGATGAAGACGAAGAATCCGATGATGATGACGAACCATTTAATTCTACTGGAACTATAAAAAGAAGAAAGAAAGACATAAAAAATCCTCAAAATCTTTGAAGGACCAATTACTTCGTGTTAAAAACTCAGATAGGATACAATCCACGAAAAAATCAGATTGGTTCGAAGATTAAATTCGTTTCAAACCTTCATTCAAATCTTGAAAATATTCCCGTAGACTTAGATGAGCTAAAGAATCCTTTTGATTATCTTAAACTTTTCATTACGGACGAAATATGTGATAGGATATTAGATGAAACGAAAAAAGTGGCAATGAAAAACAATGACATCGATTTTGCTCTCTCTATAGACATCAATTTGAATAAGGCAAGTCATGCTTGAGCCTTTTTGAGTGGCTTATGGCAGCATCTTCCAAAATAATGTATTGGGAAACGAGGGAAGATACATGCAACAACTTTGGAAAAAATGTATCTCCAGATCGAACCATGAAAAACTAATACGATACACTTCGAAAGTATTCCAAATCCCAAAAATTAATTTTGGGAAAATACAACCTTTGATGGACGGCATAAATCAAACTGCAAAAATGTATGTTCAAAGAACTGAGCATATTTCGATCGATGAGTCAATGGTGAAATTTTTTGGACCTCAATTTTGGAAAACAATTTTTGCAAGGAAAAACAGTACGCTTCGGTTTCAAGATCTGTTGTGCATGTACTCCATTTGGAGAGCTCCTCTATTGTCTTCCCTATAGGGAAATACAAAGATTACACCAAGAGGCTTTGGACAGGGTCCAGATGTGGTCGTTGAAATGGTAGAGCAACTTGATCTAAAACAAGGCCATAAGATTGTTTGTGATAATATATTTACTTCTCTTGACCTTATGGATTATTTGGGATCTAAAGGCCTTGGAATAGTTGGAAAAATGTGGCAAAAAAATCTGAATCTACCAACACAAAAATCAATGAACAAGGCGAACAAAGGTTTTATGAAATATGTTCATATTGACAACTATTTGTGCGTTGCAGCGTGGAAAGATTCAGGGTCAGTTTTCATAGGGTCAAACTTTTTGGATTCAGAGCTAATTGGATATGTGAACAAATACAATCGAGAACAACCAGACCCGGCAGCAGGCCAAGGCTTTTTTTTGGGGGGGGGGGGCCTACAGTTGTTATGGGGGCACAGTTGGCACATTCATAAAAGATTGGGCCCACGTCACTCAGTGGGTGGGCGGGCCTGGCTCCCCTCAGGCCCGCCCATCCCGCCGGGCCTGAGAACAACGGAAGAAGATACCCACAGCATGCCCTAATTCATCTATCGTTTAGAGTCAAAATATGGGTGGAGTTGTCTTGCTGGATAACTCAGTCTCAAGCGGGAACAATGAAGCACATCCTTCACAGATTGTTGGTACTTCTTTGACCTTATTAAGGAGAAGTTTCTGCGCATTACGTAGAGAAATGGCAGACACTTTGGTCAGGGCTGAATTATTGTCGCCAAAGCCGTGAAGTGATGCCAAGAGTTAAGCTGAATAAATGGAAACGTCTCTTGGACTTTTCCAAAGAAAAGATTAACCTTGGTACAGTTTTCGACGGGTCATTCTCTTCTGCGTCGTCACTATCATCTAATGCACCCAGAAGTTAACCCGCTGTGTCGTGGGTGTGGACTACAGGACGAGGACCCGCTTCATCTTCTTCACGAATGTCCGAAATTCATGGTTGAGCGGACCCAGCTTTTTGACTGTCAGCGGCCTTTTCAGGGCCATTCAGTGTCCAGTATCTCTAGTTTCTTGACATGTACGGACGTTGGAGGCTGGCTGAAGGATACACCATCCCTACTTCACCTTCAGGACGGATTGCAGTAGAAGACCCATTCGGCCAACTATTGCGAGGGCACCACAAGTTCAAATTATTATTTTTTACATGTGCCCGAACTGAATATATGTCTATACTTGTATATATATATAATTTTGTGTAGCAATAAACTATTTAAAAAAAAAAAAAAACTCAGTCTCAAATTATAGAATTACTTTGCGGACTAAGAAATGGCATTGGGCATTATACAACTGGTTTCTGAATGTCCAAATGGTGCAGGCCTGGCGCCTCTATAGACGAGTTGGAAAGCTAAAAAAGTAAGGAAAAGGAAAGCAAGCAAAAGAGATCCTTTTTTCACTGCTAAAGATGTGATGTGGGTCTTCACCCACAATGCTTGACGGACTACCACACAAAAAAGTAAATGAAAATAAAATACTGTTCATAGATATTTGCGTAAGTTATAAAGCAAATAATTTGTAAGAATTGTATATAAATGAAAATATTTATTTTGATATGCTTAGTTTCTCAATAAAAGTAAAAAAGAGAAAGAAAACATTTTTCTTAGTTCTTCCATCACGTACTTTAAAGTACGCGGCCATTGCTAAGGTCTGAGGGGCGGTAGAGAAAAAATATCAATATTATCCATATTTATACTAAAAGGAATAACATATCAAATTTTCAGCAAAAAAAAAAAATTTTAAAGGGGACATCAAAGTAATGGGTTAATCGGCTTCTCCAAAAGTTATGCCCCCAAACACAGCTATAGGAGAGGTTTGGTGGAAAAATATCGAAATTCATTTCATTTTTTCATCTCTTTAAAGAACCTTAGGATGAGGAGATGGTGTGCTATTTAATAAGATTGATACACAGTTGGCCCTCGCTACTTCGCCCCTCGACATCTCACAGTTATTTTACTACGCGACGACGGCTTGGTTCCCGTTTTTCACGCAAAACGTCCCCATATGAACTCAATGGCATAATTTTTACACAATAAACTTAAGTCTTATATTCACCTATTGATAATACATCCCTTAATCTGTAGTGACACCTCCTGATCTTGTTAATCCATCCTTTGATCCACAAAGATACTGCTGAAACGCCGGGTGATGTCAAATCATTCTAAATTTCAATATATATCAACATCGCCACCCTCATATATATCGCAGTGGTCGTGTAGTGGATCCGGGGCGTCGAGATTTTGCGAGGGATGACTTTATTATAATTTGCTACTAAAACTGTCAAACCATAGTTAATAATACCTCTCGCGGAAGGATCAGCTTGAAATCAGGAGTTGATACTAAGCAACCTGTATTTATCGATGATTAAATGTCGCTTGAACTCAATCGTCTGGCATATCTACGTATTAGGATCCCCCAGAGGGGAAAATAATTCACAATTATTATTACTATTATATTTCAACATTATTATGGGTTGTACATTTTTTATTTACTTCTGACCCGTGACAGAACTATAATCCATCAAACAAGAGTCTTCTATTGATGCCTGTCACCTTCTACGGAAGGAAGTTGGAACTTTTGGTGGTGAGAACATGATGGGAAAATGAGCTCTTTGACGCTGATTCCGGCATGTCTTCCTTAACTGATCCAAAAATAGGTTTCGAGATAACTCCGTCTAATGAAGTATCCACGAAGTGAAACCATTGATATCCTTTCTCATTTGTTTGTGTGTTCATAGTACGAGCTGTAACAAAAAAATGGCGGTTATAATTTGTAATAGTTGCTTCGCAAAAATTATTCTGCTAATTTGATAGCTTTAACCTGATATTATATGATATTTTTTACATTATTGTTATGCGTTCTACATCAGAGCAAAGATTTTAAACTAAAATGTAGAATTATGTTTTTTACGCATTTGCTCTGATTTTTATGTTTTTATCTATATTATTAATTTAATAAACAAATATGACAAATTAAAAAAATTCTTAAAAAGCTATATATTCTATATATTTTAGATTATCCTCATTTTAACAGTCATCATTTCATATATTTCCAATACAATTTAAACACTGGCATTCGGTAGCACTTTTGGAAATTTGATGGAAGAAAAATGTTTTTTTGTTATTAGTCATTCTTGGAGAATTAAAGTTATTTTTTTAGTGGAATGTCCTGTAATAATAAGAATTTTAATACACGTAGATTTTGATTTTTTGGCGAAGCGAAAAACATTGTTTTTAGATACTTATATATTTTTTTATACATTTATATGTTTTCATATATTTATTCTTATCCCTAAAAAGGGACAAAATATATTTCATTATAACTGATAATTATAACTTCTTTTTACAGATGTACACGGACAAATTTTTGAATTGATTTTGATGCTGTTATAAATGTTTTTTAATCTGAAAACTATAGTGAAAGAAAGTTCTTTATATGTACAAAAAAACATATATAGCTATTTTAAACAATATATAAGATAAACAATTCAATACAATACGATATTTATTCAATACAATATCATTTAAATATATATAAGCTAACAAAACCCTAATAGAGCTAACACACCCCTAATAAGAGCCTTCTTGTTTGATGCAGACCAAGATTTCGGATTATTTTTTAGAGAACTACTCTGATAACATGATTTCTAATATGGGCATTAAAAAAATAGTGTCCTTGAATACAAAAGGAGGAAAAGACCGAGGATCTCGCCATGCTTTAATGAAGCGATTATTGTCTCTTAAAGCCGACATTATTTGTCTGCAAGAAGTCAAGACGATAGTCTCGTCTTCTTGTAACTTGGACTGCCCATTTTGTCTTCCCAAAAACTTCCATCACTTCTTTACTGGCTCTGCGTCAAACCGGGGAGTAATTTCCTTTATTAAACAAAAAATCCGTGCTTTTTTGTGTCAAGGAATATAAAGGCAAAAGTGACAGGCATAAAATTCGCATAACATCTAACGGGAATGTTTTTATTTACTAAATGCATATGGGCCGAACAAGAAAAGTTTTTTTGTTTTTCAAGCTATTATCAATAGCCAACGGCTATGCAACATTCCCTTACTTCTGATTGGAGATCTGAATGTGGACTTGGAGAAATCAGAAAAGTCTCATGTGAATGGATTGACACTGAAGAAAACTATTATTTGCCTTGGTCTGATTGATCTAACTCAAAAATGGTGCCCAAGTAGTTTTTCCTGGTCCAGAGGGGACAAAAGATCAAAACTGGATCTTGCTTTAGCTTCCTCATCCATGGTTTCGTTGGTCAGAAAAGTTTTATACCGTCCTGAACCATCCTCTGGCCATAAAATGATTGAAATTGAATTTATTGGCAAGAACTCAAAGAGCATCGCGAAATTCCCTAAATGGGTACTAAGTGATCACAAGTATTGTCATAAACTGAGCTATAACCTCATAAGGGGCTTAATGATAATTTTTTCATCACATCAAGCCATTAATAGTATCACAAGAATCATTTGGGCCCACTACCTTAAGATATAAGTTCGAGCAACGGAGGAAAAAGGATATGCAACAAGAATGATTGATTATATGCTCAACAAAAAATCTTTATTTGTTCGATCTTTCATGGCTGATTCAGTTAATTCCTTCCGAATCGCGAAGGTGGCGAAAGCTGAAATTGAGTCAAAGAGTTCGAGAGCACAATCATATTAAAAGGCTTAAGGACCTCAGTAAAAGAAGTCAATACACAGCTTCCAATGTATGTAAAATAGTGGAAGATGGAAAAGTACTCACTACGAAGGAGGATATATTAAAATACTTTCACTCAAGGTTTCAATCTCTTGTAGGTGAAGACAGGAAATATATACCTAAACCGAAGAAGTTCTCCCAAGAAAATTGTCATATTTACTCTTCAGACGCAATTTTGAGGTATGTAGAAAACATCTTTAAAAAAATAAAGCTTGTGGGCCTGATGGACTGGTTGGAGATATTTTTAAACATTTTTCTAATCAAATTGTCCCTTTTTTGATAAAAATCGGTGAAGAAATGGAAAAGAAGGGGAGGATGCCAAGATCACTAACCAAAGGAATAATTGTTTTGATTCCAAAGAAGGGGGACGGGTCGGACTTCAATCACTGGAGACCCATCACGGTCCTTAAAGAATCGTACCGTATCATATCAGGAGTTTTAGCTCACCAATTACAATCTGCTTTGAATAAAATTATTGGACCCCATCAAAAGGATTCCTTAAGAATATAAAAATTTATGATAGTTCACGGAATATACAAGCTACAATAGATTCAGTCAACCGAAGAGAAAAATACGGAGCAATAATAGCTGTGGATTTCAGAAAAGCATTTTACTCTTTATCTCACCACCAAATTCTAAATGTGGTTCGGCGATTATTACCTCGCAGATTCTTTAATCCTATTCGAGCTTTATTGTACAATGGTACGTCTACCCTATCGATAAATGGATTCGAAAGTAAGCCAATAATATTAAGTAAGAGCAGTAGACAGGGTCGCCCCTTCGCCCCTCTGCTGTTTATAGCCGTTATGGAAGACTTTGCCCGAAAGGTATATAAGAAGTACGGCGGCTGTGGAGTTGACACTCTTATAGATATCTACGCTGATGACATCACTTTACATCTGGAAGCTAATTCTGAAGCCCAACTTACAAAAAGGATTGAATCGGTATTGAAGCCTTTTATAAATATGAAAATATATTTGGCCTATCCGTCAACCAAAAGAAACCAATATTCTTCCTCTGGGGTCGTGGTTTCCTACTCAAGGACTAAAGATTATGTCTTGCGAGGTGCGTAACAACATAGACGTGCTAGGGATGTGTTGGAACCGGTAGGGAAGTGACGAGAGAAATTGGACATAAATTAGTTCGCTCATTTGCCAAAAAACTCGCCTATGGAAAAACTTTAATCTTTAAAAAAGAGTTGACCTCTACAACTAATCTCATGGGTTCTGAACAGAGTAACTTCGTCACCTTCGGTGGCAGAAAAAGCTATCCTTAACGAAGACAAATGGCTCCAGTCTCTTTTTCATCATCGTTACATCCCAACTTAGAAAAGAAAGAAAATGGACATGGGAGGAAGTTTGACGTTACTCTCCTCTATTATACCAAAAATATACTTGAAAATAATTGTTGATGTTTTTAAGAACCCGTCTGTTGAATGGAGAAGAACCGTTGCGTTAAATTCAATTAAAACAAAAAAAAAATTGGGACGGAACTAACTAATCCTTCAACCTCTAACCTCTCTTCGATTTGGGGATGCGTACAGAGGCTTTTATGGAGGAATACCCCGGTATATGATAACGACTCTATTGTGGACATAATTAGAAGCAACTCCAATAAGAAATATTTTTAAAAATATAGATACTCCCGAACGGCTGGAGGAAAAGGCTCTAGAGAGTGGAATTTTCACCATTCACGACGTCACCCTAGAATGCCCTTTCCGGGAAGGGAGGTTTAAGTTCTCTTTAGAGATCGGCCAACCATCACTCCTTGCTGAAGCCTTGGCATTTGAAGATGTCTTGTCCTACCCGATTGGGATCTGAAGAGGGTAAAAAATCTACAACGACTTTTTGGTTCTCTTAGATCTGCCTGAGATATGGAGAAAAAGGATCATGGGTTCTTATAAAAATTGTAGATGGGAGTAAACTCATTGTCCAATTGCAAATTTCAGCTAATTTGCTGAAGTTGTATAAACCTTGTAAAGATTGTGGACGTATCTATAATTCAATTATTCATGCTTTTTTGGATTGTCCCGCAGTAGGAATTATTAAAAAAATCCTTATGTTAAATGTAAAAGGCTTAAGCGATCCTCAGACGTCCAGTACACGAAAGCAAGCATCCTCTTTGGCCTTGGAGTAAATGCATCTTAACCGAGAACTTCTCAACTCAAAAGCACTTATAGCGGAAAGGCTAACCCTATATACTCCTATACTACCGGCTGAAATAAGGACGATACTCATCGCGGCAGCGGCACGATACACCACGTTGGACCTGAAAATTCCTTATCTTCATGACGATTCGTGGACTCTGGCCTGAAAAGAAGTGAAGTATTTCCCATCGTGCCCCAAAGTACATTTAAAAGTTATCAAAAGAATTTTGAAGTTTTTTATGAAAAGCTAAACTATAACTATTTTTATCCTTTTGCATTGTTCTGTATTTTATTTTTCACATTAATGTATGGAATTTTAAATTATTATATAGTTGTTTAATTCATTGTATTTTTAAAGTGATATTATTGTATTCAACATTTATATGACATTTTATTTG
>CP045903.1:16662312-16701820 GCA_013387185.1 Caligus rogercresseyi | reverse complement strand
GGGGGGTAATGTTTGAATTAGGATATTTTTGGACGCTGGAGGCTACTTCTCCTTGGCTAACTGGAATCTTGGAGTTATTAGGGTTATTGTCTTGTGTTTCCATAATCTTGGATGCAATAATTTTTTCATATTCGAAGACTTGTAATCTTCGATTATTACATTCTTCTTTTCGGTCTCACGTCTAACCTGCGATCTGCGTCGGAGAAAACAAGAGCAATAGAGTTTGCTTTATCAAGCTCTAGAAGCTACGTAGCGGAGCACCTTGCGTCGGGGAAAAAATCGAAACGGAGGAATTGAGATTTATTCAAATTTCCGCTTCTGCACGATATTCTGCCCTGGATATAAAGATTCCAGGACGCATTGATTCCCAGTGGAGGTTTGCAGGAGACTTGGTACGCTACTTCCCCTCATTCTCCGAGAAAACAGCGAACGACCTTAAAACTCTTACGAATATATAGAGGTTTTGTTAAAAGACATTTGTTTGATTAATTTAATGTGTTGTTTTATTTGTCATTGTGCAATTTTTGTTTCATTTTTACCGCTTTAATTTTTACGAAAAAAAATATTTTTTAACTATAAGAATGTTTGTATAATGAAATTGACTTTTATATTTTGCGATTTAATTTTAAACTATCATGTTTATTTATAAATATGTAATTATATGTAACTTCGCTAAATAGAAAAAGGTAAAAAAAATGTATTTATTTAATATGATCAATATTAAATCTTGGCCATACTAAATTGATCCTATCTTTACATTCATTCAAGATATAGAAATTATAAATATTGTTCTGAAATTCATTGACATATACAAAAAATATATATATATAAATTATAGTCAATAAACTTTCAACAAAAATTATATATCCGCTTAAATAGATCAACTTTTTGAAATATCAAGCCTATTTTTTCTTATATTACGAAAGATATTGAAATTATAAAAACTGATTTGCAATGCATTGACAACCTAAAAAAATTAATAATACTGACATTTGTGGTTATTTTTACTTTGCACGAAGATAACTGGGCGGGAACCATAAAAATGATGAAAATCCTGATTTTCAAAAAATACCATCGGGTCCAAACCTTTTTCGGACGATATTTTAAATGGCATTTTTGAAATCTACGTAAAAATGGGACTCAAACTAGGAATTTCAGCCTGGGGGAAAATCATTTTACATAGTGTTATTTCCCTTCGATTATCCAGTGAAATATAACCGGGAATACAAACTCTCTCCTTTTTATATCACAATTTAACTACCTTTGTAAAAAAGAAAAGGGAAATAAGGAAGTTTCACTTTTCTTTTTTACGAAAGTAGTTAAACTTTGGCATAAAAAGGAGAGTTTCTATTCCAGGTAATAGTATTCCCTATAAATATATATATATATATTATAAATTATTATAATATATATATATATATATACATTTATGTATCACTAATTCCCCCTTAAATTTATTTGTATACTCTATTTATAATTTGTATAAATTATGAGATAAATTTAGACCTTTTCCCTGAGAAACAATGTGTAGCTTGAAAACTTACTAATTAAATACCTTATATGTATATACTATTATATATTTTTTATTTAAGCGTTCCTGTGCATCACGCACAGAATATTAGTCTACAAAAGCTTACATACACCTGTATCATTATTTATTTGACATGAACAAATTGTTTACATTATGTAGGTCTACAATGAAATATGAGTGGTTTAAAACTCTCATCATTTTTCATTCAAAGCATTTTTTTTGAGGCATTACTCCGCATTACTTTTTTCAGGTTTAAAATATATTAAACTTATGTTTTTTAAATTCATACCCATAATCAGAAGCAGTATACACCAAGGCATTGTATATTTTTCAAAATAACTTATCCTTTTTAAATTTTTCGAAAAAAAAAAAATTCTTAACTTGAAATTAAAAGAAAAATACTTTGTATTTATCAAATAAACAATACAATCAATCGTTAGTTGACACGTTAGTTGGCAACAACGCTAGCAAGGATCTCAAAAATATATAATTGTTAATAAAGTTTTTGTTTTTCTAATTTATTTATTTGATATTTATTTAAATTGATTTTAACACATTTAGTGGCTATACAGCTAGTGTCATATTGACACCAAATATATCTCATCACAGACGCACATGTGTCTTCACCTCTGAAATCGCATAAGTTGTAAATTATTTCATATATTTATCTTTGACAGACTTTTCAAATGTTTATGTGTTTATGCTATTATATTCATGTTGTGTATGTTATTTCCAAACTCTGCTACCTTTTATTTGACTAATTTATTTATATTATTTAACAATTATAAAATCCTCAAAGACAATGGCCTTGGTATAAACACTTATAATACTAACATTTTAATACGAGTTTGTTCTTTACATATTTATTTATTTTGTGAAGAACTTAAGGATGCGTCATTTTGGTATGTTTTACTCACTGTATTACTAAATGATTTATAAAGTGATTTATCAGTGTGAACAACTAAAGTAATGTCAGTTTTTTTTTTCGGTTAAGACTTTTTATTTATCATCATCTACAAAAGGTGTAGATAAAATACACATAAGAAAATACGATAGTATTAAAATTTACTTTAATGTTCATTTATGTATTGTTTTTACCCAACTGCCTAGTTTTATGTTTTTATTTATTTAAGTAAAGTAAGTTTTAAATGATTTTTTAAACATGATTGGAAAATTATCAATGAATAGAGACTTTATTTTTGTAAACTTCAATATAACTTACAATAAAATAAATTATATTAGCCAAATAATAGTTGAAATGATGTAGGACAAGGATTGTTTTTCGCTCTGGTATTTAGGTATGTTTCATAATATTCGAAGTCTTAGATTTCAAACTGATGGGAATCGCCCGAGTTACGGGGTTTAAAATGGTTTTTGGCATAGTACTTAATTCATCCAAGGCATATTGAAATTTAAAGGTATGCCCAAATGGCCAAGAGCATAGGCGTAGGAGACTGGGGGGCAACTGCCCCCAAAAATTTGGGTGAGTTCTCAAATTCGGGCAAATTGGTGGAGGTATTCGGGCATTTAAGTTGAAGAAAAAATGAAATTATGAAAGAAAAACCGGATTTTGAATTATAACCAAATAAATATAGTGATATGAAAAATATGTAATTACTATGAAGAGAATATAGTAATCTACATAGCTTTCTTCATTTGATTATTTTTTGACCGATTTAACGGTTCGTGTTAAGATTCGGGTAAATTGAATGATGACCCCTCCCCAAACCAAACATCTCCCCTACGCTTATGGCCAAGAGAGTGGACTTTTTAGTAACGTCACACTGACAAGTGAGATTACATCTATTAAAGTTATTTTTCCGATTGATTCCTAATAAAATATGATAAAACTTTACAAGGTATTATAATTTCAATTAGTTTGTAAGGATAAGATGAAAACTATAATACACACTGCACTTCTTTCCTATAATTTTATAGAGTTTATAGCACATCTTTAACAAGAATCACATAACGTAATAATATGAAAGGGCCTACTTTGTATTAGGTTTCGTGATATTTATAATGAGATCTTTTCTGTTAGAAAGAATATAAGTTTGGGAAAAAAGTGGATCAACCAACTTAGGTTCCTCATTGAATCTTACAAAGGAAAGTATATTTTAGGAGGTTATTTTTCGTCAATAAATTATTATACATTCTTCAATGTAAATGATTTTATTCTGTGTGATTATGTAATACGAAGTCTATAGTGATAAAAAGCAGCTCTGGAAAAAAGTATATTTTTTTGCGGAAATATAAATGATAAAGTAAATTAATCCTTGTCTATAAGTCTGTAAAGCTTTTTATTGGAGTTTGAACGGAAATAATATTTTTTTTACCTAAAGGTATGAAAATGTATGCGAGCTTATGCTATGATATATTATATAATACAGTGTTCCTTTGGTAGTATTGTATGACGTTACGTTTGTATCTTCACGAATCGCCATTTAGATTTAGGATCGAATGTTTCAAGACACATTATCCTGCTACGGGCTACTGAGTGATTCACTAAAACTGATACTCCCTTTTTTGATAAGCTTTATGCGCACTCATTAAATTCTCATTTTTTGTGGTTGCTGTTTATAAGTATGTTAGCTGCTGCAACTTTTCTAAATAAACATATTTTGTTTGGAACTGAGCTCACGAACTCATCAATCTAAGGGGTTTTTATGGATAAATATCCCTGTGTTTGATAACGGTTCTACCGTGGACATAATTAGAGGCAACTACAAAAAGAAATACTTTATAAAAAGTATACAGATACTCCCGAACGTCTGGAGGAAAAGGCTCTAAACAGTGAAATTTTTAAAATATACGACATCAATCAAGAATGCCCTTTCTGTGAAGAAAGATTTAAGCACCCTTTAGAGAAATAGGCCAGTCGTCACTCCTTGTAGAAGCCATGGCATTTGAACAATTTTTTTCCCACCCATTTGGGCTCTATAGAGGGCCAATAAATTTGCTATAACTTCTTGGCTCTCTTAGATCCGCCTGAGAAATGGAGAAAAAGGATCATGAGTCTTCTGATAAAAATTGTAAACGGAAGTAAACTCACTGTGCAATTTCAAATTTCGGCAAATTTCAATAAGAAAAGTTCAATAAGAACTATAAGGACTGTAGTCATATTTATAACTCAATTCTTCTTGCGTTGGTGAATTGTCCTGCAGTAGGGATTATTTAAAAATTCTTACGTAAATGTAAAAGGCTTGAGTGATCCTCAGACGTCCAAATACACAAAAGCAAGCATCCTTTTTGGCCTTGGAGCAAATTGATCTTCGCTGCGAATGAGGGCTTTAAATTGTATCTTCTCAACTCTTAAACACTTATAGTGGAAAGGCTAACCTTGAATATTCCAATACTGCCGGCAGAACTGAGGACCATTCTCATCGCAGAAGCGGCACATCACACTACGTCGGATCTGAAAATTCCCAGTCTACATGACGATTCGTGGACTTTGGCCTCAAAGGAATCAAAGTATTTTCCATTATGCTACACAATAAAATCAAAAGCAAACACAGCCTCTTCAGCTTTGTGTCCTTCAATAGGAACTGGCGTTTTCGTAGCTTGTATGGGTGGAAATAGAGGTCCCTTTTCATTATATCTTGAATGGTTTCGGACTAACGTTGCACTCCTGGATAACTTGTTCAAAAATCGTTAATGGTTTCGCCTCACTTGGTTTGCCATGGCCTTGATGAAGACCGGAGTCCTCACGTTGCAATGTCTACCCGCTCCAGTGTGGAGAGAGGCCCCAGTTCCATCCTCCAATCGCATTTGCACCTCCAGACGAATTATGATTCACTTTTAACAGATTGACGATATCCTTAGTACAATGATCTTGCTTCAAAAGCTCAATCACAGCGCTCCTCTTGGATTCCATGGTAAATTTCTCAGTTCTGATCGAATAAACAGGCAAATTTGTTATTGTTTGGCATTACGCTGACGTAGCTATATATATGTGTACAAAAAGTAACTCCCATGAAATACTAAATTCGGAAGTTATTAACACTCAAAATGGGGAACCATAATTAATTCCAGCCTGTATATATATATAAATATATATATATATATACATATATACATACTGAAAAAATACCTTATGATCAGGCGCGTAGCATCCAGTAATGCAGCCGATGCATATGCATTGGGGCCGAGGGATGAGGGGCCCGAGCCAACAGGAGAAAAGAAAGAAAAATAAGAAGGAAAGAGAAAAAAAAATCAACATGAAATTCATAATGAGAATAAATATATTTTTTCAATTCAATGACCGGTCTAGTGTCTGAGTCTCACTATCTCTGTATTTTTTTGCTGGCTATAATGTTTCTGACTAGCTGAGTTACCGACCTAAATAATAACAGGATACTCATTTCATAGATATACATATAGATATATAGAGTGCTTACAGTTGGAAAATAATGAAGGTGGCAATTGTGAACATTTTAAAGAAAGGTGGGGATCAAAACATTGAAGAACTTGGAATAAGTAAGGGAAGAATATTTAAAAGAAATCATATTCCTTGGGGTTCCACAGGATATTTAAGTCATCAGTTTCGAGATACTCCAATTCCGAACCCCATTCCGGAACCCGAAGGCGTCGGGAGTATTTGTGTTTTGAAGGAGGATTCTTTAGGGTTAATATATGCTAGGGTTCACGGCCATTCCACCTTCTCCAATGCATAATCATTTCAGTAAATAAAAATTCTACATATTTTCGGTAAAAATTCCGCTTTGCAAAAATTCCTAGCGTGAAAAATTAATTTCTGTCAAAATTCTTTCTGTAAAAAATCGTTAGATAAATATTGATATGTACCCTTTATGAATGTTATTTATGATAACCATAATTAAAATTACCCCCATATTTTATCTATTTCGATTGCACGTCGTTTCAAACCTCTACTGTTAGGGATAAATAATAAAATTAAGAACTATTTTTATATTAAGAGGTTATAATAAAAGTTAGAAAAACATTATTGCGCGTTATGGAATGATGTGATTGAAAAAAGATTTAAAAGCATTTTCTCTTAATAAAATAATGAATAATATACAATTAAAATATTTAATAAGGATAACACTACATAAGTATCTAAAGTTATGATCCCCGGAGCATAAAAGACAACAGCTGACAGTACCTTCAGCTCGCCCCCCCCCCCCTCTTTATGAAGTAGGTTAGCACTCTATATATTTATATCTCTATGGATAAAATAAACCCCAGCCGAAGAAGGAAAGTAGTACAATAAATACCAGTGACGTCATGTTAATTCTTTAGAATAATTTTTTTACTATTTATTTCATTACGATTGCGTCACTGGTTTTTTTTTCTTTAGCTACTACATAAGGCTTGGTATTTAGACTTGATTGCTCCTGCAATGCACTTGCACCTCTCCCACGACGTGAAGGGGCCAGCCCTCCCTGCCCTGATGAGACAATTTACTTGGTACAAAATTTTCACTGCATGTTTAACTAGTTAGGAAATTATGTTTTGCAAACAAAAATAATCTGAGCTGACAAGTCCTTTATTATTCATCATGCCTAGCCCAGGAGGAGCGAATAAGCACAAAAGCGGCAGTCAGAAAAGAAAACAAAAGAAAGAAGAGGCTGACAAAATTGCAAAGTTGCCCCAATTAAATGGATTTTTTAAAGGCAGACAAACCGCTGTCATTGAACCCGGGGACCGGCACTCCCTAGCTGCTGCTGCCGATGAATCAGTGTTATGCTCGTCTAGCTTAGGCCCGTGTTACTCGCTCTCGGCGGTACATGAGGAACCAAAACACCCTGAACTGTCAAGCAGGTAACTTTGAAGGACATATATTACAAATAGGTAGATAAACATATTCATTTTATTTGTATTAATGCAGGACTAACGAGACCCTAGGCTTGGGGACAGTCGCGGCTTCCGTGTCAAACACAGTCACAGCCACAGCCACAGAGGATCAGAAGAACCTGGACCGAGTACCTCGTGGGCCGCTAACGCGACACAAGAGAATGGGAACACAGTGGTAACAACACATCACTCGCGGCGCCCCCTTGTGCCTCCGCCGAAGTACCCCACAGCTATATGACGAAAACATCTCTGCCGATTTAAAACGGTATATTATAGTTACAGGGCCTTGTAAACCCAGCGGTCCATTCCCAATGGATGAAGGAAAAAGGCGTTCCTTTAATGTGGCACATTACCATACCAGAACAAAGGCTGGTTTAAAACTCCCTCGTAGGTGGCTTTGCTACTCCCTTATATTGGACCGTGCGTACTGCGAGCCATGTTGGCTGTTTAGACCGTAGTTCACCATTCTTTAAGGAGGCATGGGTGAATGGAGTTAGAGATTGGGGGAATTTAGCTCAAAAGATAAATATCCATGAATCCTCCCAAATGCATTGTATAGCCTGTAACGTGTACGAGCAGTGGAAACTGAACGTTACAATTGATGCGGGAATGGAGAGGGATGTGCGTAACGCTGCTGCGTTTTGGAGACAAGTGCTAGAACGCATTGTCAATGTGACACTAATGCTGGCTACTTGCAACCTCTCATTCCAGGGGCACAGGGAACGTTCGGGACAGGCCAACAGCGGGAATTTTCTCTCCATTATCCATCTGCTGGCAACCTACGACCCTGTGCTTAAAGAGCTGATAAGTCGACCTGAAGGCTCAGTTAAGTACCTTAGCCCCGATATCCATATATATATTTTGGCACAGCGAGTTAAACAGGACATAACAGCTGAAATAAACGAAGCACCGTTTTATTCGGTGATTATGGATACCACACAGGATCTGTCTAGGCACGACCAGTTAAGCCAAGTATATAGGTATGTAACCATAGTCAGGAATAAAATGGATGTAGCTGTTGATGTAAAAATAACAGAAGCTTTTTTGGCTTCAAGGAGACAACGGATACGTCTGCTAGTGAGCTTGAAAAAGCAATAATAAAGAGCATTGAAGCAAATGGTCTTGATTTTTCTAAGTGTCGTGGGCAAGGCTATGACGGAGCAGCTAACATGAGAGGGATTTATTCTGGTGTACAGGCGAGAATTAAAGAAAAGGAACCACTTGCCACTTGTACATTGTGCAGCCCACAATTTAAATCTAGTCCTTAATGATGCTGTGAATGACATTACTGAGCTCAAGAAGTTTTATGGCACTGTTGAAAATATTTACTCGTTCTTTGGCACAGTATTAAACGGTGGGCCATGCTGGATGGGATTATTTCATCCGATGGTTCATCTCACCCTGGTGTCACGTTGAAGCGACTGTGCCCTACCCGCTGGTCATCTCGTTATGATTTTCTTGCAGCTCTGCGCTACAGATATGTTGACGTCATGAAGACGCTAACAAAAATATCGCTAACAAGTGATACAAAGGATGAGCGTACAGTAGCAGCGGGATTGAAGAAAGAGATGGAGAAATTTAATCTCATTTTTCTTGTGGTTCTCCAGACCAAGATATTGGAGAGTGTGAATGTCGTCTCCAAACTGCTCAAACAGTAAACAAGACACTAAAATGGACATTATGAGGGCAGTGGGGCTGCTGGAGAATGCCATAAAGACTATGTCCGAGTATCGAAATGCTTTCGAGGAGGCAAAAATAACGACACAGACTCTCGCAACTAAATGGGGAGGGAGAGCTCATAATCCGATCCAGCTCACTTTTGAAAATGTTAGAACAAGGAGAGTTAAACGTCATTTTGACGAGCTCGCTGAAGATGAACGCCTATCAAATCCAGAAAGTTATATCAGAGTGAGCATTTTCTATGCCAATTTGGATATAATAATCAACCAAATGACCCGGAGAATTAAATCTATGCGTGCAGTTTCACACATGTTCGAGGCGCTGCACCCCACCACCCTACAGCTGGCAGGCGACGATGAGCTTCATGACAAGGCAAAACGTATCTCTGAACACTACAACAGGGACATAGGAAAGGCTTTTCCAGCTCAGCTCGTGTCATTTAGGACCTGTTTCAGAGAGAAGATTGCAAAGGAGTCTTCCTCCATGACTGTGTTACAGCTTGCTAAAATGCTACTTTTGGATAATCAGTCTATAACATCCACGTTCTCCGATGTATGTACTGCCTTGCTGTTGTTCTTGACAATACCTGTAACAGTGACCTCAGCTGAGCGATCCTTTTCAAAATTAAAAATTATTAAGAACTATCTGAGGAGTACTATGACCCAGGAGAGGCTTAGTGGACTGGCTATTCTGTCCATTGAAAACATACGGGCACAGGAGTTGGACATTAAAGAAATCATCGAGGACTTCGCACAACGCAAGGCTCGCCGTGTGCCATTATAACAAGGAAAAGTAGGCCTACTGGAAAGGAAAAATGCAAGCGCCCAAACAGCGACTTAATATATATATATATATATTAAAAAAGAGATTAATTTAAATATGCATTTCATTTATGAAAAGAACCCACTGAATAAATTACTCAATGATAAATAATTTCCCTTCAAAGATTAATACCTCAAAAAATAGCCCAAAACTTATTTTAAAAAAAATTGCTTGAGCTGTGATAGGGCCCGTCCTACATAATTTGCATTGGGACCCGTAGTCACTGCCCTACGCCACTGCTTATGATTGTGGATTGTGGATAATATGGCGAAAGAAATGTCTCTTTCAACTAATTAATTATACATCTTTAATGTATTGTTTCTTGAACAAAAATGCTTATTGGGTTACCGCTTTTAGTGTTTTTATTTTTAGTTGTTTGGTGCACAGAATGTTTTATGTCATATTATAATGATTGAACAAAGTTACGCCGTTTGAATGTGAAAAAGATAGAAAAATAAAGATTGTAATATAAGAGCTTATTATGTTCAAATTAATTTTTAGGGGATTATTTTATTCATGTTAAGAAAAATAAAAAGGAGATAACCAACTTGAAATGTTTTAACTTAATATAAAAGCTCTATTTAGACGCAGAAAAATAGGACTTATAAAATAGGAAATAAGCAGATGGAGACTCTATAAAACTTGTGTAATATAAAATATACATTTTTTGATTCTCATATACAATAAGTATGAAAGATTTATTCCCTGATGGCACACACTTCCAAGACAATTTATGTATTCTTCCCTACATATTTTTAAGGATAGACTTAAGATATGCAATATTCATTTCTCAACAAAGGTACATATTCTTGCTATTCTTATTGTTATTTCATTATGAGGCATTCCATCTCTCATGATTATGTCATTTTTTTATTCTTGTATGATTGATATTTTCATATTCCTCAGAAAAATAGCTTTCATACCATATTTTTATTCTATAGGAACATAAGCATACATATTAGAGTGTATCGAGGAATATAAAAAATATCTATTTGGCTTATTTTTATAAATATTCTTCAATATTACAAATCAATTTTTCTTGTTGCTTTTTTTCGCTTAAATTATTATATCTTATTTTTATATTTTCTTTTTTGCATATTTGATTTGTTAGAATTACATCCGACTAGAAATATATGAATAGAGATAGAAAATCGAGGGAGATTTTGGGCGTGTGAAAGGAAGAATGTGTGAAGGGTGCAATTGAGTTCAAGCTCCTTGTTATCACTATTCTCTTTCCTCAGAACAGAAGCTGAAACAGAGATTCAAATATAAAATAAATACCTTCCGTTCCGGCCACCTTGGCCTGCTTCATAAATGAAATAAATATTCCTCAAGAGAGGAAAGATAATAGTGATAACAAGGAGCTTGAACTCAATTTTCACACCCTTCACACATTCTCCCTCTCACACGCCCAAAATATCCCTCGATTTTCTATCTCTATATATGAATTAGCATACAAGCGTTTAAATTAGTCTAATTAACGAGGTTTACCAAAATTGACCTTCCAATCTCGGGAGTCGAACCTGCGTCCTCGACATTGAGAGTCGAGGCCGCTTCCATTGAGCTAACGCCCTCCATACTTTTTCAATTTTGCATCCGAGCAGCAACACAACATTACCTTAATTGTAAGTCTATATATGCGATATTGTAACTAGAATTGTTCAATTTTAATTTTATTTTAACTAAAATTAATAATTTTTTTCCAAACAACCATTAAATTTTATCCAAATAGTTCAAAATTATATTGGAACGTCATCCGAAGGATTTTAAGAATGCATCGCCGTTTTATATCGAAATCAAATTGTTTATCAGTTGTTTTATATATATATATATATATATATATATATATATATATATATATATATATATATATATATATATATATATATATATATATATATATATGTCAGTTGTACCTACCCAAGATAGTTAAAAATAAGGTAGAGCCATTTTAACCAATGAAAGGAAAAAAAATACATCGCCACGCAACCTACCTCATGAGCATGACGTCACATATGGCAAAAGAGGGTATATTGTATAAGTAAATTATGTTAAATATAATCGAATTTAGCCTTTTATTAGATCATAGAAGAACTAATTATCACAATTATATTAGAAAATGGAAAAAAATTAAATTTTGTGAGTAATCATATATTTTTGATGATTTAAAGTTGCTGAAATTATCCAAAATATTTCATCAAAAAGCAAATTCTTCAATCATTATATGTTAAAGCACATAAAAAACAACGAAATAAATTATAACAAAATACTATTTATAATCATATATTATTACAGACATATTTAGACAAAAGTATATAATTTATGAATGAATAACAAACAAAATATTGGAGGTTGCTTTGAAGGAGGAGGTAACGATGAATTAGAAGATTCATATTTATCTAAGCATTCTTGAGTAATCTGACGATAATTTCGTTTTAATATTCTATCATTCCTTTTGGAAGATGGTTCCATGGACGTATATTCCGACAAGTTTGTTTCAATTTTTTCATTTAAATTAAGTGTCGGAACTACTCCTTTCTTGAGTTTCTTTCTAATAGGAAGGTTAAGAAGCTCATGCATTAGATCTCTCTCATAGTCTTCTTCAGTGAAGTGCAGACTACACATAAAGGATGATGCAGGCTGAAATGTCGTATCTCCTCTTTTGCATGCGATGGTCCAAGCTTTTTTCTGTTTGATGTTGGTTGGAAACGAGTGGTACAATACATTGTGAGCATTGGGATCCAATGAAGGACAAACAGCAACTGCACACTGTCTTTTTTCTTTTTTATTATTAATTGAAGCCATTTTTGTAAGAGTACGATGCACTTATGATAATTTGAGTAGAGATGTTATATATATAGAAAAAGTTATTTGTTATGTTTTCTGCCAGACGTGACGTCACACGAAAAATATTTCGGAACCTAAGTTTATACATTATGAAATGGCGGGGGTGTGTACCTACCTATGTATTGTGATAACACGTCTTTTGTGTCGTCCAGGAAAATAAATAATATCTTAGGAGTACAGGCACTTTCTCACCTATTTATTCGATTAAATAGACTTCCGAGAGACTTTGGCTTCGTCTACTGAACCTAGGACACTCTTCAACCTTCTGGATTCCTGTTTTTCGAGGATCGAAAACCGTTGGAATTACAGATAAAAGAAATTCATTCGTCCTTTTTTCTCCTTCATGAGAAATATTTCGTTAGGAAATAGAGACGGAACAATTATATATTCAACATCACTCAACCTCTACCATAAATTTACATGTTTGTTTATGTTCTGTTCATGCCTATTACATATGTATGTGTGCTTGAGGTGTGGGAAAATATCATAAATAGATATTCAATAAAACAATGGAAAGCAACCAGCTCCATTCCAATTGGGATCCCGGTACTTTGGAAGATCCAAAGAAGAACTCCAGTATGCAATGGGAGACTGTTGTATTCGACAAATGGGGTAAAAGTCATCAGCTCAATCTCTAAGGATATTAATAGACACTCATTTTCCTGACTGCAGAGTGAATAGTACAAATAATAAATTATTGGAAGTAAATAATTTTGACATTGATTTTGTAGACAGTAACAAGGTCAGAGAGTCTTTCAACTCATTTGAACCATATAAAAGCTCAGGACTTGACGAGCCAATTGTACTACAACAACTCGGAGACCACCTAATCAATTACATCTCGGAACTTTACAAAATCATTCTAAGCACTGGTTATACACCCAAAATTTGGCAAGAAATGAAAGTTATATTCCTGCCAAAACCGGGCAAAGATGACTATAGCTCAGCAAAGTTATTTAGACCTATCACACTCTCGAACTACATCCTTAAAGGACTCGAAAGAATTGTACAATGGAAAGTAGAAGAAATTATCCCTAGACTTCATTCGCAACATGCTTACACAAAGGGCCTATCGACAGAAACAGCTTTGTCACAAGCAGTTGACTTAATCGAAAAATCAATATATCAAAAACAGTGCACACTTGCAGTCAGTTTTGATTGCACTGGTGCCTTTGATTACATACGATTTCACTCAGCAAATACAACAATAACAAAACTTGGAATACCACAATGTATCGCATCTTGGTACATGGAACTTCTAAATACAAGAACAGTAACCGCTGAACTAAAAGGTGAAAAGTTCAGTGTTCAACCAACGCGTAGCAGTCCTCAAGGGGGAGTTTTGTCTCCAGTGGTATGGAACATGATCATGGATACCCTTTTGACTGATTTCAAAGAGGATGCGGTTCAAGTTATAGGTTATGCAGATGATATCCTTTTACTAATTAGTGGTAAGCATCCAAGTACTCTTGTCAGTAGAATGCAAGATGCAATTAATATAGTTTTAAAATGGGGAGCAACAAACGGCCTGACCTTTAATCCATCAAAGTCAAGAGCTATTGTCTTCTCAAAAGTATATAAATTAAGATCTAAATACTTTCCGCAGTTATATATCGCTGGAATGGGTATGGAGTATGAAGCACAAATGAATTACCTGGGTGTTATTTTTGATCAAGGACTAACTTGGACCGAACACCTCAAAGCAAAAGCTGCAAAGTGTTCCCGCATATGGAATATGGCAAAGGCAGTAATAGGGCAAAAATGGGGACTAACCTCTGATAAAATCCTGTGGCTCTATGAAGCTATGATACGACCTATCATCACATATGGGTGTCTTATATGGGGGCACTCCATTACTGCGAAGAAAGATGGAATCAGGAAATTAAAAAGCATTCAGAGAAAAGTACTTCTGGGTATGACTCAAACTCTTCGCTCAACACCGACATCAGGACTAGAGGCAGTGCTAGGGATAACTCCTCTCGACCTCTATATAAAAGAACATTCAACAAAGTCAAGATGGAGAACAAGATTTACTCTCCGTGATACATGGGATGGAGTGGACAATCTCCCAAGGCGACGAGGACATCGTTTTCTTAGTGATAAGATACTGGACAAACTAAAACTGAATCAAGTCAATGACTATATCACTGGTTGTCGCATATGGGTTGACAACTGCAACGTTGAACACCCAGATACAATTATATACACCGATGGATCTAAAGATGAGCAGGGATGCACAGGAGCTGGATGGACTATCACTCGTGGTGATGTGTCTATTCATCAATCCTCTTGTTCATTGAATAACGAAGCATCAGTCTTCCAAGCGGAGGTCACTGCAATCACTCAGTCGGTGATAGCTCTACTAAACCAAGATAAACCATCAAAAAACGTGATAATTCGATCGGATTCTCAATCAGCAATTGCTGCTATTCTGAATCCTCTCACAAAGAGTGAAACAGTAAAAAAGTGTAAAGAAACACTAAACCTTGGTAAATGTGACATTAATATAAAACTTGATTGGTGTAGAGGTCATTCAAACATTACAGGAAATGAATATGCTGACTACCTAGCAAAAAAAGGTATCGAAAGTGAGAGCCGTTTGAGTGTTGGAGCACCTCCTAGCTACATAAAGAAGGTGACACATGAATTCTTTTTTTATGAGTGGTGTAGTAGATACAAAGATGATCAACTAATGAAGCACACACATCGCATGTTAAAAAAAACCAAAATCCAAGACTTCTCAGCTGTCACGCCAAAACATGAGTCTTCTTGTTCAAGCTTTTATAGGCCACGGACCATTTTTGGCTCATCTAGGTAAATGGAAAAATATTGACGGAATCTGCAATATTTGTATGGAAGAGCCACAAAGCGCAGACCACTCAAACAACAGATGTCCATCACTCTCTTATGAGAGACATCAATTCATGCAAGAAGAGGATGAAGACCTACGTATCCTTAAATTTATGAAATGCTCAAAAATGAAAAAAAAATAGTGATGACTTTAATATTGTATAATACTTTAGATCAACTCCTGCTGTAGTAACACATATACCCCTCTGTGTGGTCGTGTTCATTTGCTTTATATATGTGTGTATATATAAATATATATATATACGTATATTACATACTGGAAAAATACCTTATGATTGTGGATTGTGGATAATATGGCGAAAGAAATGTCTCTTTCAACTAATTAATTGTACATCTTTAATGTATTGTTTCTTGAACAAAAATGCTTATTGGGTTACCGCTTTTAGTGTTTTTATTTTTAGTTGTTTGGTGCACAGAATGTTTTATGTAATATTATAATGATTGAACAAAGTTACGCCGTATGAACGTGAAAAAGATAGAAAAATAAAGATTGTAATATAAGAGCTTATTATGTTCAAATTAATTTTTAGGGGATTATTTTATTCATGTTAAGAAAAATATAAAAAGGAGATAACCAACTTGAAATGTTTTAACTTTAATATAAAAGCTCTATTTAGACGCAGAAAAATAGGACTTATAAAATAGGAAATAAGCAGATGGAGACTCTATAAAACTTGTGTAATATAAAATATACATTTTTTTGATTCTCATATACAATAAGTTTGAAAGATTTATTCTCTGATGGCACACACTTCCAAGACAATTTATGTATTCTTCCCTACCTATTTTTAAGGATAGACTTAAGATATGCAATATTCATTTCTGAACAAAGGTAAATTTTCTTGTTATTTCACTATGAGGTATTCCATCTCTCATGATTATGTCATTTCTTTTTATTCTTGTATGATTGATATTCTCATATTCCTCAGAAAAATAGCTTTCATACCATATTTTTATTCTATAGGAACATAAGCATACATATTAGAGTGTATCGAGGAATATAAAAAATATCTATTTGGCTTATTTTTATAAATATTCTTCAATATTACAAATCAATTTTTCTTGTTGCTTTTTTTCGTTTAAATTATTATATCTTATTTTTATATTTTCTTTTTTTGCATATTTGATTTGTTAGAATTGCATCCGACTAGAAATATATGAATAGAGATAGAAAATCGAGGGAGATTTTGGGCGTGTGAAAGGAAGAATGTGTGAAGGGTGCAATTGAGTTCAAGCTCCTTGTTATCACTATTCTCTTTCCTCAGAACAGAAGCTGAAACAGAGATTCAAATATAAAATAAATACCTTCCGTTCCGGCGCCTTGGCCTGCTTCATAAATGAAATAAATATTTCTCAAAAGAGGAAAGAGAATAGTGATAACAAGGAGCTTGAACTCAATTTTCACACCCTTCACACATTCTCCCTTTCACACGCCCAAAATATCCCTCGATTTTCTATCTCTATATATGAATTAGCATACAAGCGTTTAAATTAGTCTAATTAACGAGGTTTACCAAAATTGACCTTCCAATCTCGGGAGTCGAACCTGCGTCCTCGACATTGAGAGTCGAGGCCGCTTCCATTGAGCTAACGCCCTCCATACTTTTTCAATTTTGCATCCGAGCAGCAACACAACATTACCTTAATTGTAAGTCTATATATGCGATATTGTAACTAGAATTGTTCAATTTTAATTTTATTTTAACTAAAAATTAATTAATTTTTTTCCAAACAACCATTAAATTTTATCCAAATAGTTCAAAATTCTATTGGCACGTCATCCGAAGGATTTTAAGAATGCATCGCCGTTTTGTATCGAAATCAAATTAGTTTTATCAATTGCTGTTTTATATATATGTATGATTTTTTATCTGGACAGTAATTTAATATATAATGTTTAATGATGTTTTTATTACGTATTTGTAATTCTTATGTTATCTGTATGTTTTTACACTGTTTTCTTCTTTGCAGGAACATAATAAAATTATTTTTAACCATAAAAAAATTGTTCAATAAATAAAAATGTCTGACTCAAAATGATACTAATACTTATTTCATTATCTAAATATGATAACGAAGAGTCTAAAATTAATATTTTGCTCAATCGAGTTCATTGTTGGGTATTAGGGTACTGAGGTAGTACTTAAAATATAGTTGCAAATTTCATTTGCTACGAAATGTTTGACTGAGATAAGTTATGTTACGTAAAACTTACGGTATTTATAATTATAATATAATTGATAAATTCATCTGTCTGAGCATAATTGGATTCTAGCCATTCATAGAAATTGTAATTTTGAATACCCCTTTTATCTGTCACAGTTAAAATGATCAAAAGCCATGGTTAAAGGATGTATGAGTCATGGTGAAGTAGCTAAGATATAATTAATTCGTTTAGACCTTGGATCAAAGACTCGACTTCAATTCATACTCTGAGATCCTTACCTGAAACAAGCAAAAATATATCATAATTTAAACATAAATATCTACTAAATAATATCACTATTTAATTACTAAATATATCCATCAATATGTCCCAAAAAAGTATAAAATAAAATATACACTTATAATTCATATTATCTTTTAATATCAAAAACGTAAATCAAGATTTTGATTTTCCTAAAACAAATAATCAATGATAAACTTTGTTGTCTTAAAAATAATCGTTCTCAAATTTGGAACAAAATATATTCCCCCAGCTTCTGCTTTTTAGAACCCAAAATATTGTGCATTCTTTTGTTTGACTTCAAACGGTAATCTTGCTCCGAAAAATTCTAACATTTTTTTAAACTCATTGTGTTAGTAAATTAATAAAAAGCTTTGAAAATTCAAATAAAGTAGATTATAGGAAGCTCGATAGCCGTGCTTGTTAAGGCGTGTTCAACTCTCAATGTTGAGGGCGCAGGTTCGAATCCCGAGAGAGGATGGTCGGTCTACCTCATTGATAAGATCATAGGTTCGATAGACTAATTATAATGCTATAATGCTTATTTATATCCTATCGGATGCAATTCTATCGAACCATATAGGAAAAAAAAAGTAGGTTATACATTTTTTTATGGCCTCAAATCAAAGCCTTATAATATTTTGTATTCTTGATAAATGCGTTTTATATACTGTAGAAGTATGCAACCGTTAATAATTATTTTATATTTATGTACAATACCAAATACTGATATCGATTTTTAGATTTGTGCTGATCGGGTGGGGCGGATAGAATACGTAGAATTTAAAATAATTACAGCTTCGTGTAACTTCGCTCTTTTTATCCTAGGGGTTCATTTAAACCAATTTATAACTTAACTTTTACGAAATAAACAATTTACTCTTTCATATCTATCTATCAATTTTTCATATTTTTTGCATATTATTTTAAACATGAAGATTAAAGTTTTTTAATATTATTTATTTAAGTTATCTAAGAATATAATAGTTTATCAGTAAATCGACTAAAACACAGATAACATACATATCAAGTGGAATTTATACAAACTGACATAGGGTTATTTGTCTTACTGGCATTAAAATTAAACATAAGAAATACAGGACATGATGAACACTATGATAAGACAAGGAAACTTGTAAAAAAGATGTCTAAAAAATAAAAATCAATCGATAAAATAATGATTAAGATCCCCAGTTACTGGGGTATAGGATTAAGGTTTTTTATCAATATTTTTTGACAATAACTATAACCATAAGTAGATGCAACTATATTGAATGCGTAACCTTGAGTGTATTCAAGTTCATTTATTGAAACCTGCATATTATTCAATGATGGCTTGTATTGTACTAAATTTTCCATTTTTTATATAAGCAAATATATCTGATAGCCATAATAAATTAATTTTTATGAGACATACAATAAGAATTCAAAGGCATTTTTTAAGCTCAAGTAGACTATTGTGTATATAAGAGAAAGCCAAGACAATTTATTGAATGCGTTTGAATTTTTTGAAGCGTTTGCCAAATCCCATGTCAATGTAATTTATCATTGTTAAACCACAGATGCACTTTTTAGGCAATATATAATGAAGAAAGCAATTTAAGCTTGCTTAAATTGCATGCAGCTAAACCATTAAAGTAGCTATTCGGAGGCCTAAAGTTTGCATGAAGTAATACGTTGTAGAAGATGAAATGTATTTTAGAGCTTCTATTAAGGAGGAACAAATTATATTAAATCAGTACAGTGTAAATGAAACATAAAGAAATGTGTTGTACAACTTAATTGTTATTTATTTCTCATAAATATACTTATACTATTAGAAAGCAAAATAATAACTGTTTGCGTTAATGCGTGATCAACTCTAAATGTTGGGGCGCAGGTTCGAATCCCGAGAGGGAATCGTTAGTTTTGATCAACCTCATTGTTGAGATTCCCAAGTTCGATAGATTAAACGCTAATGCTTATTTATATCCTGTTGAATGCAATTCTATCGAACCATATAGGCAAAAAAGGAAGATCAAACAACTAGTTGAATTAGTTTGATAAATATTAAGAATACCATACTTTTTATATTCAACAAGACATTTGCACGAGTCAATTAGTTATCTTTCTTGAGTAGCCAGATATAGATTTAATTTAAAAAAAAATGAGTCGATATAATTATCTTGCTGTTGAAAAAGTCACATTTTTATATGGTCAAAAGCAATAAAAAAGTTGATATTATATTCTTGTGGTTAACATCATAGGAAGGAATGGTAAAAAAACATGCAAAAAAAAACTATACAGGTAAAGAGATACCTTATAATGAGCGTAGCACAAATGGTAGATTAGTACGAATTCCCAAATGACCTCCCTCGAGATGCAAGATATGGATTTTATTTTAAAATTATTAAAGTATCTATTTATCTTTATGTTGAAAAAATATAATTTTTGTATTGTCAAAAGCATTTAACAAATTGATACTGATTTTTGTAGTTAAAATCATCAGAAGAGAATAGTAAAAACCCATATAAAAACTATACAGATAAAGAGATACTTTATAATGAGCGTAGGATATACCGTAGATTTGTACGTATTCCTTAATTACCTTCCTGGAGTAGGGAAATATGGATTTTATTCATTAACTAGAGGCATATATACACTCAGAGAGTGCAAACCTCCACCGTCACTGGGTCCTTATGAGCCTTCCAAGGTGGTTTTTTCACGACTGGGGCGGCGTAGAGGGACGGGGGAGGGTTCCCCTCGACGGAAATTCCGAGAGGAAGACGCTCCCGGCACCCGGTTTTACAGCACAGCGACATCTATTGACAGAGTAGGCTATTTGAAATATTTATTTGTATTTAGCTCATTTTGCATCTTAATTCTACACTCAGAGATGCCAAAATTTAATCGCTTGTTCCTTTTGACATTTCCAACAACTCCACAAAGTTTCATCAGAATCCGTCCTGTACTTTTTGAGTTATCCTGCTGACAAACAAACCCAACAAACAAACCAACGCCAGTGAAAACAATATCTCCTTCGGCGGAGGTAATAGTGAGTAATAGTGAGTGAGTAATTATATTGCTGTTTTCTATTTTTAGTAAATAATGTAAAATATTTTTAAACCTTGTTGTTCTTGTAAGAGTTTGCCAGGGGTTTCAACGAAGGCTGTAAGTTGGTTGTATAATATCCGCTCGGTCAATTTAGAGATGGTGAACAGGTCTATAACTAGAAGGTTCTCTGCGTCGCTTTTCTTTCTTCGACACTGGGATGGTGAATGTCGATCTCAACTCGTCTCGCCTCGGAAGAGATAATTGGGTGGATGAAGGGATAGTTCATTCCAGGCTTTTTGTAGACGACAATAGAGGCATTATTCATGTCAACAGAGTGCTTGTGGCGAGGTATTTTAGTGCTTTCTTCATCGCAGCAGTACCCACGCTGCAGAGTTTAATGTTTGCTGCGTCGTCCAAATTGACAGAATAAGTAACAGTTGGGATGTTATAATTTAGCTTCGCCGACGGTCGACTTTATTATGTAAAACCGATTGCACATATTTGCTGCGTCTATGTTTGTTCACCAGACTTCTAGCACCTCTTCTCTAAATGTTCTATACAGTTCATTCTAAGCACGCAGCAAGAAAACGGGGGTTCATTTTAGTATGGACGAGCTTCTAGAAAAGAAGCTGTATTAGCTGAATTAGCGGGACTGAAGAAGGATGGGAGTAGAAACCCCATTCAAAACGGTGGAATTTCTCCTCCAGGACGGCTAAGAAGACTCAGATAGTGCTTTGTTTGTAAATAATACCCCTGCGACCAATCAAATATCTTCAGTGAACGGATCAAAAATCGGTGAACCTACAACTAATAATATTATTGTTTATGTGCTATCAAATCGCTTTTTTATAATCTTTTTAAAATCTTCTGCTTCTATGCTTGATTCTTTTTTTTCCACAGTCTATACAATAATATACATGCATGAAAAAGTGAATCCGTATAAAATTTTACGAACCCATTTATTTTCATGTGTTACATAATATTCTATGACCCAACTAACCAAAAAAAAGTATCTTGAATTGCTCTGCTTTTTAAGACATTATATGTTATATTCCTTAGGATACAATATGCACCGAAATAATATGCTCAACTAATATAAAAACAGTGTGTTTATTTTTCAATCAACTTCAGATGTCCCACCCTTGATAACATACTGATCAAAGAAAATAAAAGTCACGGCAGTAAATATATTGATAGGTTAAAATATTCCTATTCAAGATACAATTTTGTCTAAAAAGTATTGAAGGTACTAAATAAATTATAAACTCTTTTGGCAACAATACTACGAAAAACAGACCAAGTTGTAAGATGTTATTTTCCCCCTGAAACTTAAAATAGTGAGCTATTGAAATTTAAGATAAAAGCTTAGTTTTGATATCAACCGTTGGCGCAAATTCTATTTTGTTTATCGCTTTTTTAATGGAGTAGATAGGTATCTAAGAGGTATTAAATTTTTAATTATAACGTTAATATATATTTTGAATCATAAAAATTCCCTCTTATATGTTTATGTATAATTACCTCCACCGAAGGAGGTATAGTTTTCACTGGCGTTGGTTTGTTGGTTAGTTAGTTTGTTTGTTAGTTTATCAGCAGGATAACTCAAAAAGTGCGGAACGGATTCGGATGAAACTTTGTGGAGTTGTTGGAAATGCCAAAAGGAACAAGTGATTAAATTTTGGCATCTCTGAGTTTTCTTTAAGATGCAAAATGAGCTAAATACTAATAAATATTTCAAGTTAACCTACTCTGCCAATAGATGTCGCTGTGCCGTGCTCTCAAAGAGGAGAGCACAGCACAGCGACATCTATTGGCAAATGACAAAAAGACCAATTGATTCATTTGGTGGGGATCGGCGGAGGTTTGCACTCTCTGAGTCCTCTAGTTAATAATGTATATGAAATAAATAGAGACTTTGCTTTTAAGAAGAAGAAAAAGTAAATGTAGAGTACAATATGTAATGTACTTGACTACTTTATCCATTAAAATATATCTTCTTTAAAATGCAATTTAAAAAATCAATTTCTTTACTGTATAGCAATACAAGCCATACCATAATACATTTATATATACAAGCAGCAATGCCCAATATATCCCTTGTATATACTTTGTGATAAGAAAGCAACACAGCAAAAAAAGTGGTTTCATAACTATTTACTGCAAACATTTACCTCAGTTTTGCTCTTATTTTGATTATTTTAACATATCAACAACTAAAGACTGATATAATTTTTTGTAAACCCTATCAAATGTATCATTGATATTTTGATTTAATTTAAACAATTAGTCAGTTTTTACAATATTCACATTTCGTACAAAAAAGGCTTAGAGATACAGTGAATATTTCAATTAAAAAATATATATATATAGAGTTCCGCTTCCATTGTTTAACAATATTGAACTATATTGAAGTACGAGTCTTTTATCCCTACAACACCTTTCAAATAGCATTCATAACTCTATAATTATCTCGAATATTTGAGCCAACTTCAATTAACTTCCTTCGTTGCCGATTTCATTAAAAAATGATTTCTCTGAGTGTATACATGCCTCTAGTTTTAAAGGCAACACCTTTTTTATAAAATGTATTAAAATACTTTAAAACTATACTCACAACAAGCAAATCCAATTATAATTTTCAACAAATAATCTAATATACTATTGCTATTACGTAAAGAAAAAAGTTTTTTAAAAGTAACAATATTATTTTTTGATGCAAGGATTTTGATAAAATTTAATTTTCAATGGAACCCCCCAACATACGTACATGCTATGTTGTTCTTGTATGATTATTTTGGAGCAAACACAACTCTAGTTTTCATAAATATATATATATATACATATACCAGTAATAATAGGACAACAATAAAATAATATTAGAAAACAACTATATATGTGTATATATATATATAACTTTTATAATAGGATGATGCCCCATTCCTTCCCACGCGTACATTTATTTACGTAAAAATGCGCATTTTAAAATTAACGTTTACGCTTGAAAAAGTAGTTCAACTTTATATTTCTTTGTTCTTAGGTGAACTTGATGATTCCTTTAACAACAAATATTAGTACATTTTTATATTTTTATAATTAATTTATGCGTAGTTAGGACAGTAAAGTGAGGTGTTTCATTTAGGATGGATCGTGTTGGAACGGGGTCGCAAACTTCGAGCTTTAAAAGGTATAAAAATATATTTTTCATATTTTTCAAAGTTTTATTATGTAGTTCTGATATGTAAATTGAAAATGAATTACTCTAAATGAGGCCTTACCATATTTTATTTCCCCAAAATTAAGCTATGTTATTGAACGTACATATATGTACGCTTGGGAAGAACCCCTATCAACCATGTACTTATAACTTGAATAATTTCGAACACTTCCAAAATACACTTTCTCAAGTAATTGATATAATTTTAAAATATTGATATTATAGAAATCGGAGCTTGAAGCTCCACGAAATAATTTTGATTTTGGAGGACAAACCTTCCGACACATCTGATTATATGATTCCGTCGGAAGATCCTCATGAGCTGACAGACGAGGATAGTGATGACGAAGAAGGAGTTGAAAAAGATCCAAACTGTCTTGGAAGAGTATTATTGAACTCCAATGAGGAATTTTGTAGACATGAAAATATGGACGACGAATACCAAGAACAACATGATGATAAATCTCAATCTTTGTAAGTAAAATAGTTGCTATAGATATATAACTTTTAAATATATCAGTATTCTTTAAAATTAATTGTAGGCAAACATAACAAAAAAGCCTTCCTTCAACGGAAATTGGAACGTTAAAATGAACAAAAAATGCAAGCAGAAAACAATCTTCATCAAAGTTTCAATTTCAAAGTAAAATTCCTCTCTACAAAAGCCCACTATGGACCAAATCCACAATTCCATTTGATACAGATAATACAACAACTCCATATGATTTTTTAAATTATTTATACCCGATTTATGTATAGAATAAATTGCAAAAGAGACTAAGCGATACTCTAGTCACTTAAACAATCAAGCATTTTGTGATAAAATTAACTCAGACACCATTCGAGCGAGTCATGCAATTATGTACATCAGTGGATATGTCAAAGCAGCACAAAGAAATATGTATTGGCAAAGAAATGAGGATTCCAATAATCAATTAATAATGAAAGCGATGTCAAGGAATAGGTTTGAAGAACTCCAACGTTATACCCATTTTGCTGATAACAACCAACCGAACACCAAGGACCCTTTTTGGAAAGTTTCATTGCTCTTCAAGACCATTAACGAAACTGCTAAAAGACTGAATTTGTTTGCGTGGATGAATCAATGGTCAAGTACTTTGGCCCCCATAGCATGAAACAATATGCGAAAGCAAAGCCAATCCGATTCGGTTTCAAGATTTGGTCACTAGCGACATTTTCGGTGAGCTTATTCATTGTATTCCTTATGGAGGAGCCAAAACAGAATTAAATATATATGGGCTTGGACAAGGACCAGATGTTGTGTATGGGCTCATTGAAAAAGCCCAAATATCCCAAGTTAGTAAGGTGGTCATGGATAACCTCTTCACTAGCTTCGACCTCATGGACAACTTGAGAGACCGGATGAAAGTTGGTGTACTCGGAACTATGAGATCAAATAGATTGCATTCAATTCCTATCCCTTCAAAGAAGGAATCCACGGCCATGAAGAGGGGAGATATGAAATGTTCGTACATCGATGACGATAAAGTGGTCGTCGTCTGGAAAGACGGAGGCCCAGTTTATATTGCGAGCAATTTTATTGGGAAATATCATATCCGAAAATACAATCGATATTCGAGAGATGCCAAGAAAAAAGTGGAAGTAAAACAGCCTTATTTTTGTAAAATTTATAATGAAAATATGGGTGGAGTTGACCTTTTTGACAATATGGTCGCAAACTATGTTATTAGTGTAAGAAAGAAAAAATGGTATTGGTGTCTATACAATTGGTTTTTGAATGTACAAATGGTCCAAGCATGGCGTTTTTATAGAAAAAGTGGTAAAGTTTTGAATTTAAAAGATAGGAAAAATATTTCATTACTTGATTTTACCAGAGCATGTACTGAAACTTTGGTTTTAAAACATGGAGAAAATAGGGCAAACACTCCATTGCCAAATTTAAAAAATACGGCAAACCTTTCATTGATTAGGAACGACAATGTGGGCCATTTAATTATCAAAACGAATAAAAGAAATATTTGTGCTTCATGTTGTTCAAGATTTATATATAGATGTAAAAAATGTGATATAGGTTTATGTGCAAATTGTTTTAATGATTATCATCTACAGTAGTTATATTTATATTTATCCATTGTATATAGAAAATACTAAAATATATGTAATTCATTTATTCCTTAAGAAAATATTACGAATATAACTTAACGGTCGAACTTATTAGTTCACATCATATTCATTTATCAGTTATACTATTCTTGTAGGAGATCCTCCCAAGCGTACATATATGTACGTTGCCGCCAGGGGCGCTAGTGTATTATTGGACGAAAAACAACAACATAAGTCTAATGTAAGAGCTAAAAGAAAGCATTGTCTAAAATTTCATGAAAAAATTCCAATTATTTCTACCCCGGGAAGTAATGGGTTAAGGAACTAGAAGGATCTATACAGCCTTGCAATTGTCTTTGTCACCCTCTGAGCACTTGATGTATTTTGCTTAAGTCCCTAACATGAAGTATGCTGAATGTTTCACGCAACAATTACATCAAATAATATTTAGAACTGACTTAGACGTTAATATTCCTATTTGTCAAAAAGCAAGAAAAGGATTTTCAAGATTTTATCTCTATTGATGCCAAAAAAAAATGATTTTTTTGTTCCTTTCGAAAATAGTCAATTGTTCAAACAAAAAAGATAAGGATGCAAATAATTTACACTGATAATAATATTTAGGAACAAAATCATAGTACACACCCTTACATGTTTAAGGTCATTTGAGTTATGGATCCAAGAGTTATTAATACGATTAAGCTATGTAATCTCCTTGAGTCAGAAGGACCATAAAACCATAGTGGCTATACACAAAATATATTTATGAATCAATAATATCAAATTGGTTACATCCCATGTGTTTCACATTTCATAATATTAATAGCTATGGAAGTAAATGTTCCATGAGCTATGCCATAGATCTTTATTAACTTTGCTAATTTATATATCCAATAAATATTTTTGTCCCTGCAAATTGTGAATTTACAATACATAATTGCATATTACTATTCAACTCTTAGTCATTACGTTAAGACATATTTGATATGGTTGTTTAAATCAGTCTTGATAAAAAGACAACTGAAGTGTTTTTATAAACATCCTTTGCACATCTCGTAGCATTCAAATTAATTAAACATCCTTTGGAAAGACAAATGTACACATTTCACAATTTAATATCATTTGTCATTTTGCATCAAGTTATGTTCCAAATATGTTCATTTGCTTTTCTGACTACTCTGTTTATTTCGTGAGGGAATGCCACTTAAATACAAAAGAATATTATACAAACTTTACTATGTTTCTTGTCCTGACACTGCATGAATTTAACATATTTTTTGAGCAAATGTAGGAATGTATTCACTTTTACAATCCTGCCCTTTCTCACAATAAAGGATGATTGGACAAGCATGTTTTTAAATTAATCTCCTTCTTATGAACGATGAATTACTTACAGGACTCAATAATATTATGTTTTACTTCTGATTACATCAAAGCATTTATTTTTTTTATATTTAAAAATAATTTGCTAAAACATAAATTCCTACAACTTTTTACTCCCATTTATAAATGTTTAATCCTACAGCTTCCACATGCTCTATTGAGTGACTTACAAAAGCATGAATGCCTAACATGAGAGGCATGCTTTTCACGCACAAAAGCATTCTTGTTTGATGAATGATGTCCATGAAAATATAGAGTCAGTTTATGGTCCATATATTATTATTCTTTGAAGACTCAACACTTTTTCTAATTCTGTGTTCTGTATTTAGAATAACAAATTATGTTGGGTTCTTTGTAAAATAATGTTTATAAGACAGGTTTAATATATTATTGATTTTGGAAGGTGTTGCAATGATAGCAGTTATGATAAATTTGCCTTTTTAAAGCACTAAGGTGTTTCTGGTCTTAAATGACTGTCAAACCATGATATTCATTTATCAGACAGAAAACATAAACTAGCCAGCAATAGTTAACAGTTAACTTTAGCTGGAGTATATCCCTCAAACTACGAGGTCATGAAAAGTACGTGTGGCGAGGAGTAATTTATATTTCAAGCAGCTTGGTTTCAAAAAGAGACTTAAATCATTTCAGGAATTCTTTGATAATAAGGCAGAGTTATAGGATTAAGAAAAATTGTTATAAAGAGAAACATTAAAGAGTAATTTTTTTAGTAGAAGACGATGCTTCATTCTTTTAATAACAATAATAAATGATATTGAAGGAGTACATTCTAAGGATTCGATAATGGATCAAGGTACATGAAGAGGAGATCATGAGTATTTTAAAGAATTTCATATTTCTTCTTTACTCCTCAACAGCTGCAAGTGGAGTGATACTTTGGAATAAGGTCTGTATAATAAGCTCTGTAAATTAAGGTCTTGGCAAAACAAAAACTAATATGTAATCCTAGCATTGTGACTCCTCAATGACGTCACTATAGAACAAATATATGTATATGTATATACTCCTGGTATAAAATACAATGCTTATAGGAAAGTATCCATAGCTAACCATTAGGCCTTCCACATTCTAAAGAACGTGTTCTTTGGTAAAGTTGCCGGGGGTGGGAGGAGGGATATTGAGGAGATTGGATGCGGCCGATCTGGTCATAGCGTCCATAGTGGCCTCCTAAGAACGTTGATGCAGAGGATGTTCAGGCTTCGGCATCCTCCAGGCCAGGAGTCCAGACGATTCCCCTACGACCTGGTTTAAACCGTTTAGTTTTGACTTGCTCATGAGCTTCTTTACAGGCACGTGGTCTAGTCTTTTCTTGCCTTGAACCGTCCTGGCTACATTATTTATGATAATTTGAACTCGACCTGCCATCGAGAATTTTGGATCTATCATCGTGACCCTAGCTTTGAAGGCAAGACTTGACTACACATGTACTTTTCCGAGCACAATGGATATGCCACACTGCGAGAGCGTTGCACGGAAGTTATTATTTTAAACGACGGATATAGACGCTGTGATAGGGATGATATCATATCATCTAAGTATGGTAATGGTGGAACCACTGGTCGAGCTTGAAGCTTAGGACCTCAAGTTGTTCTGAGATCTTAATGGTAACCCCATCGATGATAAAGATCGTGTTGAACTTGTTTAGAGTTCCCAGAAAAATCAACTGCATCTTTATTGGCTGAATACAAGTTCCATGTACATCGAATATCAATGAGGATTTGAGCAGTCAAGGTGAGTTCGCTTATAATATCTGGTGCATTGCAGGACAGCTCTTCCGATAGCCAGGGTCCCAACCGTTGTCACGACTACGAAAAGGATCGGTGCAATAATAGACACTTGATGGACCCCTACTTTATTAAAAGATGGACAGAGTGATCGCCATTCCAGTTTACTAGTTCGTTGTCTACCATCCGACATTTAAGACCTGAATCAGGCAATCAAACACATCAAAAGCACTCATTTTTTTTTAGTTTTAAAGGTGTATTACTGTTTACCGTATACATACATATATACATACATTATTACAAAGACATAATATAATAGTACAATACATGCATAAAATAAAGAGCGCGACCACACAAAGGGGTATATGCGCTACAACAGTAAATGTTAGTTCTAGTTTATAGTATAGTTTTCATCAATATATATATATATTTTTTTCATTTTTTTTACATTTCATTAATTTTAAAATACGAAGTACTTCATCTTCTTCTTGCGATGAATCATGCCTTTCATACGATAGTGCTGGACATCTGTTGATCCATGCAGACGTTACACATTCCATCAGTTGACTTTTTCCATTTGAAGTGGCGAGGAAAGGTCCATGGCCGGTGTAAGCTTGAACTATAAGTAAGACATTTGGTTGTACCTTTGAAGAGGTACGGCTCAGTTACTAGAGTTATCTGAGATGCTCGTAGTTTGAGTTCAGAGTTGGCTGCTTTTGAATGTTGTGTATTAATATACGAACAACTAATCATTTTGGTTTATTTGTTGATGGATCAACCATTTTGGCTACCTCCTCGAAGAATTGACCTATTGTCGACTGTTTTTTACTTCGAGGAGGTTTAGTTTTCCCTAAGTTTTTATTTCCAATTTTATTTGTTTCCAGTGAAGGAGTTATATCAGAATCAGGCGCTCGCTCTTCAGGAACCTTTTTGATCGCACATCCTCGTTGACAACATTCTCCTTCGTACAATTGTTTGCGCCATCATCAACAATGACACTTGATGTCTGTTGACTAGGGCTATTGTTACTGGGTTCATAATTATCTCCCTTGTCCTCTTTCTCTGAGGTTTCTTCGCATTCTTGGATTATAGGCGCGGCCCGAGGGTCCTGGAAGCGAACCTTCCCTGCAGACGCCACTTTTAATGTAAAGTCATTTGCTTGCAGATCCTTAAATGCTGTTTGATCTACACGAAGGTGAACGACTTTACCCAACTGAGTAATTTCGGATTTTACAATCTCCACCTTGCCTTTTACATGTAGGGTCTTACATTGGTAGGCGATAATCTGACCAAGTACTTCATCGCCGATATTCCCCGTGACTCCCCTGATGAAGCCAGTGAGTCTTGTCTGAGCATCTTTTTCCGCTCTTATTTTCTCTACCTCTTCCCACGATGCCGTAAGAAGAGGTGTATTATTCAATATGAGCTTCCGGACATATTGTCCCGAAGCGTTGTCACAAACAAAGATCACTGCCCTTTTATTTGTGTAACGACGTCCTTCATAGTTTGGTAAGGGGTTTGAAGAGCTTTTTAAGGTATTTAAAAGACGTACATAGTCTGTGTCTAATAATTTAATCACCTTATTCCATTCAACAATGGATATGTGATCACCATTTTTTCTCACAACGGTGATTTCTGTTGCCTCTTTGGCAATTTCAGCGTATAGAAATTTACGCTTTGGTAATGTAGATTTTTGCTTTTCAGGAGATTCTTGCTTTGAATTTTGAGGCCTTTTGGGTGGGGGGGTTTCATTTGTGTGGCCTTCTCTCTCTCGTTTCTTGCTTTGCACATTTTTTTGACGTGCAGATAGTTGAGATGTTGTTTTATAATCATTTTTCATGGAGTCATTTCATTTACTTTTTTGTTTCCATATTTTTGTTTATATTTTCAAGTTCTTTGGAGCTTTGTTTTTGGGTTGTGGTTTGGGATCGTGTCCTTTTACCCGATCTGTTGTAAGTAACTATCTCCCATTTGAGATCAACGTCACTTTCACTTTCTTCTTCAGTCAAAACATTGACTGCGTCTTCTTTACTATTTTCCTCCTTCTCTTCATTCATCATGAAAGGTTCGGTGATAGATTAAGTGAAAAAGTTCCGCTCACTTTTTCAGATAGCTTCTCATTATAAAAATATAATCAAAGAGAATATATACATACATATACACGGTTCTAGGCGCAGTGGCCGTGCCTGCTTTTGATGTTTCTGTTTTTAATGTTTCCGTTCTCGCCGTTAATGTGAATAGCCGTATTCCTACTCTGCAGTATATGGATTTCGCCGTTTTAATAGGTAGATGTAGTGTACAGCATATACAGTATAGCCACAAAAGGAAGAATCAAGGGAGAAAGCGTGCGCTCAGTATCCGATAATTGATGGTGATCAAAATTAGGGCTCTGATCAAAACAAATACATGGTGAGATAATGTTTAGTGTTGATAGATATGATCTCCCTTATATCGAGATGTTAAAAAAAAGTTACAAAGCCTTGCAAGTGGACAGCCATCAATCCTTTAAGCCACGTAAGAAGTGTAGACTCCGACCAGTCCATCTTCTCCATCCGCCCCCAAACCCTCTCCATCCATAATCCTAGGTTCCATAGACTAATAACGCTTATTTATATCAAGTCGGATGTAATTCTAGCGAATCATAAAAGGAAAAAACCTCTCCATCCATGAAAAAGTCCGGGAACTCCCGCCTCCATTCTATAAAGGCGGCTAACACAATCAGACATGAGGATCTGCTTCTCCCAAACGCGCACATCTTCTTTACGCAAGTACAAGATCTAAAGACTCCTGGAAGCCCCAAGAGTCTAGTGAGTTCTTCACATTCGTTAACCCAACATAGAACACTACGGACAGTCAATTCCTAAACGTCTAGAAAATGAAGGAGTTTTGGGGATAATGACAAAAAAGCCTCTTTTGCATCTAATAAAAAGTACGTCATGAGCTCCCTTTTTTCATCCAAACAGAACCTTCTTGATGAGACAGTCCAAGTGATCCTTCCTTAAGGGATGATGTTTTGGAGCTCGACGAGAGCTCTTCAGATCTGCACGACGATTTTGATAAATCCCTTATATCATGAAGAAAAATAATAAAGTAGGGCTAAAAATGCCCGTCATCCCGTACGGAACATGGAGATGCTCATTTGCCTTGTAAAAATACGATATTTAGTGCAATAAAAGTTTATTCCAGTAATTAAATTACAAATATGTATGGTAATTATGTATAAATTTGCATGTATATATAAAGGTCCTAAAAAAGGGATGTATATTAATAGTAGTTCTTCTTTTATTCAAAAGGTATAGGTTATTTTTACTGTAAATATTTTTTGGTTCAACAATCGGATGGCAAAAGTTATCTAGAGTGATGGCATTGACACAAATGTTGTAGAAATAGGAAATATGCACCATTTATGGTAAATGGCTTTTATTATATGTATCTCATGAAGAAAAAATATCTCGTGGGGTGAAATTAATATTCCATTTAACATTGTTTTTAAGGGTTTTTAAAGTTTTCAATCATTTTCCATCAGCGGACGCTTAATAAAAAGCCCAGGACGAATAATAGTGTTGAGAGCTTCCACAATGCTCTCCAATCATCTATTTCTGGAGTTCATCCAAATTTATGGAAACTCCTTAACAGCTTTAAAAAAGAGGAAAGTCTAGCGAGAAAAACGGTCCTTGAATTCCGCCGTGGCGATGAGAGATATCGGAAGAAGACCCATTTGAAGGTGGATGAACGGCTATTCAATATAATTATTAATTATAATGATAAAATACAATTTTAAAAATATTGCTTGGAATCTACATACTTTTTAAGATAGTTAAATAAATAATAAATATATTTATGCAAAATGGCATTACAGAGAATTGATTCAATTTATTTTTCCACAAACTAAGGAATTGTGAATTATTCATATATGTATGTATATAATATAGTACTTGAAGGTTTTAAGATTATGGGAAAGGGACAATCAATTATGAACGAGAGAGGGACTGAGGGAGAAATTGGCTTGGAGGCTAAATGGAAAAAATAAAAATGGCTATATATGATCCGTAGAAGGCAAATATATTTCAAAGTCGTGGTTTGGAAAATAAATTGGTAGAATGGACGTATTTAAAGAGATGTTGCAGAGAACATGAGAAAAAAATGGATTTTAACCGAATTTGAGTTATATAGAAAAAATATTGGATAACATTTCCAATTTTTATTTACCTTGTAAGAAATGAAATATATTTTTTACTTTTTTTGTCGCAACTTTTAGAATCACTAAAACCTATCATCATATTCATGTTTATTGATTACATTTACAGTTTGCATATTAAGAAAAAAATCTTATTCATTTAACTAAAATATTAAAATTAAGAATTTTAATTAATAGTGCCCTATTTAAAGAAAAAAACTGAAACGTCAGAGGGGAGGTCAAAAAAATCAAATGTGCCCGTAATTCTCAATACAGTGTAACCATTATAAACTTAAATCAATAAACAGTCTTTGATAGTGTATTTGAATTTAAATCTTGAAAAAAATTAATATAGTTGTCTTTTTTAATTAATAACATTCCAGTATACTGTTTATATGATTAAAAAATGAACCTCTGTGTCAAAAAGTATTACGTAATACACTACTTGCTGTTGATGAGATAAAACAAAAAAAAATGAATTACGGAGACCCCCTTCTCTTCTTTTTAAAAATTATTAAATTCAAATTGGTTTAATCAATCGAACTTTGCAATGTTAATTATATCATCCCAGGGCAGAAGATGGATCTTCCCTTTAAAAAGGTTTACTTGCTCTTTTTCCAGCTAGTACAAAGGTCTGTAACTTAGAAGGGACGTTATATCGTTCTTTTTAACAGATGTAGAAGAATCTTTCATATGTTTTTCGTCCCAAACATTGGGCTCTCAGGGCTTTTGTGGAGAATATGGAGATGATAGAAGACGGGACTTGATAAAAGGCATTACGTTGTATTTTGCTTGTTGATGTTATGTTCCACTTCCTGCAGCGCTGGGATCGCTTTTTGTCGAGTTACAAGTAGAAAAGGTGAATATTTTCCAGGCGAAGAAGCTTTGTGTGTTTGAAAGATGTGGATCCGCATGTCTGTAAGGTTGTTAATATTAGTCATGAAATGGTAAATGGAGTATACGAATTATTTTTCTTAGATCAGAACGGTTTTGGGGCATATAGGTTTGTCGGAGTCTGAGCCGCCTCCAAGGCTGAGGAGTAAGAGTGCTGCCCGCTTTCAATACTCTGTTGACGCAATAATGTGAAGGTCCTGCTAAAAAATTTGGACTACACTTGGAGACTAATGAGTAGTTATTTACACGACTCTAAGAAAATGATATTTGGACAAGGTGGAATAAAATTAAAAATATTGAAATTATCTTTCACTTAACACTACAATCAAGAGTAACATCAGTTTTCTTCGAGAAATCCGTCACTTAAATAGAGAAATTTTAAGAGAATTTATACAAGGCACCAAAATTTATGATGCATTGGATTTATATTTACAAGGATTTACGAAACCCCCTCATTCTTATTTGAGTATAATTGCACTTATTAAAATGAAAATCTACAACATTACAAGGGAATGCTATTGATTTTGAAATATAAAGGAATTATGATTAAGGTCATATGTGTTATATAATTAAAAAATAAATATGTTTTCTTAATAATATTATTTCATAAGAATAACGAAGATAATGATTATTTGTGATTCCTCGATTTTTTTACTCGAGTTAGAAATAAGTATACATAAATAATTCCATATTGTACCATAATTTGAAACGGTATATGAATATTCAGAGATGAATATTTTGAATTCTAACTTTAATTTATTGATGTAAATGGAAATATAAAAATAGACAATATATGTATATAGAAATACGTAATTGGTTTATTAAAAATAAATATTAATATATTACATATAAAAGATAATGATATATAATTTAAAATTTGGTAATTTTATCAATAATCAGTAATTTTACAAGGGAAACTTTTCAATTTTCACGTCCTTTTCAAAAGATCGGAATCGGCAAAAAGATATCGGGAAAAATATAATTTCATAATCGGATTTGAGAGTTATACTTCCCCTAAGATTTTACCTTAAAGCATAAAGATCATGGTGTGAAAGTTTGAACGAAATCGAATAATCCAAAAGTTATGATATAATTTTTTTCCACCATTCGATCGCCTCTACTGTCCTCATACTAAATGCTATTTTCAAACAATTTGTTGCAAAATGTTGGTATAATTGAGATAATTTCAAATTAGGTTATATGTTTTATGTACATCCAAAATTAAATGAGATATTAGAGTTTTGAAAAGTCGTTTTTATGGAAAATACCCCAATAATGACTATTTCAAAGCATTAATATATTGTTCAATTTTGGATGTACATAAAAACTAAATACTAATTTGAAATTCTTGTTATCATAAAAAATTACACCATAGCTTTTGGGTCTGTTGAGGAAACACTTCCCAATATTCGATTTTGTTCAAACTTTCACACGAGATCTCTATGCCTATATACGATATATCTTATATCTACATATAGATTATATATAATATATATAATATATATATATATATATATATATATATATATACTATATATATATATATAATATATATATATATAGTATATATATATATATAATATATACTATATATATAATATAGTATATCTATATATATATATATATTATATATTCAGGCTTGTGAACGGAACGCAAAATTGAACGGCGTTCAGCTGAACGCACGTTCATGAACGGAACGCTGAACGGAACGCAACTTTTTTTTGAACGCTGAACGCAAAAAAAAAGAGTTTGCGTTCAGCGTTCAATTTTTCCAAACATTTCTTGGACTTTTTTTCGGAAAAACATCCTCACTACGAAGTACTTTTAAGGGAAATTCTTTAAAAAAAAAAAGTCAACAAGTACGCATTACTTTTTGTAAATTCTAAAAAAAAAATTCATCACTAACGCAGTACTTTTTTTGTAAATTCTTTTCTAAAAAAAAAAGTCATCACTTCGCAGTACTTTTTTTGGAATTCTTTTCTAAAAAAAAAAACGTCATCACTACGCAGTACTTTTTTTGTAAATTTTAAATATTTGAACGCTAACGGAACGCTGAACGCAAAAACATTGAACGGAACGCTGAACGAACGCTAATTTTTTTTGAACGCTGACGGAACGCTGTGAACGCAAAAAAAGCTGAACGCTCACAAGCCTTATATATATATAATATATACTACTAAAAAAAAGAATTCCGTTCGTTCGTTCGTTTCCCTGTATCTCCCGGACGGTTAATTAGATCTTGACGAAATTTTCTGTGAATAGTTTTGAGAGCTCAGGGTTGTTTTAGTGGGGTTGGCACTCCCGGAAAATTCGTCATCGACATGCTTATTTTATTCGCCAAAACTTTTTTTGTGTCATTTTTTTTTTAAATTGCCAAGTTAGATTTTGACTAATTTTCTGGGATAATTGCAAGGTAGTAAGACATGTTTTTGTTTTATTCAGTGTTTTACTGGCAAATTTCATTTTCTACATGATTTCTTAAATAAAAAGTTATTTCTATCCCTGTTGTCCCCACAAATTTAAGTTTTGTGGAAAATAACAACACTTTTTTATATTGCAACATCGTGCTAATCAAATTTCAATAATGCCAATGCCTAGAGATGGAGAGGGATGTCATACCTAGCCTTAAGGATACAAAACGGAAAAAATGGCAATGACGATGCAATGACGACTTTTTAAGGGCTACACTTCTCATAAGAAAATAACAAGGCACTCTATGAAACGACTGAAAAACTTATTTTTAACGATTTTTAAATTCCCAGCCTTAAGGAACAAAAAATGGAAAAAATGGCAATGAAGACCCAAGGCACCCTTTAAGGAACTGATTTGAAAATATGAAAATCACATGTGATGACATCACTAAATTATATATCTTCTTTTTACGATGTTTAAATACCCAGCCTTAAGGAATACGAAACGGAAAAAATGGCAATGAAGAGCTATGACAACTTTTTAAGGACTGGTTTCAATATGAAAGTCACAATGCCATGATTTCACTGAATATTCGTGTGATTCCTTCTTTGTGTGATATTTTAAATACCCAACCGTAAGGAACACAAAACGAAAAATGGCAAGGAAGACCCTAGGACGACTTTTCATAGAATTTATTTTAATATGAAAATTAAAATAATACTAAAATTAGTGGGTAATTTTTTTTTCATCCAGACTATTGTCAAGTTGGAAAATCCCGGGCAGCGCCGGGTAATATTCGCTAGTAAATATATATCCGGCTTGTGAACGGAACGCAAAATTGAACGGTGTTCAGCTGAACGCACGTTCAATGAACGGAACGCAACTTTTTTTTGAACGCTGAACGTTGAACGCAACAAAAAAAAAGAGTTTTGCGTTCAACGTTCAATTTTTCCAAACATTTCTTGGACTTTTTTCGGAAAAACGTCAACACTACGCAGTACTTTTTTTGGAAATTCTTTTCTAAAAAAAAACGTCATCACTACGCATTACTTTTTTTGGAATTCTTTTTTAAAAAAAACGTCATCACTACACAGTACTTTTTTGGGAAATTATTTTCTATAAAAAAAAATGACAACACTACGCAGTACTTTTTTGGGAAATTCTTTTATAAATATTTGAACGCTGAACGCTAACGGAACGCTGAACGCAAAACATTGAACGGAACGCTATTTTTTTTTTAACGCGCTGAACGGAACGCTGAACGCAAAAAAAGCTGAACGCTCACAAGCCTGATATATATATATATATATATTGTCATTGCACTATTCTGCACTGCAGGTTACTTTATTTAATGCATTTTATATACTGTACTTTTTGTGGCACACCAGTGCTGATAAGTTTTAATTGTTTTGATAGCTTAAGGCATTGCCAAAATGTATCTGATCGAGGAAAAACGATCAAAAATGATCGGAATTGTATTGGAAGCCAAAAAAGCGATCGGATCGGCAGGTGCTCAAATTTTAATGATCGGAATGGGATTGGGAGAAAAAAAAACGTGATCGGGACAACACTAATACATAAGTTTTATATTTTTGAAGTTAAACGTAAAAACAATCAACAAGGATACAGACAACTTTATTCAAGTAGTTATTTAATACTTATTTAAAACTATTCATGATAAACGTAAAAAGTACTAAAAGTCGCCTGATTTAATTTTGTATATGTTTTGAAGAAAAATTATACTTGATAAGTCTATTAATTTCATATTAAAATCAAGTCAACTTTCAAATATTCTAAAGCAAGCATGTTTTCATTGTCCTTGTTCATTAATTATGTTCCAGAAAAATATATTGATAGCGACAGAAAGATGACATCCCTTTTAATAACGTTAGAATTATGGTTCTAAAAATATCAAAAATAATACAATTTGTATGTAACAGCCGAAAATAGAGTTTATTAGTCCAAATCGTTAAAATAAACATTCATAAGTCCTGAGTATCTAAGTTCTCACAGAATGGATCACAAGCCTTCAAACTAAAATCAGAGTCATTAAAAGTGGACGAGTCCAAGAGTCCGGATCAGAGTCCGTAGCCGTTAGCACGAATGACATGGCATATATGTCTTATTCATCATACGAAGCACCTTCTCTGATGATCACAGAGACCTGGTTTATGTCCTTAAAATAAATGAGTTGAAGAGTAATGCTGGATTCTCCACGAATTCAGCATCCTTATTTGTAACCCGGAGCACAACAGTTTTCTGCTATCTCGAAATGTTTTATAAAAACTCAAAACTTATCATGATAAGATGACTTTATTTATTTTGAAACGTCATGATATTTGGAACAAAAAAAAACTATTTCGCTATGTAGGTTATTTTGATGAGCATCAATTATCGGATGCTGAGCGCACGCTTTATTCTTCCTTTTTTTGCTTCATATTAAAACGGCGAAATCCATATACTGCAGAGTAGGAATACGGCTATTCACATTAACGGCGAGAACGGAAACATTCAAAACGGAAACATCAAAAGCGGACACGGCCACTGCGCCTAG
>CP045903.1:16554592-16662212 GCA_013387185.1 Caligus rogercresseyi | reverse complement strand
CTCTTCCGATGACGGTGCTTGGAGTTTGCGCCTGCGGTTAGGGTTCTTCTCGCACACGATCACGTTGTGTGTTTCTCACAAAGCGGGCATTTCGCGTTGCATGCTCTCTCATGCTCGGAGCTGTACTCAGCCAAGCAGAGTGAGCATTTCTTAAGGGAGAGGCACGTCTTCGCCCATTCCGACCGAGTATGGGAGAGCGCTTTGTTGCACATCTCCGTAGAGTGGCCTACATCACCGTGGATGACGCTTTGCTCGTACTTCAGTTGCACTGAATACGTTGAGACTTCCCTCCGATTCCGGAACGTCCTTGTGCCGAGTGGCGTACGCTTCTAGCCAAACATTAAAGTCTTTTATGTTTAGGATCGATCCCGGCTTCCAGAGAAGATCGGTTCCCTCGAGGACATTCTTCCGCTTGTGTTCCTCTCCTTTCCAATTAAACAGCCTCCCCAATCAGCCCACTGCACGAGCCGGGAGCTTTTCGTAATAAAGTGATGAGTAGGAGTCGATCGGTCTTACTCCTTTTCGAGAGCATCCTCTAGGATTGATTGACTTGATACATAGCGGTTTTTGCAGACTTTTGAAATTTTGAATGGGCAACCCAGGCTTAACTTCATCAAGGTAGGCTTTGGCAAGCTTGAAACTATCCTCGAAGGTCTTGTCAAGTTCTTCCATAGCAAGGCCATAGGAAGCAGCTGGTTAGCGATGGAAAATGCTTTGCCTTGGAGACACTCCTTGAACTTGTCAAAGAGGATGGCTTTGGAACACGAATCAAAGTTTGCTCCAGGTCCTTCTTGATTTCCATCCATTTCCTCTTAAAAACAGAGTACTGTTGGAGGACGTCAGTGGGAGATCCTTCTCCGAGAACTTGAGTCCTATAACCCGTGCCGCATCGTAGTGAAGAGCAGGTTTTCTTTCTCTTTCAACCGTGATAGTAGTTGAAGGATTATCACCAGAAGAGAGACGGCCCAAGTCCAATTGGTGAAGTTCCGCAGCATCCCTTCCTTGAACAGCTAGCTCCTCCAACCGGTCAGCTGCGTCGATGAATGCCATAACGGAAGGCTCATCACCGATGTTATACCAGTATTGGGATGCCAAGTCGGTGAAGCTTCGAAGGTCCTTTACTTCCTCTTAGCACGGCTTAGCTTGGCGAAGAAAAGTTTGACTTCGAAGGCGGAATTGGTAGCGTTGTTGAGATGCTTTTCCATCTTTCTAAGAAGAGCATTCAATCTCAACAATCCCACTCGGCAGGTGGCAAAAGCTTTTTCATACTCCGAGTAGCGAGTTGATGCTAAAGGGAGATGTTCCTCCAAGAGAGATTCTCGATCTTCCATTGACATATCTGGATTGGCTTTAAGAATGAGTCTCTTCAGAGTGAGTCGGAGTGCTTTTTCCTCGTACGGAGCGAGCGAGACTGTGCATTTGGTCGGCTTCAGTGGACTTCCTTTCTTGATAAAAAAAAGAAGAAGAAGGAAAATATTAATATATAGATAGACCAAAATTGGTGTGATCAACCAGATAGACAGGTTATGATAGCCGTGATAAGGTTAACCTTATCAAAACTAGTTGCCCTATCTGAGGCAGTGGTGAAAAGATTAACGGGGTTAACTTTATGTCGTCTAAGACGAACGGATCGAAATAAACGTAGGCAACCTAAGATGTATCTGGAGTAACCTAACAGGGACTAAATCAAGTGGGTTGACTTAGCTGAAGCCGTCTGAGGAAAGGAATAACCGGAGTTACTCCTAAGAGTCTTAATCAAACAGGTTGATATAGACGTAGCAGCCGCCCAAGGTTCACCTCCAGATTTAATAAAAACATTAGTCAAACGGGTTGACTAAGCAATGGTAGCTAAGTAAAGAAAACGCGGAGTAATCCTTACACAGTCTAGGTCGTACGGATCGACAGAGACGTAGGCACCAGAGTATGGATCTAGTTACAAAGAACCTCCAGAGGTGGATCTCAAAATTTCTCTCGAGATCCGGCTCGAAGGACCATGTAGCAACAAGTGGACTGTATTCTCTTAAAAACCAGGACCCCTGACAGCTAGTTGTAATAATAGACCTCAGAGTAATAAAATAATTATTACCTTGATAAATAACAACACAAGAATGGCGTTAGAAAGGTGTTATCTTTATTAAGTAAAAACAAAGACTGAATGAAGAGGACGGGTAGTGCCTCTTTATATAAGAACAGAAAATAATGAATAATTAGCGGGAAAAGAAAGGCGCGTAAGTAACAATAAATGAATGCTCCATCAGTTCATGGATAGAAGAAGAAACCTCCCTTCCTCACCGGAAAGGAGTAAACGCATAGTAACAATAAAAAACCTCCTCGTTGAGAAGGGAAAAAGGGTATGTTATTAGAGAGAAAACATTAAACATGAATGATGAATAATCATTCATGATGAAAATCAAATAATATTGCTAACGAGTATATATAATATGAGATGATACTAAAATGATAGATTTGTCGTGACACATATATAAGTTGTTTTCTAATATTATTTTATTGTTGTCCTATTATTACTGGTATATGTATATATATATATATTTATGAAAACTAGAGTTGTGTTTGCTCCAAAATAAATCATACAAGAACAACATAGCATGTACGTATGTTGGGGGGTTCCATTGAAAATTAAATTTTATCAAAATCCTTGCATCAAAAAATAATATTGTTACTTTTAAAAAACTTTTTTCTTTACGTAATAGCAATAGTATATTAGATTATTGTTGAAAATTATAATTGGATTTGCTTGTTGTGAGTATAGTTTTAAAGTATTTTAATACATTTTATAAAAAAGGTGTTGCCTTTAAAACTAGAGGCATGTATACACTCAGAGAAATCATTTTTTAATGAAATCGGCAACGAAGGAAGTTAATTGAAGTTGGCTCAAATATTCGAGATAATTATAGAGTTATGAATGCTATTTGAAAGGTGTTGTAGGGATAAAAGACTCGTACTTCAATATAGTTCAATATTGTTAAACAATGGAAGCGGAACTCTATATATATATTTTTTAATTGAAATATTCACTGTATCTCTAAGCCTTTTTTGTACGAAATGTGAATATTGTAAAAACTGACTAATTTTTAAATTAAATCAAAATATCAATGATACATTTGATAGGGTTTACAAAAAATTATATCAGTCTTTAGTTGTTGATATGTTAAAATAATCAAAATAAGAGCAAAACTGAGGTAAATGTTTGCAGTAAATAGTTATGAAACCACTTTTTTTGCTGTGTTGCTTTCTTATCACAAAGTATATACAAGGGATATATTGGGCATTGCTGCTTGTATATATAAATGTATTATGGTATGGCTTGTATTGCTATACAGTAAAGAAATTGATTTTTTAAATTGCATTTTAAAGAAGATATATTTTAATGGATAAGTAGTCAAGTACATTACATATTGTACTCTACATTTACTTTTTCTTCTTCTTAAAAGCAAAGTCTCTATTTATTTCATATACATTATTAACTAGAGGACTCAGAGAGTGCAAACCTCCGCCGATCCCCACCAAATGAATCAATTGGTCTTTTTGTCATTTGCCAATAGATGTCGCTGTGCTGTGCTCTCCTCTTTGAGAGCACGGCACAGCGACATCTATTGGCAGAGTAGGTTAACTTGAAATATTTATTAGTATTTAGCTCATTTTGCATCTTAAAGAAAACTCAGAGATGCCAAAATTTAATCACTTGTTCCTTTTGGCATTTCCAACAACTCCACAAAGTTTCATCCGAATCCGTTCCGCACTTTTTGAGTTATCCTGCTGATAAACTAACAAACAAACTAACTAACCAACAAACCAACGCCAGTGAAAACTATACCTCCTTCGGTGGAGGTAATTATACATAAACATATAAGAGGGAATTTTTATGATTCAAAATATATATTAACGTTATAATTAAAAATTTAATACCTCTTAGATACCTATCTACTCCATTAAAAAAGCGATAAACAAAATAGAATTTGCGCCAACGGTTGATATCAAAACTAAGCTTTTATCTTAAATTTCAATAGCTCACTATTTTAAGTTTCAGGGGGAAAATAACATCTTACAACTTGGTCTGTTTTTCGTAGTATTGTTGCCAAAAGAGTTTATAATTATTTAGTACCTTCAATACTTTTTAGACAAAATTGTATCTTGAATAGGAATATTTTAACCTATCAATATATTTACTGCCGTGACTTTTATTTTCTTTGATCAGTATGTTATCAAGGGTGGGACATCTGAAGTTGATTGAAAAATAAACACACTGTTTTTATATTAGTTGAGCATATTATTTCGGTGCATATTGTATCCTAAGGAATATAACATATAATGTCTTAAAAAGCAGAGCAATTCAAGATACTTTTTTTTGGTTAGTTGGGTCATAGAATATTATGTAACACATGAAAATAAATGGGTTCGTAAAATTTTATACGGATTCACTTTTTCATGCATGTATATTATTGTATAGACTGTGGAAAAAAAAGAATCAAGCATAGAAGCAGAAGATTTTAAAAAGATTATAAAAAAGCGATTTGATAGCACATAAACAATAATATTATTAGTTGTAGGTTCACCGATTTTTGATCCGTTCACTGAAGATATTTGATTGGTCGCAGGGGTATTATTTACAAACAAAGCACTATCTGAGTCTTCTTAGCCGTCCTGGAGGAGAAATTCCACCGTTTTGAATGGGGTTTATACTCCCATCCTTCTTCAGTCCCGCTAATTCAGCTAATACAGCTTCTTTTCTAGAAGCTCGTCCATACTAAAATGAACCCCCGTTTTCTTGCTGCGTGCTTAGAATGAACTGTATAGAACATTTAGAGAAGAGGTGCTAGAAGTCTGGTGAACAAACATAGACGCAGCAAATATGTGCAATCGGTTTTACATAATAAAGTCGACCGTCGGCGAAGCTAAATTATAACATCCCAACTGTTACTTATTCTGTCAATTTGGACGACGCAGCAAACATTAAACTCTGCAGCGTGGGTACTGCTGCGATGAAGAAAGCACTAAAATACCTCGCCACAAGCACTCTGTTGACATGAATAATGCCTCTATTGTCGTCTACAAAAAGCCTGGAATGAACTATCCCTTCATCCACCCAATTATCTCTTCCGAGGCGAGACGAGTTGAGATCGACATTCACCATCCCAGTGTCGAAGAAAGAAAAGCGACGCAGAGAACCTTCTAGTTATAGACCTGTTCACCATCTCTAAATTGACCGAGCGGATATTATACAACCAACTTACAGCCTTCGTTGAAACCCCTGGCAAACTCTTACAAGAACAACAAGGTTTAAAAATATTTTACATTATTTACTAAAAATAGAAAACAGCAATATAATTACTCACTCACTATTACTCACTATTACTCCGCCGAAGGAGATATTGTTTTCACTGGCGTTGGTTTGTTTGTTGGTTAGTTTGTTTGTCAGCAGGATAACTCAAAAAGTACAGGACGGATTCTGATGAAACTTTGTGGAGTTGTTGGAAATGTCAAAAGGAACAAGCGATTAAATTTTGGCATCTCTGAGTGTAGAATTAAGATGCAAAATGAGCTAAATACAAATAAATATTTCAAATAGCCTACTCTGTCAATAGATGTCGCTGTGCTGTAAAACCGGGTGCCGGGAGCGTCTTCCTCTCGGAATTTCCGTCGAGGGGAACCCTCCCCGTCCCTCTACGCCGCCCCAGTCGTGAAAAACCACCTTGGAAGGCTCATAAGGACCCAGTGACGGTGGAGGTTTGCACTCTCTGAGTGTATATATGCCTCTAGTTAATGAATAAAATCCATATTTCCCTACTCCAGGAAGGTAATTAAGGAATACGTACAAATCTACGGTATATCCTACGCTCATTATAAAGTATCTCTTTATCTGTATAGTTTTTATATGGGTTTTTACTATTCTCTTCTGATGATTTTAACTACAAAAATCAGTATCAATTTGTTAAATGCTTTTGACAATAAAAAAATTATATTTTTTCAACATAAAGATAAATAGATACTTTAATAATTTTAAAATAAAATCCATATCTTGCATCTCGAGGGAGGTCATTGGGAATTCGTACTAATCTACCATTTGTGCTACGCTCATTATAAGGTATCTCTTTACCTGTATAGGTTTTTTTTGCATGTTTTTTTACCATTCCTTCCTATGATGTTAACCACAAGAATATAATATCAACTTTTTTATTGCTTTTGACCATATAAAAATGTGACTTTTTCAACAGCAAGATAATTATATCGACTCATTTTTTTTAAATTAAATCTATATCTGGCTACTCAAGAAAGATAACTAATTGACTCGTGCAAATGTCTTGTTGAATATAAAAAGTATGGTATTCTTAATATTTATCAAACTAATTCAACTAGTTGTTTGATCTTCCTTTTTTGCCTATATGGTTCGATAGAATTGCATTCAACAGGATATAAATAAGCATTAGCGTTTAATCTATCGAACTTGGGAATCTCAACAATGAGGTTGATCAAAACTAACGATTCCCTCTCGGGATTCGAACCTGCGCCCCCAACATTTAGAGTTGATCACGCATTAACGCAAACAGTTATTATTTTGCTTTCTAATAGTATAAGTATATTTATGAGAAATAAATAACAATTAAGTTGTACAACACATTTCTTTATGTTTCATTTACACTGTACTGATTTAATATAATTTGTTCCTCCTTAATAAAGCTCTAAAATACATTTCATCTTCTACAACGTATTACTTCATGCAAACTTTAGGCCTCCGAATAGCTACTTTAATGGTTTAGCTGCATGCAATTTAAGCAAGCTTAAATTGCTTTCTTCATTATATATTGCCTAAAAAAGTGCATCTGTGGTTTAACAATGATAAATTACATTGACATGGGATTTGGCAAACGCTTCAAAAAATTCAAACGCATTCAATAAATTGTCTTGGCTTTCTCTTATATACACAATAGTCTACTTGAGCTTAAAAAATGCCTTTGAATTCTTATTGTATGTCTCATAAAAATTAATTTATAATGGCTATCAGATATATTTGCTTATATAAAAAATGGAAAATTTAGTACAATACAAGCCATCATTGAATAATATGCAGGTTTCAATAAATGAACTTGAATACACTCAAGGTTACGCATTCAATATAGTTGCATCTACTTATGGTTATAGTTATTGTCAAAAAATATTGATAAAAAACCTTAATCCTATACCCCAGTAACTGGGGATCTTAATCATTATTTTATCGATTGATTTTTATTTTTTAGACATCTTTTTTACAAGTTTCCTTGTCTTATCATAGTGTTCATCATGTCCTGTATTTCTTATGTTTAATTTTAATGCCAGTAAGACAAATAACCCTATGTCAGTTTGTATAAATTCCACTTGATATGTATGTTATCTGTGTTTTAGTCGATTTACTGATAAACTATTATATTCTTAGATAACTTAAATAAATAATATTAAAAAACTTTAATCTTCATGTTTAAAATAATATGCAAAAAATATGAAAAATTGATAGATAGATATGAAAGAGTAAATTGTTTATTTCGTAAAAGTTAAGTTATAAATTGGTTTAAATGAACCCCTAGGATAAAAAGAGCGAAGTTACACGAAGCTGTAATTATTTTAAATTCTACGTATTCTATCCGCCCCACCCGATCAGCACAAATCTAAAAATCGATATCAGTATTTGGTATTGTACATAAATATAAAATAATTATTAACGGTTGCATACTTCTACAGTATATAAAACGCATTTATCAAGAATACAAAATATTATAAGGCTTTGATTTGAGGCCATAAAAAAATGTATAACCTACTTTTTTTTTCCTATATGGTTCGATAGAATTGCATCCGATAGGATATAAATAAGCATTATAGCATTATAATTAGTCTATCGAACCTATGATCTTATCAATGAGGTAGACCGACCATCCTCTCTCGGGATTCGAACCTGCGCCCTCAACATTGAGAGTTGAACACGCCTTAACAAGCACGGCTATCGAGCTCCCTATAATCTACTTTATTTGAATTTTCAAAGCTTTTTATTAATTTACTAACACAATGAGTTTAAAAAAATGTTAGAATTTTTCGGAGCAAGATTACCGTTTGAAGTCAAACAAAAGAATGCACAATATTTTGGGTTCTAAAAAGCAGAAGCTGGGGAATATATTTTGTTCCAAATTTGAGAACGATTATTTTTAAGACAACAAAGTTTATCATTGATTATTTGTTTTAGGAAAATCAAATCTTGATTTACGTTTTTGATATTAAAAGATAATATGAATTATAAGTGTATATTTTATTTTATACTTTTTTGGGACATATTGATGGATATATTTAGTAATTAAATAGTGATATTATTTAGTAGATATTTATGTTTAAATTATGATATATTTTTGCTTGTTTCAGGTAAGGATCTCAGAGTATGAATTGAAGTCGAGTCTTTGATCCAAGGTCTAAACGAATTAATTATATCTTAGCTACTTCACCATGACTCATACATCCTTTAACCATGGCTTTTGATCATTTTAACTGTGACAGATAAAAGGGGTATTCAAATTTTTTTTTTTTTTTTTTTTTTTTTTTGCCTATATGGTTCGATAGAATTGCATCCGATTGGATATAAATAAGCATTATAGCATTATAATTAGTCTATCAAACCTAGGATCTTATCAATGAGGTAGACAAAAAATGACCATCCCCTCTCGGATTCGAACCTGCGCCCCAAACATTGAGAGTTGGACACGCCTTAACACGCACGGCTATCGAGCTCCCTTCAAAATTACAATTTCTATGAATGGCTAGAATCCAATTATGCTCAGACAGATGAATTTATCAATTATATTATAATTATAAATACCGTAAGTTTTACGTAACATAACTTATCTCAGTCAAACATTTCGTAGCAAATGAAATTTGCAACTATATTTTAAGTACTACCTCAGTACCCTAATACCCAACAATGAACTCGATTGAGCAAAATATTAATTTTAGACTCTTCGTTATCATATTTAGATAATGAAATAAGTATTAGTATCATTTTGAGTCAGACATTTTTATTTATTGAACAATTTTTTTATGGTTAAAAATAATTTTATTATGTTCCTGCAAAGAAGAAAACAGTGTAAAACATACAGATAACATAAGAATTACAAATACGTAATAAAACATCATTAAACATTATATACTAAAATTACTGTCCAGATAAAAAACCATACATATATATAAAACAGCAATTGATAAAACTAATTTGATTTCGATACAAAACGGCGATGCATTCTTAAAATCCTTCGGATGACGTGCCAATAGAATTTTGAACTATTTGGATAAAATTTAATGGTTGTTTGGAAAAAAATTAATTAATTTTTAGTTAAAATAAAATTAAATTGAACAATTCTAGTTACAATATCGCATATATAGACTTACAATTAAGGTAATGTTGTGTTGCTGCTCGGATGCAAAATTGAAAAAGTATGGAGGGCGTTAGCTCAATGGAAGCGGCCTCGACTCTCAATGTCGAGGACGCAGGTTCGACTCCCGAGATTGGAAGGTCAATTTTGGTAAACCTCGTTAATTAGACTAATTTAAACGCTTGTATGCTAATTCATATATAGAGATAGAAAATCGAGGGATATTTTGGGCGTGTGAGAGGGAGAATGTGTGAAGGGTGTGAAAATTGAGTTCAAGCTCCTTGTTATCACTATTATCTTTCCTCTCTTGAGGAATATTTATTTCATTTATGAAGCAGGCCAAGGTGGCCGGAACGGAAGGTATTTATTTTATATTTGAATCTCTGTTTCAGCTTCTGTTCTGAGGAAAGAGAATAGTGATAACAAGGAGCTTGAACTCAATTGCACCCTTCACACATTCTTCCTTTCACACGCCCAAAATCTCCCTCGATTTTCTATCTCTATTCATATATTTCTAGTCGGATGTAATTCTAACAAATCAAATATGCAAAAAAAGAAAATATAAAAATAAGATATAATAATTTAAGCGAAAAAAAGCAACAAGAAAAATTGATTTGTAATATTGAAGAATATTTATAAAAATAAGCCAAATAGATATTTTTATATTCCTCGATACACTCTAATATGTATGCTTATGTTCCTATAGAATAAAAATATGGTATGAAAGCTATTTTTCTGAGGAGAATATCAATCATACAAGAATAAAAAGAAATGACATAATCATGAGAGATGGAATGCCTCATAATGAAATAACAATAAGAATAGCAAGAATATGTACCTTTGTTGAGAAATGAATATTGCATATCTTAAGTCTATCCTTAAAAATATGTAGGGAAGAATACATAAATTGTCTTGGAAGTGTGTGCCATCAGGGAATAAATCTTTCATACTTATTGTATATGAGAATCAAAAAAATGTATATTTTATATTACACAAGTTTTATAGAGTCTCCATCTGCTTATTTCCTATTTTATAAGTCCTATTTTTCTGCGTCTAAATAGAGCTTTTATATTAAAGTTAAAACATTTCAAGTTGGTTATCTCCTTTTTATATTTTTCTTAACATGAATAAAATAATCCCCTAAAAATTAATTTGAACATAATAAGCTCTTATATTACAATCTTTATTTTTCTATCTTTTTCACATTCAAACGGCGTAACTTTGTTCAATCATTATAATATGACATAAAACATTCTGTGCACCAAACAACTAAAAATAAAAACACTAAAAGCGGTAACCCAATAAGCATTTTTGTTCAATATACAATAATTAAAGATGTATAATTAATTAGTTGAAAGAGACATTTCTTTCGCCATATTATCCACAATCCACAATCATAAGCAGTGGCGTAGGGCAGTGACTACGGGTCCCAATGCAAATTATGTAGGACGGGCCCTATCACAGCTCAAGCAATTTTTTTAAAATAAGTTTTGGGCGATTTTTTGAGGTATTAATCTTTGAAGGGAAATTATTTATCATTGAGTAATTTATTCAGTGGGTTCTTTTCATAAATGAAATGCATATTTAAATTAATCTCTTTTTTATATATATATATATATATATTAAGTCGCTGTTTGGGCGCTTGCATTTTTCCTTTCCAGTAGGCCTACTTTTCCTTGTTATAATGGCACACGGCGAGCCTTGCGTTGTGCGAAGTCCTCGATGATTTCTTTAATGTCCAACTCCTGTGCTCGTATGTTTTCAATGGACAGAATAGCCAGTCCACTAAGCCTCTCCTGGGTCATAGTACTCCTCAGATAGTTCTTAATAATTTTTAATTTTGAAAAGGATCGCTCAGCTGAGGCCACTGTTACAGGTATTGTCAAGAACAACAGCAAGGCAGTACATACATCGGAGAACGTGGATGTTATAGACTGATTATCCAAAAGTAGCATTTTAGCAAGCTGTAACACAGTCATGGAGGAAGACTCCTTTGCAATCTTCTCTCTGAAACAGGTCCTAAATGACACGAGCTGAGCTGGAAAAGCCTTTCCTATGTCCCTGTTGTAGTGTTCAGAGATACGTTTTGCCTTGTCATGAAGCTCATCGTCGCCTGCCAGCTGTAGGGTGGTGGGGTGCAGCGCCTCGAACATGTGTGAAACTGCACGCATAGATTTAAATCTCTGGGTCATTTGGTTGATTATTATATCCAAATTGGCATAGAAAATGCTCACTCTGAAATAACTTTCTGGATTTGATAGGCGTTCATCTTCAGCGAGCTCGTCAAAATGACGTTTAACTCTCCTTGTTCTGACATTTTCAAAAGTGAGCTGGATCGGATTATGAGCTCTCCCTCCCCATTTAGTTGCGAGAGTCTGTGTCGTTATTTTTGCCTCCTCGAAAGCATTTCGATACTCGGACATAGTCTTTATGGCATTCTCCAGCAGACCCACTGCCCTCATAATGTCCATTTTAGTGTCTTGGAGCAGTTTGGAGACGACATTCACACTCTCCAATATCTTGGTCTGGAGAACCACAAGAAAAATGAAATTAAATTTCTCCATCTCTTTCTTCAATCCCGCTGCTACTGTACGCTCATCCTTTGTATCACTTGTTAGCGATATTTTTGTTAGCGTCTTCATGACGTCAACATATCTGTAGCGCAGAGCTGCAAGAGAATCATAACGAGATGACCAGCGGGTAGGGCACAGTCGCTTCAACGTGACACCAGGGTGAGATGAACCATCGGATGAAATAATCCCATCCAGCATGGCCCACCGTTTAATACTGTGGCCAAAGAACGAGTAAATATTTTCAACAGTGCCATAAAACTTCTTGAGCTCAGTAATGTCATTCACAGCATCATTAAGGACTAGATTTAAATTGTGGGCTGCACAATGTACAAGTGGCAAGTGGTTCCTTTTCTTTAATTCTCGCCTGTACACCAGAATAAATCCCACTCATGTTAGCTGCTCCGTCATAGCCTTGCCCACGACACTTAGAAAAATCAAGACCATTTGCTTCAATGCTCTTTATTATTGCTTTTTCAAGCTCACTAGCAGACGTATCCGTTGTCTCCTTGAAGCCCAAAAAAGCTTCTGTTATTTTTACATCAACAGCTACATCCATTTTATTCCTGACTATGGTTACATACCTATATACTTGGCTTAACTGGTCGTGCCTAGACAGATCCTGTGTGGTATCCATAATCACCGAATAAAACGGTGCTTCGTTTATTTCAGCTGTTATGTCCTGTTTAACTCGCTGTGCCAAAAATATATATATGGATATCGGGGCTAAGGTACTTAACTGAGCCTTCAGGTCGACTTATCAGCTCTTTAAGCACAGGGTCGTAGGTTGCCAGCAGATGGATAATGGAGAGAAAATTCCCGCTGTTTGCCTGTCCCGAACGTTCCCTGTGCCCCGGAATGAGAGGTTGCAAGTAGCCAGCATTAGTGTCACATTGACAATGCGTTCTAGCACTTGTCTCCAAAACGCAGCAGCGTTACGCACATCCCTCTCCATTTCCGCATCAATTGTAACGTTCAGTTTCCACTGCTCGTACACGTTACAGGCTATACAATGCATTTGGGAGGATTCATGGATATTTATCTTTTGAGCTAAATTCCCCCAATCTCTAACTCCATTCACCCATGCCTCCTTAAAGAATGGTGAACTACGTCTAAACAGCCAACATGGCTCGCAGTACGCACGGTCCAATATAAGGGAGTAGCAAAGCCACCTACGAGGGAGTTTTAAACCAGCCTTTGTTCTGGTATGGTAATGTGCCACATTAAAGGAACGCCTTTTTCCTTCATCCATTGGGAATGGACCGCTGGGTTTACAAGGCCCTGTAACTATAATATACCGTTTTAAATCGGCAGAGATGTTTTCGTCATATAGCTGTGGGGTACTTCGGCGGAGGCACAAGGGGCGCTGCGAGTGATGTGTTGTTACCACTGTGTTCCCATTCTCTTGTGTCGCGTTAGCGGCCCACGAGGTACTCGGTCCAGGTTCTTCTGATCCTCCTGTGGCTGTGACTGTGTTTGACACGGAAGCCGCGACTGTCCCCAAGCCTAGGGTCTCGTTAGTCCTGCATTAATACAAATAAAATGAATATGTTTATCTACCTATTTGTAATATATGTCCTTCAAAGTTACCTGCTTGACAGTTCAGGGTGTTTTGGTTCCTCATGTACCGCCGAGAGCGAGTAACACGGGCCTAAGCTAGACGAGCATAACACTGATTCATCGGCAGCAGCAGCTAGGGAGTGCCGGTCCCCGGGTTCAATGACAGCGGTTTGTCTGCCTTTAAAAAATGCATTTAATTGGGCAACTTTGCAATTTTGTCAGCCTCTTCTTTCTTTTGTTTTCTTTTCTGACTGCCGCTTTTGTGCTTATACGCTCCTCCTGGGCTAGGCATGATGAATAATAAAGGACTTGTCAGCTCAGATTATTTTTGTTTGCAAAACATAATTTCCTAACTAGTTAAACATGCAGTGAAATTTTGTACCAAGTAAATTGTCTCATCAGGGCAGGGAGGGCTGGCCCCTTCACGTCGTGGGAGAGGTGCAAGTGCATTGCAGGAGCAATCAAAGTCTAAATACCAAGCCTTATGTAGTAGCTAAAAAAAAAAAAAACCAGTGACGCAATCGTAATGAAATAAATAGTAAAAAAATTATTCTAAAGAATTAACATGACGTCACTGGTATTTATTGTACTACTTTCCTTCTTCGGCTGGGGTTTATTTTATCCATAGAGATATAAATATATAGAGTGCTAACCTACTTCATAAAGAGGGGGGGGGGGCGAGCTGAAGGTACTGTCAGCTGTTGTCTTTTATGCTCCGGGGATCATAACTTTAGATACTTATGTAGTGTTATCCTTATTAAATATTTTAATTGCTTATTATTCATTATTTTATTAAGAGAAAATGTTTTTAAATCTGTTTTTCAATCACATCATTCCATAACGCGCAATAATGTTTTTCTAACTTTTATTATAACCTCTTAATATAAAAATAGTTCTTAATTTTATTAATTTATCCCTAACAGTAGAGGTTTGAAACGACGTGCAATCGAAATAGATAAAATATGGGGGTAATTTTAATTATGGTTATCATAAATAACATTCATAAAGGGTACATATCAATATTTATCTAACGATTTTTTACAGAAAGAAATTTGACAGAAATTAATTTTTCACGCTAGGAATTTTTGCAAAGCGGAATTTTTACCGAAAATATGTAGAATTTTTATTTACTGAAATGATTATGCATTGGAGAAGGTGGAATGGCCGTGAACCCTAGCATATATTAACCCTAAAGAATCCCCCTTCAAAACGCAAATACTCCCGACGCCTTCGGGTTCCGGAATGGGGTTCGGAATTGGAGTATCTCGAATCTGATGACTTAAATATCCTGTGGAACCCCAAGGAATATGATTTCTTTTAAATATTCTTCCCTTACTTATTCCAAGTTCTTCAATGTTTTGATCCCCACCTTTCTTTAAAATGTTCACAATCGCCACCTTCATTATTTTCCAACTGTAAGCACTCTATATATCTATATGTATATCTATGAAATGAGTATCCTGTTATTATTTAGGTCGGTAACTCAGCTAGTCAGAAACATTATAGCCAGCAAAAAAATACAGAGATAGTGAGACTCAGACACTAGACCGGTCATTGAATTGAAAAAATATATTTATTCTCATTATGAATTTCATGTTGATTTTTTTTTCTCTTTCCTTCTTATTTTTCTTTCTTTTTCTCCTGTTGGCTCGGGCCCCTCATCCCTCGGGCCCCAATGCATATGCATCGGCTGCATTACTGGATGCTACGCGCCTGATCATAAGGTATTTTTTCAGTATGTAATATATGTATATATATATATATATATATATATACAGGCTGGAAATTAATTATGGTTCCCCAATTTTGAGTGTTAATAACTTCCGAATTTAGTATTTCATGGGAGTTACTTTTTGTACACATATATATAGCTACGTCAGCGTAATGCCAAACAATAACAAATTTGCCTGTTTATTCGATCAGAACTGAGAAATTTACCATGGAATCCAAGAGGAGCGCTGTGATTGAGCTTTTGAAGCAAGATCATTGTACTAAGGATATCGTCAATCTGTTAAAAGTGAATCATAATTCGTCTGGAGGTGCAAATGCGATTGGAGGATGGAACTGGGGCCTCTCTCCACACTGGAGCGGGTAGACATTGCAACGTGAGGACTCCGGTCTTCATCAAGGCCATGGCAAACCAAGTGAGGCGAAACCATTAACGATTTTTGAACAAGTTATCCAGGAGTGCAACGTTAGTCCGAAAACCATTCAAGATATAATGAAAAGGGACCTCTATTTCCACCCATACAAGCTACGAAAACGCCAGTTCCTATTGAAGGACACAAAGCTGAAGAGGCTGTGTTTGCTTTTGATTTTATTGTGTAGCATAATGGAAAATACTTTGATTCCTTTGAGGCCAAAGTCCACGAATCGTCATGTAGACTGGGAATTTTCAGATCCGACGTAGTGTGATGTGCCGCTTCTGCGATGAGAATGGTCCTCAGTTCTGCCGGCAGTATTGGAATATTCAAGGTTAGCCTTTCCACTATAAGTGTTTAAGAGTTGAGAAGATACAATTTAAAGCCCTCATTCGCAGCGAAGATCAATTTGCTCCAAGGCCAAAAAGGATGCTTGCTTTTGTGTATTTGGACGTCTGAGGATCACTCAAGCCTTTTACATTTACGTAAGAATTTTTAAATAATCCCTACTGCAGGACAATTCACCAACGCAAGAAGAATTGAGTTATAAATATGACTACAGTCCTTATAGTTCTTATTGAACTTTTCTTATTGAAATTTGCCGAAATTTGAAATTGCACAGTGAGTTTACTTCCGTTTACAATTTTTATCAGAAGACTCATGATCCTTTTTCTCCATTTCTCAGGCGGATCTAAGAGAGCCAAGAAGTTATAGCAAATTTATTGGCCCTCTATAGAGCCCAAATGGGTGGGAAAAAAATTGTTCAAATGCCATGGCTTCTACAAGGAGTGACGACTGGCCTATTTCTCTAAAGGGTGCTTAAATCTTTCTTCACAGAAAGGGCATTCTTGATTGATGTCGTATATTTTAAAAATTTCACTGTTTAGAGCCTTTTCCTCCAGACGTTCGGGAGTATCTGTATACTTTTTATAAAGTATTTCTTTTTGTAGTTGCCTCTAATTATGTCCACGGTAGAACCGTTATCAAACACAGGGATATTTATCCATAAAAACCCCTTAGATTGATGAGTTCGTGAGCTCAGTTCCAAACAAAATATGTTTATTTAGAAAAGTTGCAGCAGCTAACATACTTATAAACAGCAACCACAAAAAATGAGAATTTAAATGAGTGCGCATAAAGCTTATCAAAAAAAGGGAGTATCAGTTTTAGTGAATCACTCAGTAGCCCGTAGCAGGATAATGTGTCTTGAAACATTCGATCCTAAATCTAAATGGCGATTCGTGAAGATACAAACGTAACGTCATACAATACTACCAAAGGAACACTGTATTATATAATATATCATAGCATAAGCTCGCATACATTTTCATACCTTTAGGTAAAAAAAATATTATTTCCGTTCAAACTCCAATAAAAAGCTTTACAGACTTATAGACAAGGATTAATTTACTTTATCATTTATATTTCCGCAAAAAAATATACTTTTTTCCAGAGCTGCTTTTTATCACTATAGACTTCGTATTACATAATCACACAGAATAAAATCATTTACATTGAAGAATGTATAATAATTTATTGACGAAAAATAACCTCCTAAAATATACTTTCTTTGTAAGATTCAATGAGGAACCTAAGTTGGTTGATCCACTTTTTTCCCAAACTTATATTCTTCTGAACAGAAAAGATCTCATTATAAATATCACGAAACCTAATACAAAGTAGGCCCTTTCATATTATTACGTTATGTGATTCTTGTTAAAGATGTGCTATAAACTCTATAAAATTATAGGAAAGAAGTGCAGTGTGTATTATAGTTTTCATCTTATCCTTACAAACTAATTGAAATTATAATACCTTGTAAAGTTTTATCATATTTTTTAGGAATCAATCGGAAAAATAACTTTAATAGATGTAATCTCACTTGTCAGTGTGACGTTACTAAAAAGTCCACTCTCTTGGCCATAAGCGTAGGGAGATGTTTGGTTTGGGGAGGGGTCATCATTCAATTTACCCGAATCTTAACACGAACCGTTAAATCGGTCAAAAAATAATCAAATGAAGAAAGCTATGTAGATTACTATATTCTCTTCATAGTAATTACATATTTTCATATCACTATATTTATTTGGTTATAATTCAAAATCCGTTTTTCTTTCATAATTTCATTTTTTCTTCAACTTAAATGCCCGAATACCTCCACCAATTTGCCCGAATTTGAGAACTCACCCAATTTTTGGGGGCAGTTGCCCCCCAGTCTCCTACGCCTATGCTCTTGGCCATTTGGGCATACCTTTAAATTTCAATATGCCTTGGATGAATTAAGTACTATGACAAAAACCATTTTAAACCCCGTAACTCGGGCGATTCCCATCAGTTTGAAATCTAAGACTTCGAATATTATGAAACATACCTAAATACCAGAGCGAAAAACAATCCTTGTCCTACATCATTTCAACTATTATTTGGCTAATATAATTTATTTTATTGTAAGTTATATTGAAGTTTACAAAAATAAAGTCTCTATTCATTGATAATTTTCCAATCATGTTTAAAAAATCATTTAAAACTTACTTTACTTAAATAAATAAAAACATAAAACTAGGCAGTTGGGTAAAAACAATACATAAATGAACATTAAAGTAAATTTTAATACTATCGTATTTTCTTATGTGTATTTTATCTACACCTTTTGTAGATGATGATAAATAAAAAGTCTTAACCGAAAAAAAAACTGACATTACTTTAGTTGTTCACACTGATGAATCACTTTATAAATCATTTAGTAATACAGTGAGTAAAACATACCAAAATGACGCATCCTTAGTTCTTCACAAAATAAATAAATATGTAGAGAACAAACTCGTATTAAAATGTTAGTATTATAAGTGTTTATACCAAGGCCATTGTCTTTGAGGATTTTATAATTGTTAAATAATATAAATAAATTAGTCAAATAAAAGGTAGCAGAGTTTGGAAATAACATACACAACATAACATGAATATAATAGCATAAACACATAAACATATTGAAAAGTCTGTCAAAGATAAATATATGAAATAATTTACAACTTATGCGATTTCAGAGGTGAAGACACATGTGCGTCTGTGATGAGATATATTTGGTGTCAATATGACACTAGCTGTATAGCCACTAAATGTGTTAAAATCAATTTAAATAAATATCAAATAAATAAATTAGAAAAACAAAAACTTTATTAACAATTATATATTTTTGAGATCCTTGCTAGCGTTGTTGCCAACTAACGTGTCAACTAACGATTGATTGTATTGTTTATTTGATAAATACAAAGTATTTTTCTTTTAATTTCAAGTTAAGAATTTTTTTTTTTCGAAAAATTTAAAAAGGATAAGTTATTTTGAAAAATATACAATGCCTTGGTGTATACTGCTCCTGATTATGGGTATGAATTTAAAAAAACATAAGTTTAATATATTTTAAACCTGAAAAAAGTAATGCGGAGTAATGCCTCAAGAAAAATGCTTTGAATGAAAAATGATGAGAGTTTTAAACCACTCATATTTCATTGTAGACCTACATAATGTAAACAATTTGTTCATGTCAAATAAATAATGATACAGGTGTATGTAAGCTTTTGTAGACTAATATTCTGTGCGTGATGCACAGGAACGCTTAAATAAAAAATATATAATAGTATATACATATAAGGTATTTAATTAGTAAGTTTTCAAGCTACACATTGTTTTCTCAGGGAAAAGGTCTAAATTTATCTCATAATTTATACAAATTATAAATAGAGTATACAAATAAATTTAAGGGGGAATTAGTGATACATAAATGTATATATATATATATATATAATAATATATATATATATATATTTATAGGGAATACTATTACCTGGAATAGAAACTCTCCTTTTTATGCCAAAGTTTAACTACTTTCGTAAAAAAGAAAAGTGAAACTTTCTTATTTCCCTTTTCTTTTTTACAAAGGTAGTTAAATTGTGATATAAAAAGGAGAGAGTTTGTATTCCCGTTTATATATTTCACTGGATAATCGAAGGGAAATAACACTATGTAACATGAATTTGCCCCCAGGCTGAAATTCCTAGTTTGAGTCCCATTATTACGTAGATTTCAAAAATGCCATTTAAAATATCGTCCGAAAAAGGTTTGGACCCGATGGTATTTTTTGAAAATCAGAATTTTCACCATTTTAATGGTTCCCGCCCAGGTATCTTCGTGCAAAGTAAAAATAACCACAAATGTCAGTAGTATTAATTTTTTTAGGTTGTCAATGCATTTCAAATCAGTTTTTATAATTTCAATATCTTTCGTACTATAAGAAAAAATAGGCTTGATATTTCAAAAAGTTGATCTATTTAAGCGGATATATAATTTTTGTTTAAAGTTTATTGACTATAATTAAAATATAATATATTTTTCGTATATGTCAATGCATTTCAGAACAATTTTCATAATTTCTATATCTGGGATGAATGTAAAGATAAGATCAATTTAGTATGGCCAAGATTTAATATTGATCATATTAAATAAATACATTTTCTTTACCTTTTTCTATTTAGCGAAGTTACATATAATTACATGATATAAATAAACATGATAGTTTAAAATTAAATTGCAAAATATAAAAGTCAATTCCAATATACAAACATTCTATTAGTAAAAAAGGATTTTTTTTCGTAAAAATTAAAGCGGTAAAAATGAAACAAAAATGCCTCAGTGACAACTAAAACAACACATATAAATTAATCAAACAAATGTCTTTTAACAAAACCTCTATATATTCGTAAGAGTTTTAAGGTCGTTCGCTGTTTTCTCGGAGAATGAGGGGAAGTAGCGTACCAAGTCTCCTGCGAACCTCCACTGGGAATCAATGCGTTCTGGAATTTTTATATCCAGTGCAGAATATCGTTCAGAAGCGGAAATTTGAATAGATCTCAATTCCTCCGTTTCGATTGTTTTCCCCGACGGAAGGTGCTCCGCTAAGTAGCTTCTAGAGCTTGATACAGCAAACTCTATTGCTCTTGTTTTCTCCGACGCAGATCGCAGATTAGACGTGAGACCGAAAAGAGGAATGGGGAAAATATTTTGTCGTTGATTCGATTAATGTTGAGGCTGATCAAGTCCCTCACGATTTTTAGAACAGGACATTGCAAAAAGGCATGAATAATTGAGTTATAAATTTTGCCACAGTCTTTACATGGAGCGTCGAAATAAATACAACCCGTGGATATTTGAAATTGGGCCGAGAAGCGTTTTTCATGGCTAAATTTGGAACGAGCTCAAAATTCTACTCCTCCACGATATCTTCAAATCCAAGTCTTTTATGTATATGTCGACAATTTTTTCCGCCTCTGCTTTTGTATCAGGGGAGAAACACATTCTTAGATGCCACAGAACGGGGACTCCTTAATAAGAGTCAGTGGTCGATTACAATCCCATAGTACACCCTGCTGAACAGCCAAGGCTTAGGTGTGCAAAACTCTTAGGCTGCGTGTCTTTTCTCCCTAAAAAGTGTCAGCAGTAGATTTAAACCATAAAGATATAGAGAGCTTCAATAGCAGAGAAACATCGTTCAGCTGTATTTTTGTGTCCAATATAAGAAAAGTAATTTGTACTACGTCATCGTAAGCTGATCATAGAGATAAATGATGTCTCTATGATCAGCTTACAATGACGTAGTAAAAAATACAGATAAAGGGAATAAGCTCGCTATATCTTTGTATCTCTATGATTAAACCCCATGGTACCCCCGACTAAGCCAACAAATTAGGTCTACAAAGTAAAAAAAACAAATCGCACGGAAAACGTTTTACTACAAAAAAGCTTTGCGACAAAAATACCAGTGACAAAAAGAAGAACGACAAAATTGACTGACTATAAAAGAGCAAGCGATGTATTTACCCGTGACAAAAAAACGGCTATAAAAAGGTCTGCGACAAATTTACGCGCAATGAAATTACAGTAAACTAAATATCAGTAGTATTTATTTTTCTAGGCTGCCAATGCATTTCAAATCAGCTTTTATAATTTCAATATCTTTCGTACTATTAAAAAAAATAGGCTTTACATTTCCAAAAAGTTGATCATTTTTTAGTGTTCTATTTAAGCGGCTATATCTTTTTTTTGTTTCAAGTTTATTGACTATAATTAATATATAATATATTTTTTGTAAATGTCAATGCTTTCAGAACAGTTTTTATAATTTCTATATCTGGGATGAATGTTAAGATAAGATAAATTTTGTATGGCCAAGATTTTATATTGATCATATTAAATAAATACATTTTCGTTGAGGTTGCAATACCTATAATTGTGATTTGTTACGAAGAAAAAAGTTTGCCTTTTATTTGCAAGTTCCTTAAATAATTTGAATATTTGGAGAGTTACTGTGATTTGGCTGATGGGATTTAGATTATTTAAGAAGCTCTTAGAGAATTCCATTCAAATAAAAAGGCAAACATGTTTTTTTTTTCGTAACAAATCACAATTATAGGTAACGCAACCTCAACAAAAATAAGCAGTCTTATGTATACAGTGTGGACGTGTTTTTTTTCTGTCCTGCGTTAAGTGCCTTTATCCTCGGTCTTCCGAGTGCTTTGTCCTTTTACTTAAGTAAAAAGTGACACAAGTCCCTCAGGTCTCGTTTGAAGGTCCTTTTCAAAGTGTACCTCCTCTGGAAGCCCTGGAATTGGATCGTCTTCAATCTTCTGGGGATCCTTCAAGGAGCGAGGTTGTAGTTGTTTCTTCTTCTTCTTCTCCTTTTCGCTGTGAGTTAGGTTTTTTATTATTATTAAATTTATTTTCCTTGCCCGCATCTTACTGTGGTGGCTGAGTTGAGAAGAAGGAAAAAAAAGTCTTCAGACACAAGGAGGGAAAAGGTCAAGGACAAGGTATATAGAATACAAGGTATGTTACATTTAGAATTTTTACTTAATAAACTTTTATAAATCCCCGGCGTGCTCTCAGTCGTCATTGGTCCGACTTCATCTGCCGTGCTAGCTGGGGATATTTTTAAATTTCCTTATAATTAAATATCAAGATGATTTACGAACAAAAATCACTAATATTTTAAAAGGAATATTTTAATTGTCATTTATTTAATCTGAAAGAATCGAAAATCATGCATTTTTGGAAGAATTATCGCTTATTAAAGGATGATTATAATAATGCTATGTAGAAAAGAAAGGAATAAAAGCTATAAACTCTCCAGTGATGTAATTGTAATAAATAAAGTAAATAATGTGAAGAAGTGATATGACATAGTTGGATATGTGTTTATATCACCTTCTTTTTCTATTCCGCAAATCATGAAATATATGATACAGCAATTTATTTCAACTACAATAAGGACATCTACCTTTTATGGACAAAATAAATTAACTCACATAGAAACTTCTCAAATAACAGTTTAATAATTTGATGTTAAGGATTTAATATAAGACATCTATTTTTTGTTCTTATTAAATAGTTTAATGGAGTATTATATATTATTATTTAAAATTTATAAACAAGATTAATAAAAAAGTAAAAGTCTGAATAGAAGAAATATTGATGAATTAAAATAAAATTGATATTGAGCAATTGAAATCAAACTAATATCCATCAATTTATTTACAAACAATACTTGATTTAACTTAATATTAACAAACCTCTTTTAAATCAAATGCCTTAGAGACATTCAGATTGTATTATTGTAGAACATAATGAGAAACCTTTGTCGGGATTTATGTGGGAGTAGGGTCTTAGAATATTTTTATAAAACTCTCTTGCATAAGGAATTTATGATAACGTTTTTGTAAAAGGAATAATTGACACTATAAGTTCCAAGCACACCTCGAGTGTAAAATGAGACAATTCAATCACTTTGTTTTGTCGCAAGGATCGGGTTATTATAATAGGAAAAAAACTTCTGCGGAAGTATCCATGAACTCCTATGAATATTTTCTTTTTTTAACTTTTACAAGTTCTAACATTTTACATCGATATATATTCCTACTTTTGAATAGTAAACTTCACTTTTGTATAAAACGCATTTTAAAGGAAACTAATGACTTTTGATTTATATAAAATTGACCCATGTTTCATACGGTAAGGAAAGGTTTCGTTAAGAATATACAATAACATCAGTCGTTGATTCCTGGACTCATTACTATCGAGGATTTCGACTGGAGTGGTGGTAATGTGTCTAAACTCTTGAACACGCCGTGACGTAGCTTCAAATCAAGCATGGAGCAAGGAATGGAACCCACGGAGGAAATGACTCCCCAGAGCCTATCAAAGAGGATGATGTGTTGGAGACAGACGGACAGACCCTGAAGGACATTACCCCCCCCCCCCCTCCTCCTAAAGGCTGGTTGGCTGGCTTATTCCGTCTGCATCAAAGAAGATGACGTGTCGGACACCCCGGAGGGAGGGAGGAATGGACTCCCGTGAGAGAGAGAGAGAGTCATTGCCCTTGTCCTGTCGTCCTACTAGCATATTCTATCAGGGAGTATCCTATTCAAGTGAAGACATCCAACAACACAATCCTTTCACCAGCCACAAATCACAATGATACACATCATTCATTTATGAGACGCGCAGTTGTCTACCCACCGATCCGCCGCCGTCCTCTATTCCGGGGGGGGGGGGGGGTCCACCTGCCCTACATCCACTCATCCTGAAACAGAGAACCATTTCAATAGTAGCCGCCGGGCATGCCATGAAGATACCACACAAGCGACCCTGCATAGAACTGGGGAGAGACTCCCATCCCCCACACACTCAAGAAGGCGGACCGAACACCACCACGCCCTCGCCTGCATTGGTCTCACTCTTCACGTCACTCTAAATCCATACTTGGGAGCTAAGCAAAGACTTTCCAACACCCTCAGGTGGAAGCCATCTCCCCCATGGGGCCCGAGTCCTCTACGGAGCGCTATGGCATCCGCTCCACCAAGGACAACCTCCTCCAGATAATTTCAATGTGGACAGGGACATCGCAAAGGCCGAGTCACAAATCGTTAAGCTAACCCTTCCCAATAAGCATTCCATATACAATCAGCCCTCCGGGAACACCGCCTGGGCACCCGACGGGCCATCTGCTAGAGACAGACATCGAGCAACTTTAAGAACAAAAGCTGGATTTATTTTTTCTATACTTCAGTCCTTGTATGTCAATAATGGATCTGAATCGAAAAAGTCCTGAAAATTTTGAAATCCATTTAGCTCTGAATTTATCACTAACTTTGAAAAATGAATACCATATTCGGAATCAGTGGATAAAACTCTATAAGAATTAGTGAAAATTAGTCCGACCTAAATTTTTTAGTTGATTTTTGTTGACCTGTGTTATTTATTGTTAATATTATCCAAATGCGTTTTTAGCGAGGAGGACATCGCATTAATAAACAACACACACAGTTTGATAAAATATAGCAAATATATTTTTCAAATATTCCTATATCAATTTCATCAACCAATATAGTATTTCCTCTGCACAAGTAACCTGTCTAAATTAAATTATCATATTAAATAAAGACAGGCTTGTGAACGGAACGCAAAAACAGAGTTTTGCGTTCAGCGTTCAATTTTTCAAAACATTTTTAATGTAGTTTTTATTTTTAATTGGAAAGGAATTTTTCGAAATACTCTTTTCTAAAAAAGTCATCACTTTTTATCGGAAATTCTTTTCTAAAAAAAGTCGTCACTTTTTTTGGAGATTATTTTCTAAAAAAAACGTCGTCACTTTTTTGGAATTTCTTTTTTAAAAAAAAACGTCATCATTTATTTTCTAAAAAAACGTTGTCACTTGGTTTAGAGATTATTTTCTTTTCAAAAAATGTCATCACTTCTTTTCTACAAAAAGTCGTCACTTTGTTTGGAGATTATTTTCTAAAAAAACGTCGTCACTTATTTGGGAAATTCTTTTCTAAAAAATACCCTCTGATGTTGTGAATATAGACGTTCTGTGGACCCCAGGTTGGGAACCCCTGGGTTAGATCCAGTCAACAAATTTATATCATTTGAAAATCGGTTCGGGCTCATTTTTATTATAAAAACCCTAAATAGTACTTTCACTTTTCAAAATTACACAATGTAATTTTTATGAATATTTGAACGCTAACGGAACGCTGAACGCAAAAACATTGAACAGAACACTGAACGGAACGCTATTTTTTATAACGCTGAACGCAAAAAAAACTGAACGCACACAAGCCTGGATAAAGACCATATATATATATATATATATACAGGCTTGCACGCGTTCCACTTTTTTCCCGTTCCGTTCAATTCTTTCCGTTCCGCGGAACGCCGTTCAATTTTGCGTTCCGTTCAAAAATTGGATTTCAAAAAATTTCTCATAAGAAGGCTCTGTACTTTTCACTGCATCCTCGTAAGTATCGGGTATAAATTTTAAACCAGGCTTTAATAGTTTCGGCTTGAAGTTAGTTACCACAATTAAAGTTCCAAAAACTTTACAAACTTCGATAATATTTAAGATATAAATTTTTTGAACCAGAGGCTCGGCCCGAAAAATTAACATATTTTTTTACCCCGACCGAAAAATGTTACAATATGAAAAGTCAAACATGTAAAAATCCCACCCACATATGGTCCACCGAATTTCTCGGTCTATACTACTCATAATTATTGCGTTATCTGAGAATAATTATGAAAAGTTTATTTATTTACAATCTAAAGAATAACATTAGTTTATAAATTACACTATTTATTTACTGCCAAAAGGAGCTGTTTTGTCTTGTCCTTCGCAATAAAAGTTTAGATTTGGAGAAGAGTCTCTCCAAACTGGCACTGGGAAGTATAACATTATATGGAATGAAAATCTTTTTAATCCTTTTATAAGCAATAATTGATTCCATTGCCTCAGACTCAAGCGGTCAACCTCCTGCTTAGCTGAGTCAGTCTTCTTCGGCCTCTTGGCAAAGAAATTGCCTTTTTCTTCCGCTGCTGGTTCTTGCAAAAGTTGACTAAAAGGAAAATCTCCTAGTTCTTCGGCCTCTTCAAGTAAATAATTCTTTGCTAACTGTTGCTTTGCGATGTCTAAAAAGCCTACTTTGAACTCACGGAGATATGCTGAAGCAATTAGCATCTCCCTACGTTCAAAGTAGGCTCCAAATCTTCGTTTGATCCCAAAGAGAGTGCATCAATTTACACCCTACACCTGGACGCAGCTTCCCTCTCCTTAGTTTGGAGGTCAGAACGATAATGATCGAAAGGGATAAAGAGTGAAATAAATAAAGTTCTGTTAGTAACTAAATAATTAAATATATTGACCGACAACAAACCTGATAAAATTATATAATACATACTAAAATCGAGGTTGGGTGATTTCCTCTCGAATATTATTTGAACGGAACGCAAAAAGACAAATTTTAGCGTTCCGTTCATCGTTCCGTTAATTTTTTTCCGTTCCGTTCAATTTATTCCGTTCCGCGAAACGCCGTTCAATTTTACGTTCCGTTCACAACCCTGTATATATATATATACCTATATATATAATATAAATTTGATAATAAGACTGTAAAAATTATATATTCTTAATTACCATTCATCTTGCCTTACCGACCTCGAACTCGTTATAGATATTAACTCAACTAACTTTAAGAACATTTTCTCAGTTTATTTTCACTTTTCCTTTAGAAAATAATAAAGACTAACCAGCTTATAGAAATTTGAACTCTAATAAAAACAATATAGCAGAACAATAAAGTTTGATATGGTCTACACCAAATAATCATTTTTTTGATTTACTAAGTTTAGCCTTGTATTTGATACAATTAGCAGTTACTTAGTGCCCTATTACAAATACATTTAAATATTGATAAACTTATAATTCAAACAAATCATTATAAAACAATATCTATACAGTTGTTTATTATCTGGAGAACCCTCCCCCTCCTCCGGTTACAATGGATCCCTAAATTCTCCAGATTTCCACCACTCTGTATCCCCAAAACAATCACAGGATCCCTTCAGTTCTTTGTATGCTAGGGCACTTGCTCCACGACTGATCACCACGATAGCCCTATCAGAAGGAAGCTGTTCTCAATCCCAGACGATGGTCAGAGTGCTGCACTTTGAATGAGGACGGAGTTCATTGGACCTCAAATTTATTTTGCATCCTATATTTTCTTACTCGCTCTTATTTATAGTTTTTTTGCTTTTATCTCTATCAGTATACTCTTTCTCAAAGAACTAAATATACTCAGTTAGTTGATCTATACATTGATCCTTGTGTATTTTTGGGATCTGTGGTCAACTAAAATCCATACCCGAGGTTTCTTCATACAACCAAAACCTCATTTTATTTTTAGAAGTAAAGTGTGAAGATGGATACTCGCTTATTGTTCTATATGAAGCTGTAACTTAAGGGAGCCTTCCATGGCTCTCTGAGACCTTAATTACACTTATAGTTGAATCCAGGACAAAGCGTCCCATTACAAACTTCATCACTTCATCGAATGTTTACTGAAATCAAAATATAAAAGGATGCATTCCTGATCAGCGTCGTCGTTTGTTTAAAAATGACCATAAATTTATACGTTTTTAATATATTTTTATACGTAATTGTTCATATCCCTTTCGATTTTTTAAAAGTTAATGAGCTTTGAAAATCATTCATCCGTAATTCAAATTAATCAGAATAAGCAACAACTAAATTTATTTTCTTGAATTTTGATGAACCTCACTAGGCTCTTGAACTTCATATCACTCTATTGTGCTGGATAATGCAGAGTAAATAATATTTTATCATGCAATTAAATCAATGTACTCATTATAATTAAAATAGTCACATGTAAAGTATACTGTTTATTTAAAAAATAATATAATAGGTGAATATTATAAATAACACATTTTAATAAGAATGTAAGTTACGGGCTACATATAATAAATATTATCGGATACGTTGCACCCGCCTATCATTAATATTTTTTTAAATTTCTTTTTGACCGGATGGTACCCACCACTTCGAATGTCAATTAATTTTTAGGGGAAATGGTAACTCATTTTTAAAAATACAAATGAATTTCCATATATTCTAATATTTATATAATTAATTATTTGGAGGGCGTTGTGATATCCCTCGATGTTTTTTGTCCGAATGAGACCTCTTTGTGTCGTGGTATGCGAATTCTAAAGCGAGATCGGAAATGTAAGAGCGACCCTTCGACGTATCCAGATAAGCGACAGTGGAGAGATGTCGTTCGGTAAAGGTGATCAGAGAGGTCCATAATTGAGGCTCCTGCGTTAACATTAAAAAATTCCGTTTGAACCTGATAAGAGGAAGTCGGGTGTAGATGAAATGTGGACGAAGTCGGGTTGCCAGGCGGTATTCCTGCTATTTGCACAGCTCAAGAAAGATCTTATTTTTTGGAGGCTTCTTGAAGTACTCCAGCAACTGCTTCTTGGAATAGACATGGCTGGAAGAAGATGCGTGAGTAGTTATAATACGAATAATATAATAATATGGCCATCGACGCCTCACTTTGTCTTGTTTTGGTGATAACACGCCATGTCCAAGGGATGCATATTCGGTAGGATTAGCTTGGCGATTTGGGACTCGGCCTTTGTGATGCCCCTGTCCACTTGGGTAATTTTATGGAGGAGCGGATGTCATCACGCTCAGCATAGAGCTCAAGCACCATGGGGGAGACAACCTCTAACTGAGGGTGTTAGAAAGTATGTTTAGTTCGAACATGGATTCAGAATGATGTGAAGAGTGAGGCCAATGAAGGTAAGGGCGTAGTGGTGTTTGGTCTGACTTCTTGAGTGTGTAGGGAATGGGAGTCTCCCAGGTTCATGCAGGGTCGCTTATGCGGTACCTTCATAGCATGCACGGCGGCTACTGTTGAATGGTGCTCTGTTTCAGGAGGAGTGGATGGAGGACAGGTGGACCCCCCCCCGGAATAGAGGACGGCGGCGGATCGGTGGGTAGACAACCTCTCCTCGAGATAGAAGACGACGGCAGATAGGCTAGTAGGACGACAGGACAGGACTCTCTCTCTCTCTCACGGAAGTCCATTCCTCCCTCCCTCCCTCCCTCCCTCCGGGGTGTCCAACACGTCATCTTCTTTGATGCAGACGGAATAAGCCAGCCAACCAGCCTTAAGGAGGAGTGGGGGGGGGGGGGGGGGTATTGTCCTTCAGGGTCTGTCCGTCTGTCTCCAACACATCATCCTCTTTGATAGACTCTGGGGAGTCATTTCCTCCGTGGGTTCCATTCCTTGCTCCATGATTGATCCGAAGCTACGTTGCGGCGTGTTCAAGAGTTTAGACACATTACCGCCACTCCAGTCAAAATCCTCGATAGTAATGAGTCCAGGAATCAACGACTGATGTTATTGTTTATTCTTAACGAAACCTTTCCTTACCGTAGGACATATTAAACATGGGTCAATTTTATATAAATCAAAAGTCATTAGTTTCCTTTAAAATGCGTTTTATACAAAAGTGACGTTTACTATTCAAAAGTAGGAATATATATCGATGTAAAATGTTATAACTTGTAAAAGTTAAAAAAAGAAAATATTTATAGGAGTTCATGGATATTTCCGCAGAAGTTTTTTTTTCTTTAAAGCCCAAATTGAAGTTGCAGATTTTTGGAAAAATTGAGGGCATCACGCAGCTTCTGAGATTAACAATGGTTGATAATCTCAAGGATTTTTCTGCATTGAAAGCATTAAACAGCCACGGAGTCATAAAGATCAATGTTATTTTGTAAGAATACCATTCTTTCATGTCCCTTTTTTAATATTGATGGAGGTTTCGTGACTGAAAGTAAATCAAAAAAATATGATCATAAAAGAGACTATGACATCATCGGTACATTCTTTTTATTAAGTGTCCGCGCCACTTTTTAAATATCACATACCTTATATTCTATATACCTTGGTCAAGGAGAGAGTTCTCCTTTCTCTTTTCTTTTTTGCGCCCTTAATCCTCCTGCTCTACGGAGTATTATCTTCCCCCTCCTACTAATTCTTAGCAGGCTAAGGATAAACCCCCAGATGAAGGAGTTTGAAACAAAAAAAAGAAGGAGACCCCCGCCAGATAAACCTCCTGAAGAAGAAATGCCCCGACTGCTCTACTCGAGAGCGCTCAAGCGAGGCACTGATCACAAAGGAGAAGAAGAAAAATCTCTTAACTGGGAAAAGAGATTTAGATGGGAAATATTTGTTGTTGTCGTAGAGAATAAAGAAGACAGTTCTTTCAGAATGGAAGGACTTGGTACCATAGTACCACCGACTAAGTGAACGAGATTAGGTCTACAAAGTAAAAAAAATAAATCGCGCGGAAAACGCTTCACTACAAAAAAGCTACGTGACAAAAATACCGACGAAAATACTTCACTACAAAAAAGCTTTGTGACAAAAATACCCGTGACAAAAAGAACAACGACAAAATTGACTGACCATAAAAGAGCAAGCGATGTATTTACCCGTGACAAAAAAAACGGCTATAAAAAGGTCCGCGACGAATTTACGCGCGATGAAATTACTGGACACCCTGACATTTGTGGTTATTCTTACTTTGAACGAAGATGAAAATGATGAAAGTCCTTATTTTCAAATAAGGCTATGAAGTCCAAACCTTTTCTTGGCAGATATTTTAAGTAGTATTTTTGGAATCTACGTAAAAATGGGACTCAAATTAGGAATTTCAGGCTGGAGCAAACAAAGACCTTAATTTTGTTACATAGTGTAATCCATTTATCTACAAATATGATTTAAAAAAAAGTCCATGAAGAAGAGACAATGAGTATTGATATTCTTCTCTATGACTTGATGCTCACTCATCAACACCTACCGTCAGTGAAGTGACACTTTGTAGGAAAGTGCCAACTGTTTCTTTTAATTTATCTTTTTCTCTCCTTTTCTTTTTACCTATCAAATTTCAAAAACACATCCTTTTCTCTATGTATGACCCTGAGACTCTGTTATATTTTTTTCAAACACCTTCTCTACTCTATCTATACTCCTGAGACTATTATATTTTTTTCCTTGGCCAACTGTTTCCAATTTATTTTATAAAGGATACATATTATTAAAAAAATATACCCGTAAGAGCATTTCAAATAACTCCTCCTCTTCTTTAATTTGTCTCCTGACAATCTGCTATATTTTTAATTTGAACAACTGGTTTCAATTTAATTTTCAAATTTCATAACAGACAAAATATACATATTATTTCAAAAAGTCAAACCCTATGCCTGGCGACATATATCCTTCTAAAACGTATATATATATATATATATATATATATATATATATATGGAGTTTAACTATTGATAAGATGCCTGAAATATCGTTAAATGGTGCACTTCTCTTAGCAGATAATACATGCTGTGTTTTATCATGATAAAGTTAATAAATGGCTCGTTGAGTCCATGATAAAAGACTATAAAATCTCTTCTCTTAGGCTGAGAAGAACCAAAATTGTCCATTAAAAGATCGGATATGGATTTATATAAAAGACAATATGTGTGCAGTCATATAAAAAGTAATCCCTTGACTCATATATTGTATGATATAAAGAACATTTATGTTGATTTCATGAAAAAAATGTCCTGCACTTCATGTGTACCAGAGAGAACACGGTATTTGAACTACTACTGATGACGGCAGATGTCTCTTCTCATCACAGTTTATAGTCCAGGGATATTTTTATAGACCGTCTTTTTCAATAGTTAATGAACATTTTTGGCTTTAAATAAATAATCCGCAGCTTGGATGAAAAGGCTTAGATTGTTTGAAAGCCATTTTGTTTAGAATTAAGGGGGACTCTGCCGTTTTGGCAGCAAAGTCAATTCCGGCCTTACCATATTTTTCGTCTACTCAAACTCATTAACGTAATATTTTCTATTCCAATATTACATAACTTAATAACTTTGTAAAAAGTGGTTCAAAGTAAAGTTTTCTTATGTTAACAATATATCCTAGGGATGCGTAGTTATGTAATCATTTAGAATGAAATATATATACAGTCGTCCCTCGCAAAGTCGCGACGGCCCGGATCCACTACACGACCACCAATATATATCAGGGTCGCGATGTTGATATATATTGAAATTTAGAGAGATTTGACATCACCCGGCGTTTAAACCTACCTCCATTTTGCCTTGTTGTCGTACGTGCGTCTGAATTAAGATTAAAGGATGAATTATCAATAGGTGCTTATTAGACTTAAGTTTTTTGTGTTCAAATTCTACCATTGAGTTCATCTGGGGACGTTTTGCCGTGAAAAAGCGGGAGCCAAGCCGTCGTCGCGTAGTAAAAGAACTGCGAGATGTCGAGGAACGAAGTAGCGAGGGCCGACTGTATATATATATATATATATAGTTATATATATAATATAAAAGCAATGCATTCATACTTGATTAAATAATCTTAATCAAAAGATTTCACGTAAACAGATATCTTCAGTATGTGTGCAAAGATATGATTATATTTGGGGCATTTTCAAAACTCATTTTATACAATAAATAAGTAAAATTATCGGTGGTACAAATCAAAGCAATATATTCTTTTAAACGATATATTTCAAAATATAAAAAACAAAAACAATTAATCCTTTTACTTTAACTGTAATGCATAATGACCTGGAAGTAATATTTTTGTAATAATGTTTCTCATATATTTAATTGAAAAATCAAATACCAATTGATCAAAAATATCTATTTTTTGTTCTCTTTCTCTTGAAAATATGGATATATAAATAAAGTCTTATAAATGTTACTTTTGAATATGTCATAGGGATTTAAATAGACCAATACGAAAGGAATTTTAGAAAACAATTTGCATGGGAATTGTAAATGGTTAAATCATTCCATTTCATTTGTAATCGTAAAATAAAATGTATTGTAAATTATAAAACTTACTAAAAATACAGATAACTTTAAAAAAAAATTCTGTTCAGTTATGTAAAAATACATCAGTCTATAATATAGTTCAAGATTACTGTCCAGATAAAAAAACATATATATATACCAGGAAACGACCGGGACACCTTTTTTCGCCGGGACTTAATATATATTTTCGTTCCTTCGACATTCTGAAGTGACAACGTTTTTCATAGAAAATAATTTCCAAAAAAATATGTAACGACGTTTTTCTTAGAAAATTATGTCCCAAAAAATATGTGACGACTTTTTTTAGAAAAGACTTTCCAAATAAAAAGTGACGACGTTCTTTTTATCAAAGAATTTCCAAAAAAAAATTATCAGAAAAAGTGATGACGTTTTTTTTAGAAAATGTTATTTCGAACATTCCTTTCTAAACAATCGTTGTCACTTTATGAATAACAAACGAAAGGAAATATTTATGTTCCGGCCAAGGCAGGGACGCTCAAAAAACAGCCCGGACCCGGGCCGGGTACCCAGTCGTTTCCTGATATATATATATATATATATATTTATATATATATATTTATATATATTAGGGTGATTCTTATTTCACGTTTTTCGGATTTGATAGTCGGGCTCCCCCTAGGATTTTACTTTAGTGCATAGAGATCATCTTGTGAAAGTTTGAAGGAAATCGAATAATGAGAAGTGTTTGCTCAACAGGCCCAAAAGTTATGTAGTAAACTTATGTAGTAATTTTTTTTTCGCCATTCTATCGCCTAAAATTTTTTATGGAAAATACCCCCAAAATGACCATTTTGAAACTTTGTTATCTCGTTTGATTTTGAATGTAAATGAAAAATAAAAACTGATTTGGAATCCTTGCGAGCATACCTACATTTTGCGGCAAATTGTTTGAAAATAACATTGGAATTAAGGACATTAGAGGCGATCGAATGGCGGAAAAAAAATTACTACATAAGTTTACTACATAACTTTTGGGCCCGTTGAGCAAACACTTCTCATTATTCGATATCGTTCAAAATTTCACAAGATGATCTCTATGCACTAAAATAAAATCATAGGGGGAGCCCGACTCTCAAATCCGAAAAACGTGAAATAAGAATCACCCTATATATATATATATATATATATATATATATATATATATATATATATATATATATATATATATATATATATATATATATATATATATATATATATATATATATATATACCTCAAATATAGAGTGGCAAGCAGCAACATCACCACTGAGGTTAGGTCTGTTATCTATTTCTACTTGCATGTTGTATTTTTTTTTGTTTAATTAGAAGTTTTATATTTTCTATTGCAGATTCAATTGCTTTCTGACTGGGTGATATTTGTGCATAAGGTTAAACACAACAAAGAGAATATAAGTGTTTGATATATATTTTGGGGATCGTCTTCATTTTCACAAACATTCAGTTTTTAGAAATACTTAAACACCTTTAGAAAGAAACAATTTACGAATCCATGGAAATATTGTTCCATTTAAATCCACAGCTTATGCAAGGAAGTTGGAATTTGAAGATTTGTCCTGAAATTGGTAATACCGAGGTAAATTTTGCACCATAATTAATATTACTCGTTGATTTCAGTATTCTTCTCTTCCAGGACAAAGGGAGACCCAGCAAATATTGAAATCTTTCTGTTAAAGAGATAGCATCAATTATATGAATGTCTATAAAATGCCAATTTAAAAAGCATGGCTTCGAAGAATTAATACCAATAAACGAACTATCTAATGGAAAACCGAAACTTCTTATGTTAAAACTTGACTTATTTAAGGCAAGATCTGTATTTTTTTCGTTAAGAGCAGCTCTTTCGAGAATAATAGGAACTCCAAATATCTTGATTAAAGGTTTCCCTTGTATGTTTTTCGATATAAAATCAATTGTTGTATCTCATTGATAAACAGGCTGGGATCTTCATAAAATCCTTTGAATCAATCATAAAAAGGGATGAAACATTTTGAAATATAAATAACTTAAAATGGTGCCATTGTGAATCCAATTATATTATTATGTCGAAGTGAAGTATGTACTCCAGTTTTGTTTATGAAAGACCTGCATTTTTTCAACCATCTTACGATAGTAGTTTGGAACCATTTCATTCAAGGGACACAAGCCTTCTCCTTCATTTATTTGGACCGTTTTGTGGATGGAAGATTCTTTAATCAAGTGAAATAAGGTGTAGGAATTGAAGTTTCCGTATACTAAACAATGGTTGCCACACGCGTATTATATGGATCGATACTTTTCCATGGATAGATAATGTTATGGATAACCTTTGCTTAAAAGATTATATGAATCTTGGTATATTTCTTTATTCTTTAATACTTTTTTTTTTTGGGTTAAAATATATATTTATTATTCTAAAAAAAATATAGTGAAATACACAATAACATAGTAAACAAATATATAAATATACTTTTTTAGTTAATTATTATATTAAATTAGTCAATAATCTATAGATATAGTATATCTTAAAATATCTAGTAAAACACTTTAATAGTAATGATCGTCTTAACTAAAAACATGTATCAAAAATATAATTTTATTATAACGGCAATTTGAAACTTTTAATGATAAATAATAAATCGATTTAATACAATCAATAAAAATATATCCAATAAAAACCAAAAAACTATATCTTTATTATGAGTCTAGATTACACCACAAATTCAACTGAACTCACCTTGGATATTTCCACTTTACCACAAACTTTTGTTGTTTGAAACTCAATTGATTATGCTTTGATTCTTCATTTCATGGGTCATTGCATATCGATCCACATTTTCAATTTCTATGACCTTCATCATCTAATAATCCATTTATTATGAAAAGAAAAAGAAATATTGAACCCTGTGCTTAGGGCTTTATTTCTTATAAGCTGTTATATATACCAAAAAATTGCATTTCAGCATTTTAGCTCAAAGCTAGGAATTTAAACTATAAAACCAAATTCACCAATATAATTTATACTTAACATGAAATTAATCAATTCAACAACTGAAGATATGAAATAAGATCCCTGAGGCATCAAAGAAAAATATAAATAATTTATTTCTGCATATTACAAAATGAAAAAAAAAAAATTATATTTGATTTTCACGAATGAAGATATCATCGAGCTATTTTTATTAAGTTTTCTGTAGTTCTGAAGAAAGTCCAAATGCTCGAAGAGCATGAGTACCAGATTATATCTCCGGTGCAACTCACGTTTTGTAGTTTGTATCAGGAATAATACATTTTTAGTTTACATAATACTTTGTAACTATTATTCGGCACTGTCAATGATCAGAGCTATTTTCTTAATAATAATTTATGTTTTCAGTCCTGAGCATATTAATGAATAAAAGGATCCTATCCTCACACAATATCATTTGTGATGGAAGAAAGTTCACTGGACAATTTCAAATTTCGGCAGGACTCATAAAATTCTACAGGCCCTGTAAGGACTGTGGAATATTATATAATCATACAAGCCATGCATTCGTTGATTGCCCAGCCGTTGTACAAGTAAAAATGTTTTGATTTCTCATTGTTGGTGGCCTAGACGACAGGTCGTCCTCCATCTTGGAAACCATAATTATGTTTGGGCTCTCCTCCAGAGGGATGAAAACCTCTGACAAAACGAAGGCGCTATATTTTGCCCTTTTAAACACAAATGCCTTGATAGCAAAAAAGCTTTCAAAGTATGAACCAATAAGACTGGGAGAAATCAGAGGGATCCTGCTTGGAGCTGTAGAAAGATACGCAGCCTTTTCGCTCAAAATACCATCGTTGGACGGTTCATCATGGACATTCGCGGCTGAATTGATAAAATATTACACGACGCAAAGTCATTGCTTTTACCAGGTTTTGAGGAAAATAATCAATAATTTTAAGAAATTTGCATGATTTAACTTGTGTTTAGCTTATTCTTTTAATACTTGTTAATTAGATAAAATTTTCTTGTTTATTCAAGATCGATGCTAAATTTTAAACTATAATGTTTATTTTTGTATTTTATACGTATTAGCATCGGTTTTATAAACCTGTGCTGTATATATGTGAACAGTTTAATAAAAAAATGCATTGTTACAATGAACAACAGAAAAAAGGCTTCAGGGCCCAATTGGGCTGATTTTGTATTATATGAAATCAACTGAACAAGAATATGATGTTTAAAACAGTTTATCGTCTCTTATTTGTTAAATATTCACCTTCCGAAGAAATGCTTTGAGCGATCGGCTTCTCTATGGCATGCCGTATTGAAAAGTGGTTTAATGGGCAACATAGTGTCATCAAAGCCTTTCTTATTTTTGGACCTTTTAAGAATGATGCAAGTCCAGTAGGTATATGGTGTCATAGAATAAGCGAAGATAATTATCAATAAACATTTTAAAGAAACATGAAGTATGTGTATATTTAAGCCAGTTAAACGTATGACTTTTAGTTTTTGTGAATTTTTTTTTCAACTTACAATAACAATAAATTAATATATTTTATATCCTACTTCAGATAAACGATACTAACATAGAAAAAAAATATTTATGAGAGATAAAAGAGGTTTTAAAAAATAGTAGTCTTCATGTTATCGTGGGGGGCAATCTATTTTTGAGAAATCCATGTTCCTATGCATAAAACATTTGTTTCTGGAAGATTTAATAATTCCTTTGATTATTTATAGCAAAAAAAAAAGCAAGCAAATAAGTGTTGCCATAATGCCTTATATGTGAATCTAAAAAACAAGAGAAATACATAAAATCCAGAGCAAATGTGTAATAAAAACATAAATAAACATTGTAGCTAAAAGTTTTTGCTCTGGAGTAGAACATACCAAATAAAATGTCATATAAATGTTGAATACAATAATATCACTTTAAAAATACAATGAATTAAACAACTATATAATAATTTAAAATTCCATACATTAATGTGAAAAATAAAATACAGAACAATGCAAAAGGATAAAAAATAGTTATAGTTTAGCTTTTCATAAAAAACTTCAAAATTCTTTTGATAACTTTTAAATGTACTTTGGGGCACGATGGGAAATACTTCACTTCTTTTCAGGCCAGAGTCCACGAATCGTCATGAAGATAAGGAATTTTCAGGTCCAACGTGGTGTATCGTGCCGCTGCCGCGATGAGTATCGTCCTTATTTCAGCCGGTAGTATAGGAGTATATAGGGTTAGCCTTTCCGCTATAAGTGCTTTTGAGTTGAGAAGTTCTCGGTTAAGATGCATTTACTCCAAGGCCAAAGAGGATGCTTGCTTTCGTGTACTTGGACGTCTGAGGATCGCTTAAGCCTTTTACATTTAACATAAGGATTTTTTTAATAATTCCTACTGCGGGACAATCCAAAAAAGCATGAATAATTGAATTATAGATACGTCCACAATCTTTACAAGGTTTATACAACTTCAGCAAATTAGCTGAAATTTGCAATTGGACAATGAGTTTACTCCCATCTACAATTTTTATAAGATAACCCATGATCCTTTTTCTCCATATCTCAGGCAGATCTAAGAGAACCAAAAAGTCGTTGTAGATTTTTTACCCTCTTCAGATCCCAATCGGGTAGGACAAGACATCTTCAAATGCCAAGGCTTCAGCAAGGAGTGATGGTTGGCCGATCTCTAAAGAGAACTTAAACCTCCCTTCCCGGAAAGGGCATTCTAGGGTGACGTCGTGAATGGTGAAAATTCCACTCTCTAGAGCCTTTTCCTCCAGCCGTTCGGGAGTATCTATATTTTTAAAAAAATATTTCTTATTGGAGTTGCTTCTAATTATGTCCACAATAGAGTCGTTATCATATACCGGGGTATTCCTCCATAAAAGCCTCTGTACGCATCCCCAAATCGAAGAGAGGTTAGAGGTTGAAGGATTAGTTAGTTCCGTCCCAATTTTTTTTTTGTTTTAATTGAATTTAACGCAACGGTTCTTCTCCATTCAACAGACGGGTTCTTAAAAACATCAACAATTATTTTCAAGTATATTTTTGGTATAATAGAGGAGAGTAACGTCAAACTTCCTCCCATGTCCATTTTCTTTCTTTTCTAAGTTGGGATGTAACGATGATGAAAAAGAGACTGGAGCCATTTGTCTTCGTTAAGGATAGCTTTTTCTGCCACCGAAGGTGACGAAAATACTCTGTTCAGAACCCATGAGATTAGTTGTAGAGGTCAACTCTTTTTTAAAGATTAAAGTTTTTCCAACAGGCGAGTTTTTTGGCAAATGAGCGAACTAATTTATGTCCAATTTCTCTCGTCACTTCCCTACCGGTTCCAACACATCCCTAGCACGTCTATGTTGTTACGCACCTCGCAAGACATAATCTTTAGTCCTTGAGTAGGAAACCACGACCCCAGAGGAAGAATATTGGTTTTCTTTTGGTTGACGAATAGGCCAAATATATTTTCATATTTATTAAAAGGCTTCAATACCGATTCAATCCTTTTTGTAAGTTGGGCTTCAGAATTAGCTTCCAGATGTAAAGTGATGTCATCAGCGTAGATATCTATAAGATGTCGGGATACCTCGATGTCAACTCCACAGCCGCCGTACTTCTTATATACCTTTCGGGCAAAGTCTTCCATAACGGCTATAAACAGCAGAGGGGCGAAGGGGCGACCCTGTCTACTGCTCTTACTTAATATTATTGGCTTACTTTCGAATCCATTTATCGATAGGGTAGACGTACCATTGTACAATAAAGCTCGAATAGGATTAAAGAATCTGCGAGGTAATAATCGCCGAACCACATTTAGAATTTGGTGGTGAGATAAAGAGTAAAATGCTTTTCTGAAATCCACAGCTATTATTGCTCCGTATTTTTCTCTTCGGTTGACTGAATCTATTGTAGCTTGTATATTCCGTGAACTATCATAAATTTTTATATTCTTAAGGAATCCTTTTTGATGGGGTCCAATAATTTTATTCAAAGCAGATTGTAATTGGTGAGCTAAAACTCCTGATATGATACGGTACGATTCTTTAAGGACCGTGATGGGTCTCCAGTGATTGAAGTCCGACCCGTCCCCCTTCTTTGGAATCAAAACAATTATTCCTTTGGTTAGTGATCTTGGCATCCTCCCCTTCTTTTCCATTTCTTCACCGATTTTTATCAAAAAAGGGACAATTTGATTAGAAAAATGTTTAAAAATATCTCCAACCAGTCCATCAGGCCCACAAGCTTTATTTTTTTAAAGATGTTTTCTACATACCTCAAAATTGCGTCTGAAGAGTAAATATGACAATTTTCTTGGGAGAACTTCTTCGGTTTAGGTATATATTTCCTGTCTTCACCTACAAGAGATTGAAACCTTGAGTGAAAGTATTTTAATATATCCTCCTTCGTAGTGAGTACTTTTCCATCTTCCACTATTTTACATACATTGGAAGCTGTGTATTGACTTCTTTTACTGAGGTCCTTAAGCCTTTTAATATGATTGTGCTCTCGAACTCTTTGACTCAATTTCAGCTTCCGCCACCTTCGCGATTCGGAAGGAATTAACTGAATCAGCCATGAAAGATCGAACAAATAAAGATTTTTTGTTGAGCATATAATCAATCATTCTTGTTGCATATCCTTTTTCCTCCGTTGCTCGAACTTATATCTTAAGGTAGTGGGCCCAAATGATTCTTGTGATACTATTAATGGCTTGATGTGATGAAAAAATTATCATTAAGCCCCTTATGAGGTTATAGCTCAGTTTATGACAATACTTGTGATCACTTAGTACCCATTTAGGGAATTTCGCGATGCTCTTTGAGTTCTTGCCAATAAATTCAATTTCAATCATTTTATGGCCAGAGGATGGTTCAGGACGGTATAAAACTTTTCTGACCAACGAAACCATGGATGAGGAAGCTAAAGCAAGATCCAGTTTTGATCTTTTGTCCCCTCTGGACCAGGAAAAACTACTTGGGCACCATTTTTGAGTTAGATCAATCAGACCAAGGCAAATAATAGTTTTCTTCAGTGTCAATCCATTCACATGAGACTTTTCTGATTTCTCCAAGTCCACATTCAGATCTCCAATCAGAAGTAAGGGAATGTTGCATAGCCGTTGGCTATTGATAATAGCTTGAAAAACAAAAAAAACTTTTCTTGTTCGGCCCATATGCATTTAGTAAATAAAAACATTCCCGTTAGATGTTATGCGAATTTTATGCCTGTCACTTTTGCCTTTATATTCCTTGACACAAAAAAGCACGGATTTTTTTGTTTAATAAAGGAAATTACTCCCCGGTTTGACGCAGAGCCAGTAAAGAAGTGATGGAAGTTTTTGGGAAGACAAAATGGGCAGTCCAAGTTACAAGAAGACGAGACTATCGTCTTGACTTCTTGCAGACAAATAATGTCGGCTTTAAGAGACAATAATCGCTTCATTAAAGCATGGCGAGATCCTCGGTCTTTTCCTCCTTTTGTATTCAAGGACACTATTTTTTTAATGCCCATATTAGAAATCATGTTATCAGAGTAGTTCTCTAAAAAATAATCCGAAATCTTGGTCTGCATCAAACAAGAAGGCTCTTATTAGGGGTGTGTTAGCTCTATTAGGGTTTTGTTAGCTTATATATATTTAAATGATATTGTATTGAATAAATATCGTATTGTATTGAATTGTTTATCTTATATATTGTTTAAAATAGCTATATATGTTTTTTTGTACATATAAAGAACTTTCTTTCACTATAGTTTTCAGATTAAAAAACATTTATAACAGCATCAAAATCAATTCAAAAATTTGTCCGTGTACATCTGTAAAAAGAAGTTATAATTATCAGTTATAATGAAATATATTTTGTCCCTTTTTAGGGATAAGAATAAATATATGAAAACATATAAATGTATAAAAAAATATATAAGTATCTAAAAACAATGTTTTTCGCCAAAAAATCAAAATCTACGTGTATTAAAATTCTTATTATTACAGGACATTCCACTAAAAAAATAACTTTAATTCTCCAAGAATGACTAATAACAAAAAAACATTTTTTCTTCCATCAAATTTCCAAAAGTGCTACCGAATGCCAGTGTTTAAATTGTATTGGAAATATATGAAATGATGACTGTTAAAATGAGGATAATCTAAAATATATAGAATATATAGCTTTTTAAGAATTTTTTTAATTTGTCATATTTGTTTATTAAATTAATAATATAGATAAAAACATAAAAATCAGAGCAAATGCGTAAAAAACATAATTCTACATTTTAGTTTAAAATCTTTGCTCTGATGTAGAACGCATAACAATAATGTAAAAAATATCATATAATATCAGGTTAAAGCTATCAAATTAGCAGAATAATTTTTGCGAAGCAACTATTACAAATTATAACCGCCATTTTTTTGTTACAGCTCGTACTATGAACACACAAACAAATGAGAAAGGATATCAATGGTTTCACTTCGTGGATACTTCATTAGACGGAGTTATCTCGAAACCTATTTTTGGATCAGTTAAGGAAGACATGCCGGAATCAGCGTCAAAGAGCTCATTTTCCCATCATGTTCTCACCACCAAAAGTTCCAACTTCCTTCCGTAGAAGGTGACAGGCATCAATAGAAGACTCTTGTTTGATGGATTATAGTTCTGTCACGGGTCAGAAGTAAATAAAAAATGTACAACCCATAATAATGTTGAAATATAATAGTAATAATAATTGTGAATTATTTTCCCCTCTGGGGGATCCTAATACGTAGATATGCCAGACGATTGAGTTCAAGCGACATTTAATCATCGATAAATACAGGTTGCTTAGTATCAACTCCTGATTTCAAGCTGATCCTTCCGCGAGAGGTATTATTAACTATGGTTTGACAGTTTTAGTAGCAAATTATAATAAAGTCATCCCTCGCAAAATCTCGACGCCCCGGATCCACTACACGACCACTGCGATATATATGAGGGTGGCGATGTTGATATATATTGAAATTTAGAATGATTTGACATCACCCGGCGTTTCAGCAGTATCTTTGTGGATCAAAGGATGGATTAACAAGAGATCAGGAGGTGTCACTACAGATTAAGGGATGAATTATCAATAGGTGAATATAAGACTTAAGTTTATTGTGTAAAAATTATGCCATTGAGTTCATATGGGGACGTTTTGCGTGAAAAACGGGAACCAAGCCGTCGTCGCGTAGTAAAATAACTGTGAGATGTCGAGGGGCGAAGTAGCGATGGCCAACTGTGTATCAATCTTATTAAATAGCACACCATCTCCTCATCCTAAGGTTCTTTAAAGAGATGAAAAAATGAAATGAATTTCGATATTTTTCCACCAAACCTCTCCTATAGCTGTGTTTGGGGGCATAACTTTTGGAGAAGCCGATTAACCCATTACTTTGATGTCCCCTTTAAAATTATTTTTTTTTTGCTGAAAATTTGATATGTTATTCCTTTTAGTATAAATATGGATAATATTGATATTTTTTTCTCTACCGCCCCTCAGACCTTAGCAATGGCCGCGTACTTTAAAGTACGTGATGGAAGAACTAAGAAAAAATTTTCTTTCTCTTTTTTACTTTTATTGAGAAACTAAGCATATCAAAATAAATATTTTCATTTATATACAATTCTTACAAATTATTTGCTTTATAACTTACGCAAATATCTATGAACAGTATTTTATTTTCATTTACTTTTTTGTGTGGTAGTCCGTCAAGCATTGTGGGTGAAGACCCACATCACATCTTTAGCAGTGAAAAAAGGATCTCTTTTGCTTGCTTTCCTTTTCCTTACATTTTTTAACTTTCCAACTCGTCTATAGAGGCGCCAGGCCTGCACCATTTGGACATTCAGAAACCAGTTGTATAATGCCCAATGCCATTTCTTAGTCCGCAAAGTAATTCTATAATTTGAGACTGAGTTATCCAGCAAGACAACTCCACCCATATTTTGACTCTAAACGATAGATGAATTAGGGCATGCTGTGGGTATCTTCTTCCGTTGTTCTCAGGCCCGGCGGGATGGGCGGGCCTGAGGGGGGCCAGGCCCGCCCACCCACTGAGTGACGTGGGCCCAATCTTTTATGAATGTGCCAACTGTGCCCCCATAACAACTGTAGGCCCCCCCCCCCAAAAAAAAAGCCTTGGCCTGCTGCCGGGTCTGGTTGTTCTCGATTGTATTTGTTCACATATCCAATTAGCTCTGAATCCAAAAAGTTTGACCCTATGAAAACTGACCCTGAATCTTTCCACGCTGCAACGCACAAATAGTTGTCAATATGAACATATTTCATAAAACCTTTGTTCGCCTTGTTCATTGATTTTTGTGTTGGTAGATTCAGATTTTTTTGCCACATTTTTTCAACTATTCCAAGGCCTTTAGATCCCAAATAATCCATAAGGTCAAGAGAAGTAAATATATTATCACAAACAATCTTATGGCCTTGTTTTAGATCAAGTTGTTCTACCATTTCAACGACCACATCTGGACCCTGTCCAAAGCCTCTTGGTGTAATCTTTGTATTTCCCTATAGGGAAGACAATAGAGGAGCTCTCCAAATGGAGTACATGCACAACAGATCTTGAAACCGAAGCGTACTGTTTTTCCTTGCAAAAATTGTTTTCCAAAATTGAGGTCCAAAAAATTTCACCATTGACTCATCGATCGAAATATGCTCAGTTCTTTGAACATACATTTTTGCAGTTTGATTTATGCCGTCCATCAAAGGTTGTATTTTCCCAAAATTAATTTTTGGGATTTGGAATACTTTCGAAGTGTATCGTATTAGTTTTTCATGGTTCGATCTGGAGATACATTTTTTCCAAAGTTGTTGCATGTATCTTCCCTCGTTTCCCAATACATTATTTTGGAAGATGCTGCCATATAGCCACTCAAAAAGGCTCAAGCATGACTTGCCTTATTCAAATTGATGTCTATAGAGAGAGCAAAATCGATGTCATTGTTTTTCATTGCCACTTTTTTCGTTTCATCTAATATCTTATCACATATTTCGTCCGTAATGAAAAGTTTAAGATAATCAAAAGGATTCTTTAGCTCATCTAAGTCTACGGGAATATTTTCAAGATTTGAATGAAGGTTTGAAACGAATTTAATCTTCGAACCAATCTGATTTTTTCGTGGATTGTATCCTATCTGAGTTTTTAACACGAAGTAATTGGTCCTTCAAAGATTTTGAGGATTTTTTATGTCTTTCTTTCTTCTTTTTATAGTTCCAGTAGAATTAAATGGTTCGTCATCATCATCGGATTCTTCGTCTTCATCATCTTCATTAACTTCATAACATACATTCTGCTGTCTGACAATGAATTTTCTTAGCAACCGAATTTACATCGACGACTCCACCAATTTCTTCCACTTCATCGTCCTCATCATTTAAATCGTTTGTCTCAAGAGCAAGGAAAATCACAATATCTGTTGGATTGTTTGGAGGGTAGTCTTCAAGTAGATCCAAAATTTCAATTGTGCTAAGTCCAGAAGTTCTGAATGTCCCAAAAAATAATAATTATAACGATATAATATGTATAATAAACAAACACAAATTTTCAGGTCATCTTCCATCGCGTATTTTAAAGTACGTTCAAAATCTACAATATAATTTTGAACTCAAAAACTACAATTACGACATTTTTTTTTCATTGAGAAAAAAGTTTGGAACTATATCTTAAGTAATTAAAGAAAAAATATTAAAAATTTGACAATACTTACGTTTTTTTATGGTTGAACTTAATGGGAGCACAGATTTTTTCATTTTGAAATATTGACTTTATTCTTTGACTATTTATAACAAACTGAATCAATTTTTGTACAATGAAATAAATTAATGAATGTTATTAACACGTAAATCTATCTATTTTATTTATAAAATAAGCTTCTAAGGTAAAGTATTTGAACAGCATAATACCACAAAATCAGGTTATAATGCGTACTTTAAAGTACGCAATGGAAGTAATGGGTTAATGATTTAAAACAATAAAGTCAATCAAGCTTAAATCCAACGTAGCGTGAAAAACCATATGATTTTGAAGTAAATCCAGCATAATCACTTTGTTTTTGACGTAAATCAGAAACAAAATAAAGTACTTATAAGCAGGCCTTTAGCAAATTACTCTCTTTTTCTCTTTTAAAGTAATTAAGGCTTTATTGCCCGATTTTTTTTAATAGTCAATTTAGCAAATAATTTTTCATCCACTTGTGCTTAAATGATTTCCTTTAAAAGCAACTATCTTTTTATAAAACGTATCATTCATCCTTCATAAAAAAATGATTCTAATCAAGCCATCATCGTTTTTGTTCATTCTTCTGGGATTTGCTTTCCTTGCCTCCTTTGCAGAAGGTAAGCCAGCAACGGATCTTCATGATAGAAATCGATTTGCTACAACGAAAAAAATACATTAAATGTATTTTTGAACTAACATTTTCTTCCAAAATTAGTCAGTTCATATAAATGAAGCCTGTGTCGTAATCGCTTAAGATTTATTGGCAAATCATTTTTGAATAAAAATATTGGCTACAAAGGACCTTATTTTTTTTATTTTTTTTCCTATGCTATTAAGGTCAAAAGACAACAGAGGCCCCGGGCGTCAAAACCACTCCTGTACCTAAAACGTCCTCAACCACGACAACTACTACTACAACCACTACTACTACTACAACAACCACTACTACTACAACTACAACAACCACTACTACTACAACAACTACACTACGACCACTACACTACTACTACTACACTACTACAACCACTACACTACAACGACAACTACCAACCACTACGACACTACAACACTACGACCACCACTACTACGACAACAACCACTACTACTACTACAACAACTACAACAACAACCACTACTACTACGACCACTGATTTAACATGTTCAACAACTGATGGTAATCCTTGTATTTTCCCTTTCATTTACAAAGGAGAGAGTTTTGGTAGTTGTATCACAAACGACAATGCTGGCGTGGGCTGGTGCCCAACTTCTCTCTACGTCACGGGAGCCGCAAGAGCCTATGGAAATTGCGACCCAACTTGTCCTCTTGGACGACCCTCTCCACCTCAAGGTAACACCTGAATAATCTTAATCTGGATGTTTTTCCTAATAATCATCATTTACTCAGTCTGTGCCACCATCAATGGACAAAATTGTACCTTCCCCTATGATTATAACGGCATCACATACCAAAATTGCACTTTGGTTGATGCCACAAATCCCTGGTGTGCCACTTCATTATTTGCAGGAACAAACGAAGCCCTTGGTTGGGATTTTTGCAACGATGTCTGTGATGGTAAGTTGTTATATTTACATATATATCATGTAAAACATGAAATGATTGATTCGTGAGCTAAACGTTTTCTCAACGACCTCTAATAATTTATATAACAACGCAATTCCCTTTTAATTTTATTATACTTTTCTCTTTAAATATCCAAATTAGGGTTTACTTAACTAACTTTGTCTTCAGTTCTTAGTTAAAGAGTAAGTGATGAAATATACTAGTTTATGATAAATTTATTCTTGGCTTCTGTCGAGCATTTCATGGCACAAAAATATTGATATCAAGTCTCAAGTGTTACATATTTCTATATATGCATTAATTTATTCTTCTTTCCTTTTTCGTAGTTACACCAGTTGCAACAGGTGAGATCAATATGATCCTTTTATCTATTGTCACAACCCTACATTTATTTCTTTAATATCAACAGGATGTTTGACCACTTCTAGCCAGCCCTGTGCATTGCCATTTATTTATAACGGAGTTACTTACAGCGCATGTACCGAAGTTGAGAGCACAGGTAATCCTTGGTGTGCCACGTCTTTCTTCCCCGGAGGGATTCATGTTGATGGTTGGGGCTTCTGTAACACTACGTCATGTGCTTAAACAGTGTAGCTTTTATTAAAAATAATAAATAATCTTATAATTCATTTGCGTTGACTGGCATCCTTTGTTCGTTTTTTCTTTCTTCTAAATTTGATTCCCATAAGACCTTCCGGTTGATATATATATATATATATATATATATATATATATATATATATATATAGGGTGCATATGAAGTATTTTAGTTGAAAACTGGCAACTTATCATTTCCTGAATCAATACTCTAACAGTTTTATTATAATATTTACGTCTGCAACATATTCCGGTATAGCAATGATTTTTCCTGAGCGACACTATAAACCGTTAAATTATTTTAGTTTTATGGTAAAACATTTTTCATTTCATGATAAAAAAATTCTCGAGTATCACAGCGATGGATACCGAGCATATTTGGTTTAAACGCACAGCTCTACAAGACGGAATAGTCCTCTACCCTGGTTGGGTTTTTGTTTTGTTGGAAAATATTTTGCGATAAAGTTTGTAACCGGTTGATACCGGATGAAGTTCCTGATTATTATCGTGTCCATATGACACTCTCTTCTTGGCTACTTAACCCTTGTGTAGTCGCATTGAGTTAAAAACAATTTGTTACCCAACAGTCACAACATAAATGGCTGCGTTTTCTCTTTTCACAAGGAACAAGGTCTGTATATCGTCTGCATGTACTATTCACCTTTTTGAAGATACTTGTTGTAATTGTTTTATTTAGTGTAATAGAGATTTGAAATTGTTATTCTCATTTTTAATTATTGTAAATATATTTATTCCAGTTATTTATTGATTTTTTTACAAAATATTTTATTATATTTTCTGAGTATAAAGAATACATGACAATAGAAATAAACCCTTATAAAACATACACCAAAATTTCACCTCTGTTAGAAGAAAAAAAAAGTAGACTGTATTAATGAATGGTTTTTATTTCCAGAGGGACGTCCTACAGTGAGTTAGTTAACTTTAATATAGTCATACGCAAGATATATAGTAGACAGACACATAAAAATAAAATAGTGTATGAGTGACGTCACACTTCTTCAACATAATTTTTTATGAAATATCAGTCACGAAACCTCTATCAATAATAAAGATGGGACATGATAAAGCGGGAGCCTTTCAAGATAACATAATTTTAAATCATTCAACCGTTGTTATTATAAGTCCTTGATGGTGGAGAAGTTATTTGGATATATTCAACGTCATAGATTTATATTCTCAACCATGTGAGGGAGTTACTGTATGAAAATTAAGATGTGAAAAGCAAACGTATTTAAAAAATAACTTAAAAACATCAACATGAGTACCCTGTTTTTCTTTTTCCTTCTTGAAACTATAAAAGAACCGTAGAAGGAGCCGTTATTTAAAAAATGGTTGGTGCGTCAGCACTTATGTTCATTTTTTGGCACTAAATAATATTTGACAAAAAACTGCAAAAAACAAAGTCATAAATTGATCATAGCTAAATTTTGTAAAAGTGATTTTTTTCCAAATAAGTAATAACAAAAAAGTTTTGCTTCATAACGAAACCTTTGAACGCAATTTGGGGGGGGGGGGTCAAACCAAAATCCATTTTTCTACGATCTTTTAGTTTCTTATGACGCAACTTTCGCGGGGAGATAAATTTTGATATCTTAATATTAGGTTTCTATAATACCCCCTTGTGTATATACATTCCTATTCAGGAATAAACCACGATCAGCTCTATGCATGCAAATTCTTGGCTTTGATCCGAGTTTACTATGTATATCCACTGAAGCGAAGTTTCTTTCGTAGTACTTTTTATAAGCTAAGGTCTCATTATTATGGCTATCTGAGATGTTCTAAATTTATGTTTACAGATGGCCACTCTGTAATGCTGTGCATTTGTGTAGGATTAGCTGATTAAGATTATTTTAAGGCTATTGTGGAAATATTATTTTAGTAGTCGACACAAAGACAACATGTATGTACATATATCTTTGATTATTTTTTTCTGTTTATAGTTTGATTCTATCTGCCCTGATGTCCCAGATGTAGGGTTGGTTGTGTGTCTTTAGATGCCTTTCCTGTTTAGATGTCATGAGTTTTTTGGACTTCGGGATCCGTGTTTTTGTCTTGACTCGCTTCGTCAAGACCTTCGTCCTCATCTTATACATGTTAAACTCGTTAAGAGTTTTCCTCTTCTGTTCCTTGTTCTTAAGAATTGGCATCTTCTTTTCCTCTTTAAGTTTATTTTTTAAGTATTCTTCTTCCCCTCGTTGTTTTTCTTGAATTTCAACATCATCAGTATCTATATAATGCTCAAAAATGGGAGCGTTTCGAAGATCCTGAAAACGCACTTTACATATACTCATATACTCTAACCAACGTATATTTGATTGTATCTACAAAAATAAACACTATACCTTTCAGTTGTCAAAAGAATACCCCAAAGTGTTCTTTAGTTCTTATATTTATCTTTATATGAATAGCTATATATTAATATTGTTGCAACCTATAAAATCTTTACCATACTTTTAAGGACCGAAGAATTCATTAAAACTTGGTAAAAAAACACTTGTCATAGAAGAATATTGAATTTACTTATTTCTATGATAAAATATACCAGACTTAAACTTTTAAGTAATGATTGCTCAAGGTTAAATAAATAAACGTATCCAAAAGCTTAAGCCGTGATATTTGAAAGAATAATTTATTATCCTGCCTTTAAATATCGTCAATTAAATATAAGTCAATAAAAAATTATATATTTTAAACACATGTGAGCATAAAAGAAGTATCCCTGAATTTTCCAACAAATAAATATCCATACTTACTTTTTCAAATTGATTGCCATATATAATCGTCAAAAAATATATATCCTTAAAGTAAAAGATATAGCACATTTGAGATAAAAAATGAACGCACCAATCATTTATTAATTTATTTATTATTTAACATTACATTTTTTTATACATATATATATATATATATATATATATGACTCGTTGATTTGTCGTTCATTTGTAATCGCTTGTCGTTCATCCTTCGTCGTTCACGAACTTTGAACGACGATATATATTTATTCATTTATATATAAACCCTTTATACATGTATCTCAAGAACCAGTTCTATCTTAATCCACAGCAATGTACTACAGTTACCAAAATTCTTCATATATATTTTTTAAATAATGAATTATTAAAAACTACATTGTTCGTTTTATTATTTGATTTTGAGAGGGTCCAAAATTATCACGCTGACCTTATACATTTGTCTGACCTCGAACATACCTAGAATGAAGGAAATAGCCTGAAAGATTGATGGGAAAACACCTATTGCGGAATAATTCCTCTTTAGATCATATAACTACATTTGTAAATTTGAAAATATACTTAATAAGAAAACGGTTTAGCTCCTAGAATGTCTTACTACTGACTGATACTGGATTGAGTTCTGGTGAGGAGGGGATGATCTAAGAACTAAACAAACAAACATTTCACTTTATTGAGTAAAATTGATGTTAATTTCATTATTGCAATGTACAATTCTCTTAAATTAAATTTATTTAACATTTAATTTCATTAAGCCATATAACATGATATAGCAATACATAGGCCCAAGTACAAGGTGCTCATTTACCTATTCACAAATATACGGGTTCTTTGTCAGACATGATTTTGTTTTATTCAATTTCAGATAGCAAAACTGAGAAACACAATAAAGCAAATTCTCTTTTTAATTTCCCTTTTAGTAATAAAGTCTATTTAAAGTTTATGTAGCAAAATAAGCTAATATTTTCCTATTGATTGAACTTTATAAAATGACCATTGATAATTAAACAAATGTCTAAATTTCATTATTATCAACTTTGATAATATTTTCGAATTTTAGCTTCATTATATCGTAAAAATTGAATTTAAAATGACTAACTGAAATGAAGGAAAAGTATGTTGTTGGTGTATAGAAAAAACAATTTACAATTGCTTTGATATGCGCTTAAAAATCAAAAAAAATGTTCATGTAGTATATTTACTTGTAAAAAACAAGATTACAAGCTTTCTACTTGGAATGAATAATAAATACAATGAATATGATCATGTAAATACATTTCTGTCTTAAATATATTGAGCTCTAAACTGCAAATAATATCGAATTGATAATGTAATTTATGGCAAAAGTAGTATTGCACGCATCTATATTTTAAATCAAATATTCTTTCGTCTTTTTAGGTATTTTTCATAAATGTATCCTTCCTCAAGATTTTGAGAAAAATAATAATAATAATATAAAAGACGCACATATTCCTCCTATTCCTCTTCGGTCTTTCTACTTCGAATCTTCCCAAAGCTTCTGTCAGGACGAGAGCTATGCAATTATCTCTCTCCAGCTGTAAAAGCCTACTAGCACTTAGCCTCGGGGGATCTCATCAGGGAAGAAGATCTGAGGAGGATTTTAATATCTGGGGCAGTTCGGTATTCGGCCCTCATAATCAAGATTCCATGGACGTCGGGAGAGCGGTGGAAGCTTGCTGGAGAGGTGGTGAAGTTCTACCCATCCTGCTATGTGAATGCAACGAAGGACCTCAAAATGCTTTTACGTTTTTACAGAAAACTATGATATTTATTGTTTTGACTATTTTATTTGTCTATTTTGTTGTGGTTTTTTTTGTGAGATGTTTTACCGTTATTTATTTTATTTTTGTTATTAATGTGATATGACTTGTTTTTGTGTGGTAAATTTAAACTAAAATGTTTATTGATATATGTACTCATATGCAATTACACAAAATTTCAATAAAGTCAAAAAAAAAAAATTAAATTAGAAAAAACATATCTATGTTAGACTACTTTGTTAAGTACCGGGTGTCCGATTGAAATTTACACACTCAACACTTTAAACTTTAACATGACTTAGTTCCCCACTATGGGGAAGTACTGGAGCTTTTTGTATATTTTCTATTAAATAAGCCTTGGACATCACATTTTATTCAATGTAGCCACCATCAGCAGCAATGATGGCCTCGATCCTCTTCCTGAAGGTGGAGCACGTCCTCTTGATGTAGTCCGTCGTCATCCTGTTCCACTCCTCGTCCACCGCGGTTTTCAGAGCTTCCACATTCGGGTGGCGGGCAGTACAGGCCTTGCTCTTGACTTGCACCCAGAAAGAGTAGTCTAAGGGATTGGCGTCCGGGCTTTGGGGGGGGGGGGGCACATATCCTTGGACCAAAACTGCATGTGCTGCCCCGGGAACTCCTGCGTGACCTTGGCTGTGTGGGCGGGCGCACCATATTTTTGTAGGACCACGTTGTTGTCAGGGAAGTTCTCCTGGAACCAAGGGAGGAACTTCTCCTGCAGGATCTTGACGTAGTCGACTGCATTGAGCCTGTAGCCAGTCGGAAACCAGATGAGTGGCATGGCCTTCCCGTTTGAGGCCACAAACCCCAGTGACATGACACTGGCCGGGTGTTTCGTAGTGGACATGGTCCTGATATCCTCGTCAACCTCGCCGAAGGTGAGGTACCGGTCGTTTCTCCTGTTCCTCACTGGGTCCACCGTCCAGGTCTTCTCATCAGAGAACACAATGACTCGGCCCTGAATCCAAAAGTGCACGGACTTGAAGTCGCCGGTCACGTTCCGAGCTCATTATCTCAGCTATCTGTGGTCCGATTACAAAGAACTATAGGTAGTTGTTAATTAAGCTTTTTTTGAAAAATACGTCATTCTATTTACCAAAAGGTTTATTTGATTGTTTGAAATATGAATGGAAAAGCACCAGATATTAAATATTTATCAAAAAGTAGTCTATTTATTTTCCTTAAAACATAATTCTCAATAAATTGAAAAACACGAATGACTAATTTCAAACCAACAATTAAAAGTGTAAAAATTTAATATCTATCAAAGAGTAAATTGTCATCAATATAAACATAGTAAATATGTTCAACATTCTTCAAAAGTCGGTATTGGGTGTATTATTTGATTAAGGTAATCACCCATATGGTTGATGAGTAAAAACATATAAAAAAACATCCGCTCTGCAACTTAAGCTGTCGCTAAAGGTTCTAAGAAATCGTTCTAGAAGCGGATCAAATGATTTTTTTGGTTAAGATGTTTATTTATTAGCTAAAATCCATACAGTGTAAAAATATAAGAATACACTAGAAAGTAGGAGATTTAAAAAACACAATCTTCAGACAGTTACATTAAAAACAAAACATAAATGAACATTATAATTCCAAATTACTGTAAGCGGACCAAATGATTAGAAAATAAATGTCGGGTGAACATGATTTATTGGCCTCGAATATCTACATGGATTGAAATGGCACACGGATATGGATACTGTTATGATCCTATCCAGGACACATAAAAAGCACATATGACGTAGAGCTTATCTCCATGCTCTTCAAAAAATATTTTGCATTGTGAAGATCTTCATTGAGGTAAGAAAAACCTTTGATTTTGATATTAATTGTTACCAGGTCCTTTTACGATTTTCCTCTTTATATTTCACAGGAATAGTGGCAGCCTGTCCGGAAAGAAAAATATCAGTTCTCTCTCTTACAACAAGTGACTTCTGAAAGACAAAACAACAACATAGATCCTCCATTCAGTTATGATCACCATGTTCCCTATGATACAATAACAATTCTCCAGAGCTGCGACTACCGAATGTAAATCGGTATTTAGAACTGGAAGCAATTCTATCGAACTATATAGAAAAAAAAGATATATATATATATATTTAAAAAAAATATGAAGATCGGTATTAATTAGTAAAATTTTGAACTGTAAACGTTTTTTTGACATGAGTTTTCGTAGACATAAATAGATTTAAAAAATAGGTCTTTGGAGGAAACTATTGTATTAGAGTATAAGTAGTTTCCCCCCAAACATGTAAGTTAAAAGGTTGCTCGCCATAGGGTTTACCCTTTATGGTCTTTTGGAAGGAATCAAGACTACACCTTTTTTATTGTTAAATTTCACAGGCTATATAAGCATATGTTGAAGTATATCCACTTGAATATAAAAATATCTACTTTCATATTGTGAAAGGAGGAAGTTGGATTGAATGAACATTAAGAGAAAAGTCATTTAAATGTGTGTGATATGAAAAAAAGTCAATTAAAAGGTCTTGTTCTTGGATATGAGTATCTTGTTTCCGTGCTAAAAAAAAGTCTAGATTCGCCTGCACACCCCTGTATATTTTAAATGAAAAGCCGTATCTTGGTGTGAGCACAGGAGAAACGGTTGGGCGTTTTCTCGGCACTCACCATTGCTGGCTGCGTCCCCTATGAACTCGCAATCTGTGCTTCACAGTCCTCCTCACTGATTACACTATGTAACAAAATTTAGGTCTTTGTTTGTCCATTGGCTGAAATTCCTATTTTGAGTCCCATTTTTTACGTAGATTCCAAAAATGCCACTTAAAATTTCGTCCGAAATAAGGTTTGGCCTTTATGACCTTTTTTGAAATTTACAATTTTCATCATTTCTAGTGGTTCAGGACCAGTTATGTTCCTGCAAAGTAAGAATAACCACAAATGTCAGTAGTAGTATTTTTTTACTATATCTTTGCATTTCAAATCCGTTTTTATAATTTATATATCTTTCGTACAAATCGAAAAAATCGGCTATATATTTCAAAAAGTGGACCATATTTTAGTGTTCTATTTAAGCGGTGATATATTTTTGGTTTCGAGTCTATTGACTATAATCAATTTGTAATATATTTTTGGTATATGTCAATGCATTTCAGAACAGTTTTTATAATTTCGTTATCTGGCATGAAAGTAAAGAAAAGATCAATTTAGTAGGACGAAGTATTGATCATATTAAGTAACTACTTTTAGGTGATTCAATGAGGTTGCATTTAATATTATTGTGATTTGTTACGAAGAAAAAAAAACAGGTTTGCCTTTTTATTTGCAAGTTCCTTAAATAATTTGATAACAATATTGAAATGCAATTTTCCAAATCACAGTAACTCTCTAAAAATAAATATATTTTTGACACTTGTAAATAATTATTTGTAAATAAAAAGGCAAACCTTTTTTTTTCTTCGTATCAAATCACAATAATATAAAATTTTATAAGCCGTTAATAACAACGATCAAGATCTGTTCTTTGCAACTCAGATAATGTATTTAATCATAACCTAATAAATAAAAAACCTCATGATAAACGAATAAAAACACTGCGATTAAATATATAACAATCATAAACATTTGTGAAATGTCATATAATATGATATTAAATATAAAAATAATCAGGATTTAACAACAAGAAAATGAGCGCAGTGCTGGTGTACGAAAGAGAAAAAATATAAAACGTATTAAGCCAAGGAGTTAACTCTAACTCCTACTTTATTTATTTTTTTATAATTATACTTCTTAGCAGATTTTAATAAAAAGGGCAGTGGATACGATTCTGAAAATTAAACCTTACAAGAAGTTATGTTATTATTAAGTAAGTCGTTTTACGGCTTATTAAGTACAGCAAGCAAATGAATCAGAAAGAAAAAAAAACGAATATTTTTTAATGAACCTACGGTTTAGTGTGTTTTGTATCACTTTGAAATACATATTGTCTTTTATTTGCTGACGATATACTTGTCTATAACGCGATCTACGACAAGTGAAGTGGACGCAGTCCTCGACTTCATTGTAGCGGGAATCACCATGTCCCTCGACAAGGTGGACCCTGTCAGGGCCATCACCGTAAGAAAAAATACAAACTTGTATCTGAGCAAGGCAACGCTTCGACTTATCGACCAAAGAAACAGAGCTCTGGGTAAAAGGGAATATAAGGTTCTCAGGAATCAGGCGGCAGCTGGAGTCAGAAAGGACAGACTCCTGTCCAACTTGAACGCCATCAAGAAGGCCGACGGCGATTCTAAGGCGTTGTGGAACCTGGCCAACAGGGCCATGGGAAAAATCAAAGCTACGCCCCTTCCTCTGTCACTTACTATCATTAGTATCGACACATGCGACGACAAAGGGGCTGCAGATGCATTAAACAGTTTTTATATTAAAAAAGTAAATGATCTTCGGGCAAGCATTGTCCTCTCCACCTCTTCTTCCGACATCTGTGTCAGAACTGACCGCAGTTGCAATTGGGCTAGTCCTCGGGGGATCGTGCTGGACTTCTCCTTTGCCAGTGCAGCCAAAATTAGGAGAGTCGTCTTCTCCATATCCAATACAGAGGCGATGGGCGTGGACGGACTGCCAGCATCTGTATTCAATCTAGGAATTGAAGTTCTGGCCTCCCCTATCACCCACCTGATCAAAGGACCCAGCCTCGTATCGGCCAGTTTCCCTGCTCCCCGTCCTCTCCAAGATCTTGGAGAAGGTAGTTAAGGCTGATCTGGAGTAATATATGGGAAAAAATTAGCGCCTTGCCCAATAGCCAATTTGGCTTTCGGGCTTGCCGCTCCACTACTACAGCCATTGGAACGGCTCACAGCAAATGGATAAAGGCTGTCCAGGAAGGGAAGGTCGTAGGCATACTGGCCTTTGATCTATCCTCCGCGTTTGACACCGTCAACTGCGACCTCCTACTGGAAAAAATCAAGGACCTTGGCGTCACAAGGAGAGTGGGAGACTGGTTTGGATCCTACCTGAATGGAGGCAAGCAATGCGTCAATTGGAACGGCACCAGGAGCGACTTCGTCGACGTGAAGTATGGGTCCGCCAAGGTTATATCCTTGGTCCTTTACTCTTTCTCATACTCATGGCTGGCCTCCCAGTGGAGATGGGGGTGGGTGAGAACATTGTTTGCTCTGCAGACGACGTCAGCGTCTGGACAGCGGGCAGAGATGTTGATGTGGTGGAGATCAATCTGAACCTCCTCGCCGCCAAATTTGTGGAGTTTGTAGCGAGAAATGGGCTCTCTTTAAACCACACAAAAACCCAGCTACTCCTGACGGATAGTAGGGACAGTAAAGAGAGAAGGAAGAGGGTTGAGGTAAAGGTCGGCCCCTCCACAGTCTCCCCCTCCAGTGAATTGGAGTTGCTAGGGGCAAAGTTTGACTCCACCCTTTCACTCAACTTAAATGTTGACATCATGGCGAGGGCAGCCAGGGTCAGGGCCAACATGGCTGTAAGGTTGGCGAAGCACATCCCAAGGGGTCCTTACCTCCACCAACTTGCCAAGGGCATTGTTCTTGGGAAGGTCGGCTATGCTGTCTCAGCGGTCCCACCCGTACGGTTTGGAGACAGTAACCCCACAGGACCCTTGCAGCTACCCAGGTAGCTCTGAATGATGTTGCCAGGACTCTCACTGGCAGGCTCAGAAGAGAGCACATACCCGTCCGGGACCTCCTGAAGTCGGCAGGGCTTCCATCCATCAACACCATGGCCGTGCGGTCGGCAGCCATGGAGGCATGGAAGGCATTTTGGAGTAGGGACGGCGAAGAAGGAGGGAGAAACCCACTTGGCCTCATGCTCTTCGAGACAAAAAATGGAAAGGAAACCAGATCCGACGCAGCCGGAATCGTCCCCAACCCCCTCTTCTGGTAGGCAGATACCCTGGTATGTGCTGCAAGAACTGCCTGGAATAAAAGTCCACAGTTGCGACAGGCCAGAACGTGGAGAGCTGCCAGGGATGCAGCAATAGCTCTCGCCGAGGGAGTGGCGCTATAGATTACTCCGATTTCATGGCATGATTTCCCCAAAAAATCGATGTGGTTTTTTATTTATATTTTATATATTCATTTATATATATATACGCTTAAAAATTAATTTGTGTTTTTTTTATTGTTTTGTTTTATTTTAATTAAATTATATTTATTATTTTAGACCAGCTATTTCGTGCTGAAATATAACAGATTAAACACACTCTCCGTCTATTCCATTCACTTCATCACTCCGAGTATTCTATCTAAATCCTAAGTGACTCTTATATCATTGGGTTACGTGTCTGTACTTGCCCTTTAAGTAATTAAGTAACTGTATTCTTGGTCGAACCCTTTCTTTATTTTATTTGTAGCAATTCAAGTTTCCCACTTGGGTACACTACAAATTGGCGCAGTCGGTAGGATCGTCTTCGGGAGGCGGCTGTCATGGCGTCGACGTCCATCGGTTCGTCAGCTTGGAGGTTGCGGAACTTGAGGGCTTGGAGTTCCCTCTGTAGAAGTTCGTCGAAGTTCTTCATTAACTCATGGTTGGTAGAGTCATTCTTTTTCTTCTCCTCGATGTCCTGTTTCCGCAAGACAATTTCATAACTAAGGACCAAGTTGCAGACCTCATTAGTGTTTATTCCAGGCCCTTCTCTGACCCTCATCCGTGCGAGCCTTGCTACTGTCCCGTCTACGAGGCCTCCAAAAAGGATGAGATGAGCTGTTCCTCGGGTCGATTGATAGAGCCTTGATTTGCTCTTACCCATAAGTTGCAACATTCTTGGAAGTAATCGGCCGTTGTCTCGTAGGGGCGCTGCTTCAGGGTATCGAGGCGTAGTTTCGCCCGGTCTTTCTCCCCAACCTTGTTGATGACGCAGTCCATTCTGTCCAGGAAGTCATCTATAGTGTTGATAGGATCGACGGGGCTCTGGCCCCGTAGAGTCTTTTTGAAGTCGGACAGAACATTCTGGGCCCTGTATATGGTGTCCCCATCCATCACAGAGATGATTTGGGCAACAACCTACTAGATGCTGGCTCCAGTGACCCCGAAGACGATCCAGCCTCCAACCGCACCACTGTCGTGAATCCTTTCAATCATCTGGAGCGCTGACCAATATTTGCTTGGCTACGACGCCATGGACGAGCAGGTTTGGGCACAGACAGCACCCAACCGTCTGCTCCCAGATGATATAGTGGTCTGCGCCGTAGGCAATAACAAACTCCTCGTCGTTGGACGTCCTGAGGAGCCGATTGAACTTCGCATTGAGGGAACCTCCGAACCGTGGCTCACACGCCCTATCGTCATCCGAAGACTAGGTCTCCCCTTCATTTTGTCTTGTGGATCTCTAAGAGGTATGAAGGCTTCAATATCTTTACATGACAAAGTGACCTCAAAGTTCAATGAAGACAACGAAGAAGTCATACTAACTCCCTTCCGAGGTGAGACGAGAGCCATGACTATTGATGTCGTCACCATCAGATTCGACTCCAAGAGGCCACTCGTCCTGAAAGAGCCTGTCAAGCTTCCCAGTGAGAGGACTACCTTCATCGAACTGCCGTCCCCCCAGCTAAAAGGTACCAAGATGAATCCTTTCGTCTGGTTCGAACCCACGTTCGCCGATTGGAGAGTGAGCATCCAACCCCAGATGGCTGCCGTACACCATAAAGCCAAAGGGAACATTCGTATCAAGCTTGCCTTTACGAATGTAGACGAAGACCCATACGTCTTGAGAAGTGGTATGGAGTTAGGCACAATCAATGCCATCACCCAGTACACTCCTACCAATCACATCGCCGCCATGAATAACGCCGTCAACGTTAATCCGCCGTATTGGGAACTCGAAATGGTGGATCCCAATGTCAACTACGAAGAAGCCCACTATCTCCTCGCCGACTACATAGGCCTGCCGAAGCAACCCCAAACCTCCGAGAAGATGAAGAAAGAAATCGATGACCTCTTTGGATCCCAGATCAAAGCCAATTCCGACCTCACAGCCAATGAGAAGAATCTCTTATACGAACTGCTAGTTCACTTCAAACACATCCTTTCTAAAGACTCCTCAGATGTTGGGAGGACTGAAGTCCCAGAGTTCGCCGTCGACACAGGAGACAACAGCCCAATCAAACCCAAAGTCCGCCCAATGAATCCTGCCATCCGTAAGTGTTTCCAAGCCCAGTTGAAACAAAGACAGGAAGAAGGAATCGTCGAACCAACCATATCCGAGTGGGGCTCCGCCCTAGTCCTCGTGAAGAAGAAGGATGGGTCCTGGAAATTCGCTACCGACTACAGATGTCTCAACAGCATCCGACAACTATCCTGTTGCCCATTCCATGGAGTTACTGACCGATCTCCAGTTTGGAGAGGCCAAGTACTTCGTCGCCATCGACATGGCTGGAGCGTACTTCGCCGTTCCGGTCAAGGAAGAAGGCCAGGAGAAGCTCACCATAGTCTCTCCCTTTGGGACCTACAAATTCCTCCGCATGCCTTTCGGGCCGAAGAATGCATGTGGTAGTGGTACCTATACAAGACTCATGCGTTAAGTCTATGGGCCTCAAGTAGACAGGAAGGGACTCCTCGGGTTCTTCGACGACAATCTCATCACAGGGTAACCTTTATACAAACCCTAGCAAGGTTCGCTGAATTTCTACTCTGCACGCAAGAGGCCAACCTCCGAATTAAGACGACCAAGACAGAACTGTTTGTGAATAAAACCACGTGGTTAGGGCATGAGATAGGGATTGGTCAAATATCCCCATCCGAACGCCTGATTGAGGCCATCAACGAATGGACAGGCTTTCACTACAAAAGCCTTATTATAAATACCTAAAATTGAAATAATATAAGAAAGTCATTTTATTCAACAAATGTTGAGCACTTTGATAAGAAATAAAACATTTTACTAATTGAAATCAGTTAGTTAAATCAAGAATTTTCTTTCAAATATTTATAAAAACATTATATGAATATCATTAAAAGAATTAAAAATATTTAATACTTGTTGTTGCATTCCATATCCAAAAAATAATAGATTATCAAATATAATATTATAAAGCTATCAAATTCATATTTGTTATTTTGTATTAAAATGAAGTTGAACATTTGATTAATATATGCAAAATATGAAATAAGATAAGTTCAAAATAATATCAAAATTATTTTCTCATATTTATAATTAAAAACTTATAACAATGATGTTGAGCAATGAAAATATGTAATTTTCACAATATTGAAATATCATGTTCATAGATCTTTGTTGGCTCATATTATTTTTATGAGTTATAATAAATGTTAATCGAAATGTATTTAAAGATTTAAAAAAAACCAAAAACACTATTTAAGAAAAAAAATCAAAATAAGAATTAAAAAATGAATGAAACAATTTCAAGAAATATCTTCGATTAAAATTGTATCAAGCTCGTCTCTCTAACTTTCATAGTTCGTGTTTATTCCATCAGATCTGGTTTTTCGAACCCTTGTCGTTACTTAGTTCCTCCACGAAGGAAAGCTTCGGGTCAAAATACTTCTTAATTCGACATGGGAGTTCAGAGTTCGTGCTACATAAATAATTCGCTCGATGTAGCAGTTTATTCCCTTAATTTTTCTTTGGCATTTAAGAATGGACCAGATGAGCCAGTTCATCTGGAGAGATTGACGTCGAACGCTTGGTTTATTTAGTTCTGTATCACGTCTACCAGCGGAGCAAGGTAAATGTAATATTTAAATGCGTTGAATGTTGAAATTAATGCGTTCATTATCAAGAGGCTTGTTTTTATATGTACATAACAAAAAAGTATATAATTATATATAAATAATAACTTTTTTTATGTACAAATATAATATTTAATATTTCAACAACTCTGCACCCTCCGATCGTTAAGGATGGTACAGGACACCAAATGCCTCTTGGAAGTATTGCCCTCTTGTTAGTATTCACATTCAATCCAGTAGTCCGTGACAATTTTTCAAAAAAAGCAACCAAAATTTCATCTCTATTTGTGAGTATTTCCACTGAATTTCCTTGTACCGTAAAGGTCGACAAGATGTTTTGATTTGTTCATTAAAACGCCGAAACCTCCATATTTACGCTTTATTAATGTGCTTAAAAGTTCCAAAGAAGCTACGAACAATAGAGGGGATACTTGGCCTCCTGTCCTACAACTCCTTCCCAGGATTATAGGATCGCTTTGTTGACCATCTATCACAATTGTGGACAAACCATTATATAAAAGAGAGCGTATGGAGTTAAAATATTTTCTAGGAAGAAACTTTTTTATGGCTTTAAAAATGAAATTATGACTAATGGAGTTGAAGGTCTTGCTGAAGTCGATGGTAATTATTGCTCCATATTTTGCATGCCTCTCTGTCAGACTGGTTCGCTGGTCAGACAAAAGAGACTTTAGTTTGGTGAAGACCCTTTCGCAGTCCACAGAGGTATTTGAAGCGCACGAGAAGAGGAACGGCAATTTGGGATCATCTTTGAGCTCCAATGTCTCTCTCTTCATAATTATGTTGTAGAATTTAATTCTTTCGAAGTCCGGATTCTTCTCAAGGACACTGTTCAACTTACTGGCAAAGGGCTCAACAGTCAGCTGCATCTGCACCCTATCAAGGATTTCAATGCTCTCCGTCAGTGGAAGGCGCTCTTGCAGGCTTAAAATGGCGCGTACCAGTTGAGTAAAGTTGCCCTTGATGAATGCCAGCTGACCCGGCAGTTTTGGGTCCTTTAACAGTTTTTTGGCTTTGACGATGGCCAAGCTGTCATCATTAAGGGATTCTATGAAGTGTCCAATCCTATTGAAATGGTCGCAGTAGTAGAATGCCGCTTCGAGCCAAGTTCCTCGCCTAGTCAAGTAAGGCTCTTGGACAGGAGGAACTTACCCGGAAGCGGCAAGGGCCTTCTTGCGTCGAGGTGCTTTGACAAACACCTTCTTGATCTCAGAGATCAGTTCATCCACTAGAGGAAATTCGTAACGAACCAATTCAGCCACCCTGATGAGAGCGTGACAGATGCAGGCGACATGCATCATGTTAGGGAAGAGTTCCTTCAAACCTCGCCCGGCCTTCAGACAGTTGGTATGATGCACTCCACAAGCATTTTGGCTAAACTATGGGTGAACGGAGTCACTTTCTTTAGCAGGCCATTCGACAAGAAAATTATTGTTTAAAAAAACGTCATCACTTACAAAATGACAAATAAACGAAAATATTAAAGTCCCGGGCCGGGCCGTTCAAAAAACAGCCGGGATATATATATATATATATATCCTCAAACTTTGATCAAAATATGCGATAAATATGCAAAAAAAGGCCAAATATGCGTTATATGCGTTAAAAGGTCGTTTTAGTGTATTGACCAGATTCCTACATCCCTGATAATAATAAAATAATTATGCGTTGAAATATATTTCTAATATAACGACAATTTATAAAATGTTAGGTGTTAGTAGTTTACATCTGCTGTTATTTTGAAGATTACTATTACTTCTGCGCCTCTAAAAGTGGCCATAACTTAATTGACATTGTTCCCCTTAAATGTGACGTTATGGGAGTTTCATTTGTAAAGAATAAACATTCTTTATGAGGACTAACTCTACCTCAGTAAATTAAAGTTATTTGGAAGAAGCAAACTAAATCATTAACATACAACACAGTGAAAATAATTCAATTGCATTCAACCATCCCTAAATCGTTTCTTCATAAACATGTTTACAATCATGATGTATACATCTGTCCTATTACACAGAAAAAGTAATAAATAAATCTTATATGTGCATGCATATAACTGCTTTATGCCTTCTATTTAAACTGTTTGTAAAATACAAAGAATAAATAATAACATATACTATTTATATTGATGTTAGACATATGCATTTATAACTAATTTTTTAGATGTTACAAAAATAAGGAATATTTGAGTCATAAAAAGTTGTAAAATTGATTATAATGTATTATATATATATATAATATATATATATATATATATATATATATATATATATATATATATATATATATATATATATATATATATATATATATATAGATAGATATATAGATAGATAGATAGATAGATAGAATATAAATAAATATATAGATAGATGAAATATTTGAATTATAACAATAATTAAATTGATTCTAATGTAATATTTAAGTAATGTATATATAAATAGATAGATAGATAGATAGGTAGATAGATAGATAGATAGATAGATATATATATAGATATATATATATATATATATATATATATATATATATATATATATATATATATATATATATATATATATATATATATATATATATATATATATATATATATATATATATAGATAGATAGATAGATAGATAGATAGATAGATAGATAGATAGATAGATAGATAGATAGATAGATAGATAGATAGATAGATAGATAGATAGATAGATAGATAGATAGATAGATAGATAGATAGATAGATAGATAGATATAGATAGATAGATTATAGATGTAACATTACTTTATAATATAATAATAAATATATAGGTATATATATATATATATATTAATGTAACATTTCTTGATATATGTATATAATTTGGACGGTTTCAATATAGGTTATTGACTGTTACTAAATATTTATATAAAGGAACTTTTTAACACTATAAAAAATAGAGTGATTTATAACCATCACAGTGTCAAGATGCATCTGTGTGCCAAATTTCAGATCTCTAGCTTCTGTAGTTTCGGCGTCTATAACGGACAGACAAACTCCAATTATAATATAGATAAACAAAAACGATTTACTCTGTGAAAATTTTGAGTAAAGAATGTTTTAAAAAGTTCAAAAAAGCTCTATAAATTTAAAATATGTCGAGTTATTTTTGAAGGTACAATGACTGAAATAAAACGTTTTGTTAAATCATACGCCATTTTTACTAAAATATATAAAAAAATCGTATATCATTGCTAAAAATAAAAGGAAAAATAATAAATTCTGTAAAAATAGAATAAAAGACTTCCCAATATTTCTTTATTTGACTAAATGTATACAATTTATTCATTAGTTTTTCTCAAATGAATCAATTTAATAATTTAGTTGACCTTTTTTTCTGTTAAAATGCTTATTTTGTAAAATATAATCTATGAGTTTAAAAAAAAATATAAAAAACGTTATATAATTATTTTAATTAGACTTAAATGATTAAATTTAATGTATCCTTATTTTATAATACTACTTTGAAAGAATAATGAATTATTTCAAATAATTATATTAAAAATTAAGTCTTAAAAAAATAAAACTCCACAAGTAAAAAATACTCTAATTTCTAAAGTTTTGAAAAAATTGCGTTAAAATATTATATGTATATATATATATACATATTTTGTATAGTTCAAGTTTATTACGAATATAAAAATAAATTTCATGTATTTTCTATTTGATATCTCAAATATTTGACTAATAAATCGAGGTATAAATCGAACAATGGTAGGGTTACAATAAATTTGAATCTCAGCAAATATTTCACACCTGGCACTTAAAATATTAACATATAAATACTTACATTTTACCGTTAAAACTTATTATTTTAAATGGAATAATTTAATTAATTATTAATATAATTAATACACTTTAAATTTTTTCAGACTTATGAATTCAAATATTGGTCAATTAAAATCGTTTATCCAAAATCCTGATATTAAATTTCAAATACATAAAAGCACAAATTCCTTTCATCTTTGCCATGATTAGTTTGCAAAATTAGCATCCATTTAAGTAGGAAAACTATACGCTCAAACTATAAACTGTGATAAAAATACCAAAACACCACGTATTCTAATTTCTGATTGCACCATAACAATGGGGAAAATGAGGGCTCTTAAGGAAGAGATTTAAAAATATCTTGTTAGGATTGTATTTATAAATTTATAGACATAAATTCAATTTATAAATATATAAAAAATCGTGGCTCCGACATAGGGGCACTACTAGCCGATACAGGATTAAGTTCCGTTGAGTTCAGCCTTGAGAGCTCATCAAACAAATTTCTTTTAGTAGATACAGCAAAAAAAATTTTTAAATAAAGACAGTGACAAAATTAAAACTGTATATATTTAGTATCCTCAATTTCTCTATGAAGGAACAAGTAGAATAAAATATAAACATATAATTAACTAGAGGACTCAGAGAGTGCAAACCTCCGCCGATCCCAACCAAATGAATCACTTGGTCTTTTTGTCATTTGCCAATAGATGTCGCTGTGCCGTGCTCTCCTCTTTGAGAGCACAGCAGAGGGACATCTATTGGCAGAGTAGGCTAACTTGAAATATTTATTAGTATTTAGCTAATTTTGCATCTTAAAGAAGCACTCAGAGATGCCAAAATTTAATCACTTATTTTTTTTGGCATTTCCAACAACTCCACAAAGTTTCATCCGAATCCGTTCCGCACTTTTTGAGTTTTCTGCTGACAAACAAACCAACCAACAAACCAACGCCAGTGAAAACAATACCTCCTTCGGCGGAGGTAATTATATATTTTCAGACAATGAACATATACCCTGAGATATTAGGACGAATTGGCCGAGGAAATATGGACTAGAAGAAATGGACTAGGAAGAAATGGACCAGGAACAAATGGACCAAGAAAAATAGACCAAGGTAGAAAAGGAAAATGATGGCTCATGGAAGAAATTGACCAAATACATGGGAAGGCAAGTATTTGAGTGGAATGTATCTAAGTTTGTACAAATACCATTTCTCATATGAACTGAGTAAATAATGAATGATAATTGTTTTATTTATGCAATTTTAGATTAATACTCTCTTTTTGTTGCCAACTGTAATTCAAAAGTGATACAATTATTGTAACTAATACGTATTGTCATAAATAACGAACATACCGATGTTAAAAGCATCCTAAAAGAAAATACATAAAGAAGAAGAAATATATGCCTAACTTCGTACACGATTGTTATAAATGGAATATTTATATGATTAATAAATATTAATTTCAGTTTAATCTTTATTTGGTTAAATGATATTTAATAATAAATATTTAATCCTATTTCATAGTTAATTGTTATATCTCCAATACCTATGACTAAAAATTGGGTTTTAATTCATGTAAATGTTTAATGGATTGTACTTTGATAGCAAATGTTTTTTTTTAAGGTAAACATAATTTAAACGATTATAACTCACTATAAATAATATATATGAAGTGGCTGCAGATAAGAAAATATGTATTTTTCTTTCATACATTTTTTGAAAAATAATTTACATTTCTTTGGAGGAATTTTTAATATATTATGTATGCTTAGATATACCCCACTCAGGTCTTCTATTTCTATTGTTTGCAAAATGCAAGCAAAAAAATATGATCATTCACTATATATTACTTTATTCCCATTTATAAATAGTAATATATTGGGTACGCTCTGATTTTGTAAGTTATTAACAAATGTTTCTAAAAAGAAGATTTTTTAAAATTATTATCACAATTTTTTTCAAAAACTAACCACAATAGAATATTATAGTGAATATATGTAAAACAGTGAAAACAAACAACGAACATATAAAAGACATAAAAAGAAGTTTCAAAGGCTCATATAAAAAGACACAACGAAAAAAAAAACTAAAGAAGTATTAAATAACATTTTTTAAATAACATCAAAACACTTTAAAAGATAAATGCATTTAAAGCAGTTTAGGCAATTGAATTATTTATATGTATATTTTTAAATATTTTCCCCTCGACGGAAATTCCGAGAGGAAGACGCTCCCGGCACCCGATTTTACAGAACAGCGACATCTATTGTCAGAGTAGGCTAACTTGAAATATTTATTAGTATTTAGCTCATTTTGCATCTTAAAAAAGCACTCAGAGATGCCAAAATTTAATCACTTGTTCCTTTTGGCATTTCCAACCACTCCACAAAGTTTTATCCGAATCCGTTCCGTACTTTTGAGTTAACCTGCTGACAAACAAACCAACCAACAAGCCAACGCCAGTGAAAACAATACCTCCTTCGGCGGAGGTAATAATACAGAGTAATACAATGCAGCTTTAGGATTATTGTATTTATTTACTAGCAAATACATACGAACTAAGATAATTAATTTTTGTATCTAAGGCTATTAAGATGTGTATGAAGGCATGGATAGAAACCAGACTGTCTGAAATGGAAAACCAAGAGGCTATCAATTTATATACTTATATGATTACCTGAGTAAAAAAGCTTAACCTGAATAAATAGTACTTGAATTAAAGGTATAAAAATCATTAGAATTATATTGTTTAAGAAAATGAAGATTAAAGGAATAGATTGAATACCGTTTTAGCTATAATTTTTTTAACAATTTTTGAAAGCAAATATATATTCGGGCATCTACATCACTAAACTACTTTTCTAATCTTATTTAAAAAAATAATTTGAATTTTAAAAATGGAAAGTCATCAATATAATTCATAAAGTCCTTTCATTGATGTACAAATCAATATTTGCATAACTTCATAAAATGTATGACGAGGTTAATTTGATACTATTTATTCTCTTGCGATTAAAAACTCTTTATATCTTGATTAGTTCTCCCTCAACTCTCTTGAGTAGAATAAAAAAAATATATATATTTATTTAGCAAAAGGAGACCTTTTTTGGAAACTTATTTGATGATATGTATAGGTACACATATGTATTTTAAATCTCTAGGAGAGTATTTTCGTGTTTGCATTAAGTTTGATGTATTCCCCTATGGCCCACACACTTTATTCGGTAGCATTGCATTCTGCTGTACATATTTTGCAAAGGATAGACTTTGAATATTTATTATTCATGTCTTAAAAAAAGAAAATTGTCAATTTATGATATTACTATTATTATTAATATTACTATAAGAAGTTTTATATATCTCATAATTATGTCATTTATTTTTGAATGATGAATACTATATATTTAAAAGCCCTTTTCCCTTATATGGTTTGATAGAATTGCATCCAACAGGACATCAATAAGTATTATATTATTAAAATTATCACTCGAACCTAGGATCATATCAATGAGGATGACCAAAAACATTGGCAGTCCCCTCTCGGGATTCGAACCTGGTACCCCCAACATTGAGAGTTGAACACGTCTTAACACACACTTAAGCTTTTGGTTTTAATTAATGAATTATGATTATTGAATTGTATTGAATGTAAGTATATTTTTAGGTATAAATATTTCATATGAGGAAAATTTAGTATGTCTTGATGATGATATTGTCAAGCCAAAACAAAAAACGGAAAGTTGGCACAAATCGCATGTCTAGGGAGAAGGTTGGGCGCTAGAATTGACTAAAAATCCTTTTTACTAAAGTTTCTTTAGAGACATAGCTCCTTGTCGATCCCAGTATCGAAACCAGTAGGGATCGCTCTTTTTGTAGTCCGCACGGCGTAGATGAAGGGTAAGATTTTGGTAATAATCATCTCAATCTTATAAAAATTAGAGCTATAATTCTAACTTATATCCACATGCTAATCTATCAAACCAAATTGCCAAAAAAGAGAGCGCTTTAGATTTATTGGAGTGCGCTCAGCCCCCAATGTTGAGGGTATAGGATCGACTACTAAACGGGGAAGCTCAATATTGGTCCACCTCATTGACAAAATGGTTGTTCATATCCGCGAAGATTCTGCAAATCCATGAAAATCCAAATAAATAACAAATAAAAAATATTTCATCACATACAATTAGAAAACATTTCAACATTTCACATTCGATGAACCACTCTAATATACATATTCATATCATTATATTCCTTTGTACGAAACGGTTCATTCTAAGAAAGGGATTTTTTTGTTTTGGCTTGACAATATCATCATCAAGACATACTAAAAATTTTATTATATATATTATAAGTTATATATTATATAACTATATATATATATATGTCAGGTAAACATGCCGACTTTTGTATTTCCTTTAAATCAACTTTAGTGACACTTATGTCACATGTAGCCAGATTGACACCAAGGGCGGAACGTGATGATTTTTATGTTTAATGCAGGAATAAAAACAAATTAGGGTTCCTTTAACAAAAACGTACTTTGCATGCATATATTAGGCAAACTCAAATATGAAAACTTCTAATCAAATTTTATGCAATGTAATTATTTTTAACAGGTTTAATCTTCGACAAATTTACATTTTCTAATAAGAGAACGTCCATCAAATGTAAGTCTATTCCCGCATATAAGAGAAAATTTAATCAACCTTACATGCATCCATATTTTTCTAAACAAATCTTCATTATTAGATTGAGCATACACTGTAAATATATTCATATTAATAACAAACCTAATCTTTGAAATAGGAACATGAACCAGAAAGCACAATAACTCATATTACATTTTTTTGTATTTTTCATAATAATAATGTAAGGTAAGTGAATAAACTAAATATATTTCAAATATATCATATTACCTTTACATTTATTATGAATTTATTCACAAAGGACAACTATTTTCAATTTTTTGATAAATACAAGATCATTTTCATAATGAAGCTGATATAGAGTTTTTCTTAAAATAAATTCATTACTCCTATTTGTGAAAAAGTACAATATCCAATCAAAGGCAGAATCAAGAAATGTTGTCAAGATTGTACAATGTTAATATTTTTGAAAGTATTTTCAAGGGTATCCAAATATTTTATTTGGGAACCAAATAAAACTAATTAGTATGTTTTTGCAAATGTACATGGACCATCATGTATTTGAACTTTTTTATTTACCAAAGTTTTCTTCATACAGAAATGAAAAAAAAAATAGTTTATTTTGCTGCTTTTTTTCCATCAGCAAGGTTTTTATTATTACGTGCATAAAACATATACATATAATAGTTATAAAAGGAAAATTGTGTTTAATACAAAACATAAATAAACATTACAGTTTAAAATTATTTTCCTTTTAGAAACCTTAAAACACAAACGTATGAACATATCAACTAAATTTTAACATAAAATTCTTACGATATAGTATCTAAAAAATACAAACGTAAATATTAAATAATTTTTAACATAAAATTCTTGTGACAAAATATTCAAAAACACACTAAAAAACAAATAATATAAGTATATGAATAATATATCATTGGTTGTTGTTGAACTTCTTGAATTGTCTGATGATTATTTCCAGGGATTTTGTGTGCAGGGGAGAAGTAGAAGGGAAATATTTTATGACTTCCGAAGCATGATTCCAGGCCGAACTTTGTACCATTGGGATCCTCAAGGAAAATGCCGCGTAACGAGCGGCGGCCGACACCATGATTGACCGCAGATCTCTCGCATTGATGGTTTCCCCTCCCATTAGCTTTTTCGCTATGTAGGCCTTGCAATTAAGTAACGACGCCCTAACGGTATTTTCCTCTTTGCAGCGTTTCCCGGTGTTGAAACCGCCGAAAAGAACAATGCCCCTCATATTTTCCTCTTTGAAACTTGGAATGAACTCAGAATTTAGAATGATAAAATTTCTAATAATTGTTAGAGCAGGGCAATCACAGAAGGCGTGTTTGATGTCCACATACATATATCCACAATCCTTGCAGTGCTCCAAAAATCTGATTAGATTAGCGGAGATTTGTAATTGGGCAGTAAATTTCCGGGGATCATTAATTCCCACAAGTGACACCAATATTTTTTTCCTCCATCCTCCAGGTAAACCTAGTGAGGATAAATGGTTTTTGGCAATTTCATCTGCTTTTTCTGAGCGGGGCTCTTTAACGAGGAACTTGCAATGCCAAGGAGTCAATGGGATATGCTGTTTAGCTCCTCTCAAAAGAGGAAAATAAAATCTTCCGGTTGTGAATGATGTTATATTATCCAAGTCGCCAAACGTTAGCCTGTTCTCTATCAGCGCAATCTTTTCCAATTCCTCTGGTGTTTCTTTTATCCCTTTAAAAAAGGGTCTTCGTTTAATATTTTGACGAATAATATCTGTAATACTGTTAGAGTCAAATATGGGTGAATTTCTCCTTATTACCCTCTGCATAGCTGCCAATTCCTTTGAATATAGAGCTATCATGTAGTTGGACAAGTCAGTTCCAAACATGAGTGTTTTAAAAATAAAAGGGTCACTAAAATAGTCGTGCCATTCCACGTGCGGGTGCAGAGTGAGGTTGTAAAAAACTTTTAAAAATATTTTAGGTAAAATATTTTGTAGTAAGACCAGGCCTCCACCAAGTTGAGACCTTCTTCTTTTTAAGGTAGGAATATATTTCTGGTCAAAAAATTTATTCAACGACTTATCTTCTTCTTCAATGAATTTTTCCCCTATTGATGGAATCGCAGTAGATATGTAAATCATTTGAGAGATCAATTTTGTATTGTATAGGTCAATACGCTTTTGTATACAAAAACTTCTCCATGCCTGACACCATTTATGAGCTTGACTATTTAGTTTTTCAAAATTTAAAAGTGAAGGGCGGTTTATTTCCCACATAATACCTAAAATATTCACTGATCTAACAACCTTGCACCCCCCTATAATCGACGAAAGTGCAGGTTGTCAAATGCCAATAGGAAGAATGGAGGTCTTCTCCACGTTTACGTTAAGTCCACTTATTTTTGAAAAATTTCCAAAAAAGGCAATTAAAATCTCAATTCTCCTTATAAGCTGTTCCTCCGAATTCCCTTGCACCATTAAGGTTACATCGTCGGCGTAGAGGTCCATTATGTGCTTTTTATTTTCCATTTGCACTCCAAAACCATAATATTTACGGTTAATTAAAGTGTTTAATTGTTCCATCGAAGCGACAAACAAGAGGGGTGATACTGGACATCCTTGTCTACAGCTTTTTCCTAAAATTATAGGGTCACCTTGGAGGCCATCTAAAACAATAGTAGAGCTACCGTTAAAAAGAAGAGAGCGTATGGGGTTAAAATACTTTTTTGGAAGAAACTTTTTCACAGCTTTGAAAATAAAATTATGGCTAATAGTATCGAACGCTTTGCTAAAATCGATTGCGATTATGGCTCCAAATTTTTGTCTCCGGCTCGTGGAGTCCATGGCAGTCCTGATATTTCTTGACACATCAGCGATATTTCTTCTTTTTAGGAATCCTTTTTGCTTTTGCCCAAGACTTTTGTTTAAAATGGGTTCTATTTGTCGTGCTAAAATACCTGCCAATATACGGTATGCCTCATTCATTATTGTCAAAGGCCTCCAGTGGCTAATTAGGTTTCCGCTGCCCTTCTTGGGGATGAGTGAAATTCTGCCGTGAGTAAGAGGCGCTGGAAGGGCGTCTTTAATTTCCATTTCTTTGCCAATCCTGAGTAAGTAGGGGGTGACTTCATTTGCACAATAACTGAATCATGTATTTGAACTTTTTTATTTACCAAAGTTTTCTTCATACAGAAATGAAAAAAAAATTAGTTTATTTTGCTGCTTTTTTATTATTAAAAAATGTATAAATTGTCAAAATGAGACATTTTGCAGGCAAAAATAAGGGATTGAGAACATGTTGGCTTGATGTTGATGTTCAAATGGGGCATTATCAAAGAATTGGATCGTTTCTATGAAGCAAAAATTAGTACAATCATTATTTTTGGCACTGTTCTCGTGATTAATATATTTTTATATTCTTTAATATAATTGACCCGGAAATAAAAGTTAAAAACAATATTATAGGCAAAACCTTTCTTCCTTGTATCTTGAGCTTTATTTTTCACATGGTATTAATATTGGCCAATATTCTCTGCTTATATAAACTATGAAGATTTTATTTATGCATGTATCATATTAAAGTTTTGCCCAAACTACTCCAGTCTATCACTCACCACCTTTAAAAACACATTTGGCTGTCATAGCCTTTCATGTTGGGTTTGAAGCGCATGAATTCAAAAAAGTCCAATTGATATTAAAAAAGATAATAAGATTGTTTCAGTTTTATTCTTTCAGTATAATATTATAATTAAAATTGTCTATAACTTTAATTTTACTATATTATATAAATTGGCAAAGTGTTATTTTTAGTGTCTATTACATCAATATAATATATATATATATATTAATTTCAAATAAAAATGGTAGGAATTATGTCAAAATATATGTAGACACTCATTTTACTTCCCTGTAGCTTTCCATAAGTAGACGATTAGAGATAGTCTTTATTATTCTAAAATGTCATAAGAATCCTATAAAATATTTCTCAGGGAAAAAACTTTTGAAATACAGTTTGAAAATTGTAGTTTTCAAGGGAAAATATTTATTTAAAATGTACAAAAGTTGGACTTTCATATGATAGAATAAATTCAACGCAATTAATTGGTATGTCTCGTGTATTTATAAAAACAAGTGTATAAAAGTATGTTCGGCTACAAAAAAATACAATATATATTATTTGTTATCATAATCATTTTGTTTGACTTTTAAATATGAAATGTCAAGGACGTTTAGCCAGGAATTACATTTGGATCCAAAGAATATTTTTCTATTTTTATAAATACGATTTCTATTAAATTTAATACAAGTTAAATACTGAATGCCACACAAGGGATTACATTGGGTTCCGAAGGCCACAAAGATATTTTATTGAGAGTCTAAACCCACCACCACTGAACCTTCAAGTTTTCCCAGTTACAACTATGAAAGCTCCAGTATTCCAACCAATCGTCACTGTCCTCACTTGGTTTTTACCTCCGCCGAAGGAGGTATTGTTTTCACTGGCGTTGGTTTGTTGGTTGGTGTGTTTGTCAGCAGGATAACTCAAAAAGTACAGAACGGATTTTTTTTTTTTTTTTTTTGCCTATATGGTTCGATCGAATTGCATCCGATAGGATATAAATAAGCATTATAGCGTTAAAATTAGTCTATCGAACCTAGGATCTTATCAATGAGGTAGACCAAAAATGGCCATCCCCTCTCGGGATTCGAACCTGCGCCCCCAACATTGAGAGTTGAACACGCCTTAGCACGCACGGCTATCGAGCTCCCGAACGGATTCGGATGAAACTTTGTGGAGTTGTTGGAAATGTCAAAAGAAACAAGTGATTAAATTTTGGCATCTCTGAGTGCTTATTTAAGATGCAAAATGAGCTAAATACTAATAAATATTTCAAGTTAGCCTACTCTGCCAATAGATGTCACTGTGCTGTGAAATCGGGTGCCGGGAGCGTCTTTCTCTTGGAATTTCCGTCGAGGAGAACCCTCCCCCGTCCCTCTACGCCGCCCCAGTCGTGAACAATCCGCCTCGGAAGGCTCATAATGCACTATAACCTACTGAGTAATTTGATGGACGCAAAATATATCAAAAGCATTACAAAAATATAATAGCTAAAATGTATATTGTGGGGCTTTTTTTCAGGCCTCTTTGGAAGAAAGGAAGCTATAATTTTTATTATGGTCCATATTCCATCGACCAATATTATTTATTAAATTAAGAAATCCGGACAAACAAATATGAATGATCCTAGAGTCGAATATCCATTGCTGAATCAATTTATTTATCATATTATCCATTCATCTTAATACGGATTCGTCAAGAGTAAACTAATCGAAGACATTCCATTTGTTTTCCAAAAAAAAAAATCAAATGTTTCTATCATCAACATTATAACATTTTTTTAAATAAAATGTTAAAAATCTTTTAAACATATTGATTGATTTTATGGTGTTTTATTCCCTTGATATATGGTTTAAATTTGATGTTACAATCAATAATGGAGGTTTGTATTTGTCCAAAAAATGAATAGCAATTATTTATAGTTTGTGGAATATTACAAACCGAATATCAATTGCTGATTCCACTAAACACTAGAAACATCCATAGATTTATTTTAGAATGATCTCTGCATTTATATTTATGTTTACTTGTAAATTGAATAGATTGTTAATCATATTATAAATGACTTAAATGTACACAAAACTGTATTTTTTTGATAATGATAAGAATATCATTCGATTTTAAGATAGTTTTGTATCAAACTTGTTGATTTGTTGTTCATTTGTAATTGTTCGTCATCACTTTTTTCAAAATCACGAGAAAAAATTACCTTTCTTAAAAAACCGCGTCAGTTTTTTTTTCAGAATGATGAACGACAAACAAACAATGAACGACAATTTTTGGCGAACAAGTCTGAATAAGTAGTTTGTTGGGATGCTATTGGATTATATTGGTTCATCGTATGAGTCTTTTGAAGCATTTAAAGCCCATTTATGGAGTTGTTTACTTCGGAGTGAAATAAGATATTTGATTTTTTATCAGCGTATACAAAATCATAATACTTTGAAAAAAGTAATTATACATTTTCAATGATATATATATTCTTATTTTCATTATTGGGCCAAAATTATATATACAACAACCTACAATCATCTGCATGAATGTGCATATTATTATAAGTGTTAATAAAAAAAACTTAGCCATGGTTCATTCAGTCGGAAAATTAACTTAGTATTGAATGCATTTTCAGGTGTACATATATTTATACATAACGGATCTTTAGTGGGTCACATCAACTCATAAAATCACATTGAAAGCATGCATATAAAATTTAATATGATTAGGACTCAAAAATGAAATATGTCAAGTCGAAAGCACCGTATTATATAACTATGAGTAAAATAGCATATAAAATATATTGAATATTGTACAACCATGAACTGCAATATCAAAACGTCGATTTCATTAAAAGAATGACATCAAAGCCATTTTGATTCCTACACAGCTCTGTACATAGACTTATCTATCAAGATCCATCAATTAAATTGTTCTTCTTCTTTATATACAAGTGACTGAGACCCATTTTTAAAGTATTATTCAACAGTTCATGTTAAAATATGTATATAAACGATTTACAAAACAGATGCTATTAAGTAAAGAAATACAAATATAAACATTATAGTTCATAAAAAATTATCCTTCTTACTCCCGACATTTTTTGTAACTTAATAAAGGTCAACAAAAAGCTTAAAAAATTGTATAAAGTAATATTGTAATTTAACCCTTTTGAGAAATTGATTGAACCTGTGAATTTTAAAATTTCATGCTACTTTCTCATAATATATTACGCTCTGTTGAATGTTAAAGGTGTTTGTCAATCCCTAATTTCAATTAAAAGGACTTAACTTTTAAAACATATTTTCATTTTGTTTGGGGATAAAGATGAACATCGCGAAAAACATAGCTGATGAGCCCTTATAAAGAAATCTCAGATTATCTGAATATACTTGGGTTATGGATTGATTCAAAAATCTCCCTAGTGAACTGTGATTTCAGCTTAATGAAACTAAAACGTAAAAGCAGATTCTTCAATAATCTATATTTAACTACAAGGAATCGAATGGCGTCCATAGTGTAATACACTTCATTCGAATCACCCTCTCGACTAAGCTCCAATGAATCAAGTAATGACTATCAAAACTTTGTCACTTTGACTTGATAAAACCATGTTTAATCAAATTCCTAACACACTAAAAGTGGGAGGATTGTGTGGCATAATTGTCAATATTTTGTGACAGTCGTTAAATATTTATTTGATACTAAAGTTATGTGATAAAAGGCATTTTTGGAGCATTCACTTTAACCCTTTAGAAAACCATTGAAGCGAATACTTGAACTTTTTGGAGCATTCACTTTTGTGAAATAAAGTGGACTGTATATTGAACCCCCTAATCCACGGACAAGAGCAATAGAAACCTGAATATAATATATACCTTTGATGAGAATAAATAAATAAACGACTGAAGATTAATGAGGGGTGATAGGTGTTTATTCCTCAAAGGCCAGAACAGAACTGATTAATATCAAAACCAAAAGGGAGAAGGACTGTGTAGGTGGTGATGAGTTCTTTTTCCTTCCATCTCCTTCTATATGACTTGAGCGTCCCAAATATAGATTTTGGCGCGAAAAGCTTGCTTCCCTTAAGAAACATGGTGAAATTAGAAAAATAATGCTAACGACTTAAAATACTTTATTATTTTGATATACTATGATGCATTTGACGCGACACTCCCCCCATGAGAAATTAAAGCTGAAGAAATGATAATTTCTCATGTAACAAGGCAAATGTATAAGAGGAAGTGCACGTATCCCGAGAGGTATTTTGAGCAAGGTGCGCGGTCTCACTCAGGTGGGATTTTACATCATCAGTGATGGGACCAATACGTTATCCGTGCGTTAGTCTTGTTTACATCTTGTTGGTAGTTGCGAACTTTCCCTTGTAATTTTTACTTGGCACCCAGCTGTTAGTGTCAGGACCTCCTCCAACCGCTCTCCGATACCAAAAATATACTCCCCAATACAAAACATTACTCCCACAATATCGGCAAACAATTAGAAGGGATTCCAACCAGATGGTTAATCCTCAAACCTTGCCACCTTTGTAGACAAATTAAAAGTCCAATGGCGAAGGTGAAAAACTAAATACTCCATATAAAAAACCGATTACTCGGACCAAAAATAGAGCAAATATAGGGAACGCCTGCTTGTCCTGTAGCTTCCAGCGTCAAGAGTACCAACTGCGATCACAAAATAGGGTCCATAATGTCCCCTAAATCACAACCACAACAGACAATCTTTCAGCCGTATTCAAGATCAAGGAGTTTGGATTCCATGGGGTTGTAAATCCCATATAGAACCTCTGGTCAGAAGGTTGTAAGGCTTCTGGCCCTCGGCAGGTCCGACTACTGCTGGGATTTCCAACATGATGTAAGTAATCCGGGCGTTTTACTGTCTGCCAACGGATACGAACTTTAAATCAAATCGAAAAATTGTGTCATAAAAAACCTCCTTGAGGGTAAAAAAATGAAAAAAAACCTCTGAGGAAAAATTAGACAAAAAATCGTTTGATGTTAGTTCGGTTTTATTTATGTTCATATTTAAAAAATGTTAATGAGAGGGAAAAATACTTGACGTATTAAAAAACCCTCTTCATAGCTTAAATTTGCTACGAAGATTATAATAACCGGTGTGTTGTTTTCTCTTTCCTAATATTTCAGAGCTTTTTATATTAATTGAGTCTTTCTTTAGAAGCCCATTATTTAAGTCTGAAAAATTATCCTCAGCATCCTCCAAAAACTGAGGGGGATCGAGAACAGGCTCAGTGGTTGCAGTTAGTGCCACATCGCCTGGGTTAGTGTCAACGGTTCTTCCTTCACCAGAGTCCTGAGCGGGATCACTTCCAACAGAAGATCGGCCAGTCCCTTCTTCAGGGGTGATCAATCCCTTCCGACGGGCGGCTTTCAACATCTGCTTTCCGCTTCCAACATGCTCATTCACTGGATTCAGATTTCCCGAGTCTTTACTCTTAACAACTGTTTCATTGGCATATTGCGATGACTCAAGCAATCCTACTTGTCTTACAGATCTTAAAATAACCGTATCAGACAGAGGTAGCTTTATTGAAACAGTCGAAACAACACCTTGGCTATTGTAGTGGATTTCAACAATTTTACCTATCTTCCATTGGTTTTTCTCTAGGGTGTCTGGTTTCAACAGGACAACATCCCCAACTCGGAGAAAATGTTCATTGGAAGGATTATTGATCCACTTTGTAGGAATACTTAATTCATGCAAGTATCCTTTACGCCATGCAGACCAGAAAGAATTTAAAATTCGTTTTCTTCTCATCCACATTTCTGTATACGGTACATCTTTCATCAATCTATTTGATGGTGTGTTAATAGTAGTAAGATTTCTACCGTACTGAAGCATGTTTGGCGAAATGCTTAATTCTCCATCTTGGGTTGTTCCAAGTGGACGGTCATTTATAGCCCCAATTAATTCTGAGACTAATGTCTGGACTTCATTGAGTGGCAGTTTATTCTTTTGAATAATAACTTTAAGCTGTTTCTTAAATATTGCCACCATACGTTCAGTGACTCCATTCGTCCAAGGAGCTTCCGGGGTACTGAATTTCCATCGTATATATTCTCCCTCATATTGCTCTTCTTGGACTTTCTTAAAGTCTAAATTTTTCAAAGTTTGTAGTTGCTTATTTGCGGCTACAAAGTGCCGAGCATTATCGGAATATACAATTTCCGGTTTCCCATAACGTCCAACGAATCTTCTAAGAGATTGTAAAAACTCTTTAGTAGAACAAGATTCTATGACCTCTACATGAATTGCTCGAGTATGAAGGCATGTAAACAGAGCCATCCATACTTTGAACGTAGGTGGATGAGGGCAACGACTTTCATATGCCACGTCACATTGATGTTTACAATGTAAAGGCCCTAAATAGTCGATTCCTACATACTTCCATGGACTTGGATTATCCAGTCTTAATGCAGGCAACGGAGCCATTCTTGGTGACTCAAACTTCACATATCTACATCTAGGAACCTTACATAACTTTCTAATGAGCGATTTAACATACCCATAATTGCCTATGAACCAAAAGCGAGTTCTTAACGTGTTAAACGTTTGCTTTTGTGAGCAGTGAAAAAGACGTTCATGTATATCCAAAACAAATCTTTCTGCTAAGGTTCCTTTAGGCAATATAATAGGATTTGAGGTGTCAAACGCAATCGTGGAAGACATATGTAGTCTGCTTCGAAGTCTAAGAATTCCTAGTTCCTTGTCATAAAAAACTGGGAGATGTCTGATTGGTGAACCAGGAACAATCTTTTGTTTTACAGACCCGGAACTCAGATCCTTTAAGGTTTTTATTTCCTTTTCGAACTTAGACTCTTGCTCGGCTTTTACTAAACGAATTTCGGCCCATTCAGCTTCTTCCTTCGTTATAACAAGGGATTGAATAGGTTCATTCCGAGCCCATCTACGAATACGAATGAGTACTCTTTTTATAACCGAAAGTTTCGAACATCTCTCAATGAGATCTTTTATTACCGAACGAGAATGAACTTGAACTGTCGATATCATAGCCTTCTGACTTTGATGGGCAACAGCTTTGATTTGAGAAAAATAAAGATCGAGATCCTGTTTAATAATCTCTGAATCTTTGACTGAGGCTTCGCTCGGTCGAGGCTGTTTAGGCCACCTATCTCTGCTTTCAAGTAAAAAACTTGGGCCGTGTTTCCAAAAATCAATTAGTTCAATAAGTTCATGAATATAGCAGCCTCTACTGGGCAAATCTGCTGGATTAAGGACTCCTGGGCAAAACCTTACTTGGGCGCCGGAGAGATTGTCGAGAACCTTGCAAACTCTTCGTTCTTCCCATGGTTTACAAAACCCTTTTCCTCTTTGAATCCTTTGCAGATTTAGTAGGGAATCGGTGAATAGTACTGTATTCTCCGGTCTAACCATTGGCTTCAGAGCATTTTGAATGTAGTTAGCCATAGTTACAGCCATAGTCAGGGCAACAAGCTCTGCTTTTGCAATAGTCAGCATATCTTCAAGCTTACTTTTATCACGAAGATTCTTTGGCATTAGAGAGCTTTTGGAGTATATAAGCTGACTAAGCAGCTGACCTTCCTCGGATTCAACCACGAGGTAAGCAGCGACACCCATCCCTATTTTCGAGGCATCTCCGAAGACGGCAAGAGTCTTGATATTCCCCCCGATATAACGAGGAAAACGAAGCTCCTTTAACAAAGGGATTTGTTTTACCCATTTGTTGAAGACCTTTATTGCTTCTTTCGCCGCTTCAGTGTCTTTTGACTTAAGATTTTCATCCCATTTAAGCTTATCCTCCCATAATAAAGGTAGGATCTGTTTAAATTGCATCACAAAAGGTGAGACATAGCCTTGAGTGTCAAAAACTTGACTGGCTAAGGACACAATATCCCTTCGAGATAATGAAGTAGACTGCGGATTGAATCTGTCAAATTTGTCTGTTAGATCAAACATAAATTCATCCGTCCTAGTGTCTAGCTTTAATCCAAGAACTGAAACCTCCTTCTGTAAAGGAGCAACTCTTTCGGGATCAATGCTTGAAAGGATGTTAGGATGGGAGGACGCAATCTTATGGCCGTAAAATCCTCCACTCTCCAGAATCTTTAGTACCTCTAAGGTCGCTTGGATAGCCTCTCCAGGAGTATCTCGGACAATATGTACATCATCCATATAAGTCATTTTCTCTATAACTTCAGCAGCTATAGGATACTCATTAGATGCCATTTTTGCAGTCTCTTTCAGACACCACATTGATATATATGGTGCAGAGACTAAACCGAAAACAACAACCTTAAACCTCATCAATCGAGGTTGCTCTCCAGGCTTTGCCCAAACAAAACGGAACATATCCTTATCTAAGGGATCAGCAAGGCTAATTGAAAGGAACATCTTTTTAATGTCCACAGTTACAAAATATTTCTTGCACTTCACCATTAAGATTAGTTCCATTATCTGTGGAAGCATATTTTTACCAGGCATTAACAAACTATTCAAGGACTTAGTTTTATCCTTGATATCTGGTAGAGATGCATTTACCACGATTCTACATTTAGTAGAGTCCCTATCAAGACGAAGAACTGGTCTTGATGTAAGAATATAACATGGATGTTTAGGGTTTATTTCATTAGGTGGAACATCTTCGGCATAACCCTGGTCAAGTAACTCTTGATAAGCATCATTAACGATTGCCATGTGTTCAACCTTTACCTGGCTATGAACTTTATGCATAACCGCAACAGCTCTATTATAATTATTTGAGAGGACTCTGCCTTGTAAATCAGTATCGATCCAGGGTATTTTTATAAACCATCTCTTCTCACAAGAACTGAAAGTTGCAGTTTTTTGCATATGCAAATCAGCTTGAAGCTCCAATAAGGTAAGCTCAGCCGTAATAGGTTCTTTTGGGTTAATACCGACATTCTCTCCATCCCAAAACTTTGAAAGATTGAATTCAAAAGAACGATATATAGTACTAAGATCGAAATCTTCATGTTTTTTAATTTGAGTAATTACTCCTGAATACAATGAAGCCTTAGTATGAACATCAATTCGGTTAGAAATGCCATCTGCCCCACTAAGGACCCATCCTAAGACAGTCGACTTAGCTACCGGGAACGCCATGTCCACCTCCCCTGAAGGTAACAGAATCATTTTTTGATCCGGAAGCATAATAGCAGAATAATAAGGCTCCGCCAAAAGAATTTGAAAATTTCTAGCTCGTGGACTAGGCAATTCTTCTGCAAATTGAACGTTCTTTGTGTAATCCCAGTTTTTAGGATTAAACTTGATCGGTTCCAATGGATTACCAATTCGATCACAAGCGGAATTTTTCACATTAATTAATTCAAGAACAACTTGCTTTTCCCTATACGAGTTTATAGCTCCCCCCGCAACTGCAACCTCAATATTGATATAATCTCCTTTTAGTCCAAGAGATTTAGCAGTAGCAGACTCAACCATAGACAGATTTGCTCCTGAATCGAGCAATACCCTTACTCTGATTGATTTCCCATTTGTGGGATTAATAGCATGACAGCATAAGGAAGCACAAAATGAACGATATTTAGGAATTGTCACGGAACTTTGTCCGGTATCACCAAACCTAGTCCTTGTAGGAATAATAGAATTTGGCATTTCATTAATTGATCTTGCTATATATTTAACATTATCAACCTGGGTTTTCATGCAATCAAAGCCTTCCGGACGTTTGGACACAGTAAACTTGTTAGATGAGTCATGAAATAAAGGATCAATGATATAATGTTTACGAGGTCTTTTATTTTTTGACACTTGATCTTTAATACAATTTTCCTTTTTAGAGATGTTTTTCTCTTGAGACGCCAAAAAACAATCCAACCGCTGACTAGTTGCCTTCTGAGAATTAATTAGCTCTTGTAGAACGTTGGCGACAACAGGACGTTTCTGGGGTTGGCGTGAATTCGATGGGCGTTTTGACGGATAAGTCTTCTTAACAGACTCCTTGCGGTTAGGGTTTTTAGGACAAACAACGATGTAGTGTTTTTCCGAGCAAAGATGACATTTGGCCTTACAGGAATCAAAGTGGTCGGAACTATAAGGCTCCAGACACCGGGCACATTTGTTTAGACCAATGCAAGTCCTTGTCCATTCCCGCATAGAGAGAGAGAGAGCCTTGAAACAGCTTTCCGTAGAATGGGCCTTGTCAGGATGAAGAAGACAATTTCCCTTAAACTCCGACATCTGGAAGACGGCTTTTGGTTCCTCCACTGGGCTATCATCCTTGTTTTTGGTGACATAAGCCTCCAGCCAAATAGAGAAATCTTTCGCATTTATGATGGAACCTGGATTCCATTCAGAAGATGCACCTTCAAGAGCGTTCTTCTTCTTGTGCTCCTCCTGTTTGGCGATCACCAAGGCCTCCCAATGGGACACAGCTCGAGAAGGGAGCTTCTCGTTCACGAAAGTAATCAGCAAAAAGTCAACGGGGTTGACTCCACGAGTCTCGGCGTCTTCAAGAATCTGCTTTACTTGGAATATGGCTTTCTTAGAAGTCCTTCCAAGTTCTTCGATCGGCAGTTCCTCTTTGACCTCGTCAAGATAAGCTCGAGCAAGTTTGAAGCAGTTCTCGTAGGTCTTATCGAGTTCTTCCATAGCCAATTGATAGGACGCTCCTTCACTCGCTGTGAGATAGGCTTTCCCAGTCAGGCAGTCCTTCAGTTTGTCGAAGATAACTGAGGGAATAGCTCCTTCATAATTATTCTCCATATCAGATTTTATCTGAGCCCATCTCCTCTTGAATGAGGCGTAGAGTCGAAGGACCTCCGTTGGAGAGCCCTCTCCAGAGAATTTCAAGCCTATGAGAGTTGCAGCGTCGTAATAAAGAGCGTGCTTCTTCTCCTTCTCAAGGGTGATCTTGGTAGAAGTTGGAGGTTGGGTGAGCCTGCCCACGTCAAGGTTCTTCAATTCCGCGGCTTCAGATCCCCGGAATGCGAGCTCCTCAAGGGAGTCCACAGCCTCAATGTAGGCGTGAGAGGTAGGCTCCTTCCCAACTTTGTACCAATGCCTCGCAGCTTTACTCGTGAGGCTCCTCAAATCATCAGCCTCGACTCGAGCTCTAGAAAGCTTGGCAAAGAAAAGCTTTATTTCTCGAACAGAGTCCGTCTCCTCTGCCTTCTGAAGGTGCTCCTCCATCTTGAGAAGTATAGCCTTAAGACGACAAATGGCAGCCTCACAGTCGGACCGAGCCCTTTCATAGCTCGAGTATTTAGTGGCAGCGAACGGGAAGTATTCTTCTACGAGCTCCTCCACTTCAACCTCAGACTTTTCCGGGTTGGCCTCGGATAGGGCATCCCGAAGCGTGTGACGAAGAGCCTGGCTCTCGTGACTGGAGAGAGTCGAGTTTGCCTCAGCCTCAAGAGCCTTTGAGTTTCCCTCATGCGTCATCCTCTCTATAAAGAAATGATTGAATGTAGGTAGAAATTATATGAATTTGTAATAGATCAAGCTGATGCCAATCTCTTCAAGTCAACTACTATCAGTTTTTCTTGGAAATAAAATTTCAACTGTAAATTCGAGAGACAAGATCAATGATCAAGCTCTAAGGAATGAGATATCCAATAAGATGTTCAAGCAAAGGGTGCAGTACACGCTGACTTATTCCCTTTTGACAAATTATCGCAATCAATCCTCAAAAGACACAAGGGTTCCTTCAAAAAATAGAGGGGACGAAAAACAACCGTGAATTCGAGAGGCAGGATCAGTGATCAAGCTCTAAGGAATGAGATATCCAATAAGATGTTCAAGCAAAGGGTGCAGTACACGCTGACTTATTCCCTTTCGACAAATTATCGCAATCAATCCTCTGAAGACACGAGAGTTCCTTCAAAAATAGAGGGAACAAAAAACAAGGTTGAAAAACAAAATGACTGTGAATTCGGGAGACGAGATCAGTGATCAAGCTCCAAGGAATGAGATATCCAATAAGATGTTCAAACGAAGGGTGCAGTACACGCTGGCTTATTTCCTTACGACAAAATATTGCAATCACTCCTCTGAATACACAAGGTTTTCAACCAAAAAAACAAAAAAAAATCAAGTTTCTAAGCTCAAAAGCCCGTGAACAGAGAAAATAAGAATCCTCTAGGTAGATCTCAAGATTTCTCTCAAGATCCGGCTCGAAGGACCATGTGAAATAAAGTGGACTGTATATTGAACCCCCCTAATCCACGGACAAGAGCAATAGAAACCTGAATATAATATATACCTTTGATGAGAATAAATAAATAAACGACTGAAGATTAATGAGGGGTGATAGGTGTTTATTCCTCAAAGGCCAGAACAGAACTGATTAATATCAAAAACAAAAGGGAGAAGGACTGTGTAGGTGGTGATGAGTTCTTTTTCCTTCCATCTCCTTCTATATGACTTGAGCGTCCCAAATATAGATTTTGGCGCGAAAAGCTTGCTTCCCTTAAGAAACATGGTGAAATTAGAAAAATAATGCTAACGACTTAAAATACTTTATTATTTTGATATACTATGATGCATTTGACGCGACAACTTTAACCCTTTAAAAAACCATTGAAGCGAATACTTGAACTTTCCCTGTAATGGTCTATCAAGAAATTTACAAAAAAATCAATGCAATCGGATCGGATGCTACACTTATGTAATGGTACTAGATACATAATTGAAAGCTATGAGTCGCATTTAGGATGGGGAAAACCTGTTGTCGAGAGCTTAAACACTCGTACTCCTAAAACCCGAGCGCTCAAATAACAGGCGACCTTATAAAATCTTATTCTCTAATTATCCAACTTGCTTATAGTTCATATTAAACCACCATGGCAAGCAAAACAACATACAACGACCACCTCTACCTGATCGTTTTAAGTTCACATCTGTGTCAACAAGGGATCTCAGAAAAAGCAACTATTGTCTCTACCCTAGCTCTTTACGAAGGGTATTTAAAAAGACGTGGGATTGAAAGGAGTAGTCGTGAATGTATTGCGGCGGTGAGAAACAATTTCTTAACGTCAGCTGAAAAATGGTTTAAATATCGTGTACTCACTAGTTCCTTGGAAGTGGCAGCAAAATTATTCAACGACGCTCGCCAAAACTGCTTATTCTGCAAAGGGCCGCCAAAGGCCACGGACCATTTATTATGGAAGAGTACAGCCTTACTGTCCGTGGTATCATTGAAGAACGATATAATACAACTGTCAGTGAATAGGACTTTCTTTCATCTTCTACATATGTCAAATGTAACACCATCATCACTAAGACCCAGTTCATTGTTTACAAAATTGCGTGCCAATAAAGACGCTGACTTAATATTCTTTACAATTGATTTTTGTTTTATGTTTTAAAAATAGTTTTTGGGTTTTTTGTAAAAGGTAAAAATTCTACTTGTTAATAATATATGCCCATATGGCCAAGAAAAAAAGTTAAAAAACCCTACAATATCACATATCAGATTTAGGAAAAGCTTCATTTGAATTTAAAATTATCAAATTTTCTTTCAAAATATATGATTTTTTAATGATGTCAACGATCTAATTCTACCAATAAAAATTAAGTTTTGAGGTATATGTTTTAGGCAAACCAATAAAAATAATATTACACGGGTATATAACAAGAAATACATTGATCCTTTTAGTCTTGCATATATTATATCCCAAAAAGAAAACTAGTGAAGTATAAATTATCTTTATATATGCTTTTAAACACTATAAAGGTATTTTATATATATTTATTATTAATTTTAAACATTATACCCAATAAAAAGAACTATAAAAATGATATTGGTTATTTGATTAAAAAAGTAAAAAGGGGAGATAATCTTTAAAATGAAGAAAGTTATTGTGCATTTTCTTTGATTTATTACACAACACTCTCTTATGCATACAAGCAACAAAGTCCAATAAATCATTTAAATAAACTGAGGGAAACGAAAAATGACATATTATAAAATAGTTATTAAACTTTTTATGGTCTTACGGTGATTTTTATTTTTATATATTCATTCAACTAATATAATCAATGCAAAGAGTTCAATTATCAAACGTAAGAATTGTAGACGAATTAAGCGTATTGAGTTTTAATACTTTTTTCATCCACGACTCACAAAATACACAGCAATAAATACCTCTCCGCCAAAACATTTGAATAGTTTTATTTTAAGTTATATGTTTATTATGAAAAAATGATTAAAACTTTAGTCCTGTTGATTTAAAAAAATCAATATTGGTAACTTGATTTTATTTTGAAGAAAATATTTTTCCTTAGAAAATTTCAAACTTGCAATAATAAAACACAAATTTTCTCGACTTGCTCATTTGAATATAACAAATAGTGTAAAAAATAATAAAAATATTTTAATTTGTATCAAAGCAAACTTTACCTCTAAGAAAAATGAAAACATGAATGTTGAATGCGAAATAACTATTCTTAGTTTAAACGATTAACTATTTTAATTATATAAAAATTTGCTCATATATGTAGCTCTTTAGTTCTCCAAATCCTTACTAGCAGAAAATATAATTAAATCAAAGATTGTATTTTTTTTTGCTAAGTTAAATTTATATGCTTCTTTTAACATCTTTCTTTCCTTAATTACATTAAGGCAATCCATATAATCGCTCTTAAGGCTGTTGCAAATTACTTTTGTTATGAACTTTTTAAGTTTGGCTTATTCTCTATCAGATATGAACAAACAAAATAAATATTATTTTTGCATGAGTTTCTTTATTATAATAGTATTAATAAGTGGACCAAATGGAGGAGTCCATTTAAAATGATTCGTAACTGACATGAATTAAAGGCAATTCGTATTTTATAGGATGTATTTCTTCTCTCTGAATTGCTAATGTTCACTTTTCAACAGTTGCAAGTAGCATGGTACTTGTTTATTATTATTATTATTCCCACACCATTAGTTTCAACCAATCCCGTTTCAAAAAGCCCTTCCTTTTCTCTATCTTGAGTGATATGGAGTAAATCTATTTGTATGTTGTTTTGTTTTTTTGGCACTCACATCACGGATTTTAACATATAATTGAAGCAAAGCAAGATATACATAAATGAATATTAATTTTGGACGAAATGTAATGAATGGCAACGACTCATTTCGAATAAAAAAGAAAGAAAAGAAATGAAGGAGAGTTGAAAATCATGCTTGCATAGAAACCTATTTCTATATTTTTGTAATATTCACACAGCCAATTTGAACATTTAAATGAAACAAAACAGAAATATCTACTACAACTGAATTTTTGACAAAATAAATCAAATAACAGCGTAAAATGGGGAGGGGAAAAACTTATACATATATTGTTTTCTGTGTAGACGTGTGTCAAGTAGCTCCGCCGATTTAATCTGATTTCTCCGGAAGTAAACGCTCAAAACAATACAAGAACTTTCAATGCTGGTTTTTGCAAATACATAAAAAGTTTTTAAAGAAATATATATTCTATATAGTTGACTGCTTAAAACAAAATGTTTTGTTGTTCTGAAATTTTAAATTTTACTCTACTTATATAAGATTAGAAAGTATATGAATATAATTTTGTTGTTTTTTGTGTAATTTCTGTTTGTTCATATATTTTTTATTGCTTTGATAATTTGTTAGGTCTTCCCTTGGACTAATGTTTATAGTATTGATTTTAATCTATAATGAATAATTATATGTACTGTTATACATAATTACTCTAAATTAATAAACTAAAAAAAGGAAACTATTTTGAAAGAAAGATAATTAAGAAATAATATATTCTCTTGCTCTCTATTGGCTCTTTATAGCAAATGATTGTTTCCCTGCAGTTGTTTGGTACAGATAACCCAAAATTGGTTTTAGATTCAGTTGCGTTGAAATCTCTACATCACATAAATGTATTTCATAGTACGTAAGGGTACAGGGACAAAAAAAAAGAAAAAATATTGCATTGTTCCTCAATACAATATTATTCAAGAGGTCACAAATGATATTTGGTTTTCATGAGAGTAAAGCATCTTAATTTTTTATTCAAATAAAATTTAACTAATTTTATAAAGCCAAACGTATGAAATACACCATGCCACTTGAAATATTGCGCTATTGCAATCCAATATATATTTTTAAATTAATAACCAAATAATAAAGACTATCTGCTTTAATTCCATTCAAAACTTGAGACGTGAAAAGTAATAAAAAATCTGCTAAGAAGTATAATTATAAAAAAATTAATAAAGTAGGAGTTAGAGTTAACTACTTGGCTTAATACGTTTTATATTTTTTCTCTTTCGTACACCAGCACTGCTCTCATTTTCTGTTGTTAAATCCTGATAATTTTTAATATTTAATATTAATATTATATGACATTTCACAAATGTTTATGAATGTTATATATTTAATCACAGTGTTTTTATTCGTTTATCATGAGGTATTTAATTATTAGATTATGATTAAATACATTATCGTAAATAATAGAGTCCTTCAATGGAAGAAAGAGTAACGCGGACGTCTTCCGGGTGTATCCTATAATATTTTCCATATCTCTGCTTCCCTTATCAAAAGCTAATAATTATAATTTCAATAAAATTCAATACTTTATTTACCTTTTTGCATATATCTGCATTCCACTTCCATATTTACAAATGGATAGTATAATTGCTTAATATTTGTAAAGATGCATAACATATTATTTAAAGATAATAATATTTATACAAAATGCATATTATATTTTATAGGATATGTTCTTCCCAAGAGGAAAAATTTCAAACTGCCCATATCTGTTTTCTCAAAAATATAGTTATTAATTCATAGGTAGACTATATAATGTCATTATCGTATTTTTTCATGTATTTAAGATGTCCTATGGGAGCTGCGTTGAATAAAACTTAGTCCATTATCATTTTATTTTTACGGTTATTCGATACTAACTCTAATGTGTGTTTGATAGGCTTCCTTTTGCATTATCGATTTCTCATTCACTGCAGTTATTTTGTATTTTAAAGGCATTTTTCCATAGAGGGCGGTGGCCCTTGGTTAGATAATAATTTATTTACTGATCACAAAAGACATAGAGATAAAGAAAATGTACAATCACTAGAATAAAGAACAAAACCATACGTTATTAAAACTTTTTGTGATTATATTTTCTCCGATATAGTTCTTGATAATATTCATCATTTTAGGCTATATGGAACATGAATAATTTATATAACCTTCATTGGAAAATAATTTGTTTAGAAAAGTCTCGGGGATAAGTGTGAGTTTGCTGGATTAGTTTTTTAATAAAATACGGTAAGAGTTTACTATATAATTTGTCAATTTATATTATATATATATATATATATATATATATATATATATATATATATAATAATAATAATAATGATTGAAACGCAGATGGAATTCATCTGAGTTGCAAAGAACAGATCTTGATCGTTGTTTTTAACGGCTTATAAATAATATTCGGTTATATTTTAATGTTATTATATAGATATTAATTTTTTATTATTTTTTCAATCTGCCTTATTAAAAATTATTTTTTCACACACAAGCAAAAAAAAACAATTCTAAATAAGACAAAAATTGATATATTTTTAACAATTTGATGTTGTAAAAATGATAATTAATCTATTTATATAATACTTGTCGGAATAGTTTCTATGAATGAAACAAAATCAAAGGTAAAATACTTAATAAGTTTTCCAAAACTAAATATATCAAAATAAAACTTAATTTATTTTAGTCTTGAAAATTATTATAGGACTACACTCACGCAACCTCTCTGCAATTGTTCCGTTATAAATTTAATATAATAGGCGTGAATAGATTTCTGTTAGTCCATTACAAATTTCAAAATAGAACATATCTTTAGGTCTTTGCGTGTCAATCCTATCATTTTAGTATATTATAATATATTTCATGTTAGCAGGGAGATGCTTGGTTTAGGGGGGCAGCATTCAATTTGCCCGAATTTTAACAAGAACTGTTAAATCGGTGAAAAAATAATCGAATAATGAAAGCTATGTAGATAAATATCTTAATTATAGTAATTACATACTATTTACTATAGTATATAGTACATACTATTATATTTATTTGGTTATAATTTAAAATCCGGTTTCTTTCATAATTCATATTTTTTTTCTTCAACTTAAATGACCGAATACCTCAACCAATTTGCCCAAATTTGAGAACTCAACCGAACTTTTAATGTTTGTTAGTTTTACTCCTAGACAAGGAATACTAGAAACTAACTGGAAAGGAAAGGGAAAACTGTAGCTTCCAAGTTAAGGCCATGATACGTTGATTAACATAGCAATGAATTAAAAGTTTTATATGTATTTTTTAGTTAAATGAGTCCTTTTGACTTCAATAATTCATAATTCAACGATCAAACAAGTAGCTATTATATTTTTAAAAAATAATAAAGAGTGTGATTTATATTCTAATACTTTTTATTTATCGACAACAGTTTCCACAATAGTAAATATAATATTATTTACAAACGATACATAGTTTAACAGTTATAAACAAGTAATTCAATATTATATGTTTTCATTGTGAAATAGACTGTAATTAAGAAATTTTTAAGTTTAATAAATAAATATATAAAATACCATTAAAGTGTTTAATATAAAAGCATATATAAAGATAATTTATACTTCACTAGTTTTCTTTTTTTCATACTTGGGATATAATATATGCAAGACTAAAAGGATCAATGTATTTCTTGTTACATATTTTTTTTATTGGTTTGCCTAAAACATATACCTCAAGAATTAATTTTTATTCATAGACTTAGATCGTTGACATCATTAAAAAATTCATATATGTATTTTGAAAGAAAGTTTGATTATTTTAAATTCAAATGAAGCTTTTCCTAAATCTGATATATGATATGTAGGGGTTTTTAACTTTTTTTCTTGGCCATATCGGCATATATTATCAACAAGTATAATTTTTATCTTTTACAAAAAAAGCAACTATTTTTCAAACATAAAACAAAAATCAATTGTATAGAATATTAAGTCAGCGTCTTTAATGGCACGCATTTTGTATATGATGAACTGGGTCTTAGTGATGATGGTGTTACATTTGACATATGTAGAAGATGAAAGAAAGTCCTATTCACTGACAGTTGTATTATATCGTTCTTCAATGATACCAGGACAGTAAGGCTGTACTCTTCCATAATAAATGGTCCGTGGCCTTTGGCGGCCCTTTGCAGAATAAGCAGTTTTGGCGAGCGTCGTTGAATAATTTTGCTGCCACTTCCAAGGAACTAGTGAGTACACGATATTTAAACCATTTTTCAGCTGACGTTAAGAAATTGTTTCTCACCGCCGCAATACATTCACGACTACTCCTTTCAATCCCACGTCTTTTTAAATACCCTTCGTAAAGAGCTAGGGTAGAGACAATAGTTGCTTTTTCTGAGATCCCTTGTTGACACAGATGTGAACTTAAAACGATCAGGTAGAGGTGGTCGTTGTATGTTGTTTTGCTTGCCATGGTGGTTTAATATGAACTATAAGCAAGTTGGATAATTAGAGAATAAGATTTTATAAGGTCGCCTATTATTTGAGCGCTCGGGTTTTAGGAGTACGAGTGTTTAAGCTCTCGACAACAGGTTTTCCCATCCTAAATGCGACTCATAGCTTTCAATTATGTATCTAGAACCATTACATAAGTGTTGCATCCGATCCGATTGCATTGATTTTTTTGTAAATTTCTTGATAGACCATTACAGGGAAAGTTCAAGTATTCGCTTCAATGGTTTTCTAAAGGGTTAAAGTGAATGCTCCAAAAATGCCTTTTATCACATAACTTTAGTATCAAATAAATATTTAACGACTGTCACAAAATATTGACAATTATGCCACACAATCCTCCCACTTTTAGTGTGTTAGAAATTTGATTAAACATGTTTTTTACCAAGTCAAAGTGACGAAGTTTTGATAGTCATTACTTGATTCATTGGAGCTTAGTCGAGAGGGTGATTCGAATGAAGTGTATTACACTATGGACGCCATTCGATTCCTTGTAGTTAAATATAGATTATTGAAAATCTGCTTTTACGTTTTACTTTCGTTAAGCTGAGATCACAGTTCACTAATGAGCTTTTTGAATCAATCCATGACCCAAGTATATTCAGATAATCTGAGATTACTTTATAAGGGCTCATCAGTTATTTCTTCTCGATGTTCATCTTTATCCCCGAACAAAATGAAAATATGTTTTAAATGTTAAGTCCTTTTAATTGAAATTAGGGATTTACAAACACCTATAACATTCAACAGAGCATAATATATTATGAGAAAGTAGCATGAAATTTGAAAATTCACAGATTCAATCAATTTCTCAAAAGGGTTAAATTACAATATTACTTTATACAATTTTTAAAGCTTTTTGTTGACCTTTATTAAGTTACAAAAAATGTCAGGAGTAAGAAGGATAATTTTTGTATGAACTATAATGTTTATATTTTGTATTTCTTTACTTAATAACATCTGTTTTGTATATCGTTTTGTATACATATTTTATCATGAACTGTTGAATAATACTTTAAAAATGGGTCTCAGTCACTTGTATATAAACAAGAAGAACAATTTAATTGATGGATCTTGATAGATAAGTCTATGTACAGAGCTGCGTAGGAATCAAAATTGCTTTGATGTCATTCTTTTAATGAAATCGACGTTTTTGATATTGCAGTTTATATTTGAACAATATTCAATATATTATATATGCTATTTTACTCATAGTTATACAATACGGTGCTTTCAACTTGAGGAAAGACATTCATATTTCATTTTTGAGTCCTAATCATATTAATTTTAACATTTTATTTAAAAAAATGTTATAATGTTGATGATAGAAACATTTGATTTTTTTTTTTGGGAAAACAAATGGAATGTCTTCGATTAGTTTACTCTTGACGAATCCGTATTAAGATGAATGGATAATAGGATAAATAAATTGATTCAACAATGGATATTCGACTCTTGGATAATTCATATTTGTTTGTCCGGATTTCTTAATTTAATAAAGAATATTGGTCGATGGAATATGGACCATGATGAAAATTATAGCTTCCTTTCTTGCAAAGAGGCCTGAAAGAAAGCCCCACAATATATATTTTAGCTGGTATATTTTTGTAATGCTTTTGATATATATTGCGTCCATCAAATTACTCAGTAGGTTATAGTGCATTGATTTGATGTAATAGACACTAAAAATAACACTTTGCCAATTTATATAATATAGTAAAATTAAAGTTATAACAATTTTAATTATAATATTATACTGAAAGAATAAAACTGAAACAATCTTATTATCTTTTTTTAATATCAATTGGACTTTTTTGAATTCATGCGCTTCAAACCCAACATGAAAGGCTTCGACAGCCAAATGTGTTTTTAAAGGGGGTGAGTGATAGACTGGAGTAGTTTGTGCAAAACTTTAATATGATAGATGCATAAATAAAATTTCATAGTTTGTATAAGCAGAGAATATTGGCCAATATTAATACCATGTGAAAAATAAAGCTCAAGATACAAGGAAGAAAGGTTTTGCCTATAATATTGTTTTTAACTTTTATTTTTCGGGTCAATTATATTAAAGAATATAAAAATATATAATCACGAAAACAGTGCCAAAAATAATGATTGTACTAATTCTTTGCTTCATAGAAACGACCCAATTCTTTGATAATGCCCCATTTGAACATCAACATCAAACCAACATGATCTCAATCCCTTATTTTTGCCTGCAAAATGTCTCATTTTGACAATTTATACTTTTAAATAATAAAAAAGCAGCAAAATAAACAAAAAAAATATTTTCATTTCTTTATGAAGAAAACTTTGGTAAATAGAAAAGTTCAAATACATGATGGTCCATGCACATTTGCAAAAACATACTAATTAGTTTTATTTGATTCCCAAATAAAATATTTGGATACCCTTGAAAATACTTTCAAAAATATTAACATTGTACAATCTTGACAACATTTCATCATTCTGCCTTTGATTGGATATTGTACTTTTTCACAAATTGAATTAATGAATTTATTTTAAGAAAAACTCTATATCAGCTTCATATGAAAATGACAATATCTTGTATTTATCAAAAAATTGAAAATAGTTGTCCTTTGTAAATAAAATCATAATAAATATAAAGGTAATATGATATATTTGAAATATATTTGGTTCATTCACTTACTTACATTTATTATGAAAAATACAGAAAAATGTAATATGAGTTATTGTGCTTTCTGGTTCATGTTCCTATTTCAAAGATTAAGTTCGTTATTAATATGAATATATTACAGTGTATGCTCAATCTAATAATGAAGATTTGTTTAGGAAAATATGGATGCATGTAAGGTTAATTAAATTTTCTCATATATGAGGGAATAGGCTTACATTTGGTGGACGTTCTCTTATTAGAAAATGTAAATTTGTCGAAGATTAAACCTGTTAAAAATAATTACATTGCATAAAATTTGATTAGAAGTTTCATATTGAGTTTGCCTAATCTGTGCATGCAAAGTATGTTTTTGTTAGAGGAACCCTAATTTGTTTTTATTCCTGCATTAACCATAAAAATCATCACGTTCCGCCCTTGGTGTCAATCTGGCTACATGTGACATAATTGTCACTAAAATTGATTTAAAGGAAATGTTTGATTAATATCTTGATGCAAAAGTCGGTATGTTTACCTGACATATATATATTATATATATAGTTATAATATATAATATAAAATTTAGTATGTCTTGATGATGATATTGTCAAGCCAAAACAAGAAAATCCCTTCTTATCATGTATACCGTTTTCTACAAAGGAATGTAATGAAATGAATGTGTATATTAGAGTGGTTCATCGAATGTGAAATGTTGAATTGTTTTCTAATTGTATGTGATGAAATATTTTTTATTTGTTATTTATTTGGATTTTCATGGATTTGCAGAATCTTTGCAGATATGAATAACCATTTTGTCAATGAAGTGGACCAATATTGAGCTTCCACGTTCAGTAGTCGATCCTATAACATCAACATTGGGGGTTGAGCGCACTCCAATAGATCTAAAGTGCTCTCTTTTTTTACCAATTTGGTTTGATAGATCAGCATATGGATATAAGTAATAATTATAGCTCTAATTTTTATAAGATTGAGATGATTACACAGGCCAACAAATTTTGGTCAATTTTTTTTGATTGAACGAAATGTACATAGATAGCTAAAATGAGACCTCCTGAATCCAAATCTGGCCTTACTTTTTCTGTGGCACATCCAGATTTTTTGATTTTTGAGTTTTTTTGAAACGGTCACTTTATGATGAGTACAATTTTTAAATACGATTCTTCGTTAGTATATTAAGTTTAAAAGAAAATTAATAAAATAATATTTGCTCGTGATGAATTAACAAATAAAAAATGGCCATTCAAATTATTTTCCTTCCATTCAAAGTCCTGGTATGATTTCAAAACTGGTGAAAAAGTAATCAAAATGGTTAATTTCAAAGTGATGCCTATAACTTCTTGGATTTTTATGAAATTACTCAAAAGAGACCATATTCCTATAGTCGAAACCCTTGCAAATCATGTTAAATTAATGTATTATTAGTTTAATTATTTTAACGACATATATTAGCAAATAAATAAAAATTAATAAGCGCTTTTAATTTAAAAAAATTGCTAGGTTGGGTGACCATTTACAATAGTTGCGGGATTTGAAATAAGAAAACTAAGACATATTAAACATAGATAAACTTAAGTATATTATTGTACTATCTGATTACATTGAAATTTTAAAATGGTTCAAATTTTCTTTTTGCACTTTCTCGTTTGTATACTTTGTCAGAATCCCTTTGAATCGTCCAACAATAATCCGCCATCATATGTTGCGGGATTTAATATACAAATGTAGATTGTATTTTAGTCCCATAATACTTCTTCTGGATTTACTGGTTGTCATGAGTGTTTTCAATAGCCTAACGAATGATTCATAACGATATATTAGTTACTCAGTCTTAAAAAAATATTTTTCTCCAAAATCATGTCTCCAAGATCAAAGTGCAAAAATGATCCAAACAGTTTTTGCTACATATGTGGATACTATACATTCGTTCGTGATCGTCGAGACATAACCGAATTTATTGAATATGCTTATAAAGCATATTTTGGACTTACCCTTGGGGATCAAGACAAACAATGGGCCCCTCACACTGTTTGCCATAATTGTGGGGAAAAGTTACGTAACTGGACCAAAGGTAAACCCTATGGCTTACCTTTTGCAACTCCAATGACTTGGCGTGAACAAAAGGATCATACAACGGACTGCTATTTTTGTTTGGTGAATACCAAAGGCCATACCAAAAAAACAAAACACAAAATTTCGTATCCTTCAATTCCTTCCGCCATTCCACCTACCCCTCACTCTGATCAGCTTCCTATTCCTATATTTAAAGGATTCGATTCAGCTACTGCTTCTAATGAACCGTTTATGCCACTTATGGAGACCACACAAGAAAAAGATACTGAATGTAACTTTTCTTTCATTCAAAGTCCACAAAATGCTCAAAAAATGACACAAATGGAGCTGAATGACCTTGTTCGGGATCTGGGTCTTTCAAAAAGTGGAGCGGAATTATTGGCCTCACGTCTACAGGAACATAGTTTACTGGACTCAACTGCAAAAGTTTCATACTACAGAAGAAGAGAGTATTCTTTTTTACGTTTTTTTGAAGAACAGGATGATTTAGTCTACTGTCATGATGTTCAGGGTCTTCTGCTGGCTTTGGGGATGCCAATTTATGATCCTAAGGAATGGCGATTGTTTATCGATAGTTCGAAAAGCAGCCTGAAATGCGTCATTCTTCATAATGGCAATGTGTATGGAGCCGTACCAATAGGATACTCAGTGAGCTTAAGAGAAGATTATGACGACATTAAAATTGTATTGGATCTGATAAAATATAAAGAGCACAAGTGGCAAATTTGTGTGGACTTTAAAATGATGAACTTTCTTCTCGGTCAGCAAAGAGGATTTACAAAATTTCCTTGCTATCTTTGTATGTGGGACAGCCGAGCTCGAGACCAGCACTGGATTCGAAAGGATTGGCCAAGACGCGAAACCCTGAAGGCAGGCCTCCCAAATATTTGCACAGATCCCTTGGTTGAGAGAGACAAAATTATTCTCCCACCCCTGCACATTAAACTCGGGATTATGAAGCAATTTATAAAGGCATTGAACCCTGATGGTGAGAGCTTCAAATATATTCCTACAGTATTTAAAAGGTTATCACTTGAAAAGATCAGGGCAGGCGTTTTTAATGGACCGCAAATTCGAACTCTCATAAAAGATAAGGACTTCTTAAAGAAAATGAGTCCAAAGGAAAAGAATGCATGGCTTGCCTTCATTGAGCTAATTAATAACTTTTTAGGCAACAATAAAGCGGAAAATTTCCGACACCTTGTAGAGGATTTGCTCACGGCTTTTTGTGACCTTGGGTGTAATATGAGCATAAAAATGCATTACATTCATAGCCACCTTGATGTATTTCCTGACAATTTAGGAGCTGTCAGTGACGAACAGGGAGAGCGGTTTCATCAGGACATGAAGATCATGGAAGAGCGCTATCAAGGCCGATGGAGCACACATATGATGGCGGATTATTGTTGGACGATTCAAAGGGATTCTGACAAAGTATACAAACGAAAAAGTACAAAAAGAAAATTTGAACCATTTTAAAATTTCAATGTAATCAGATAGTACAATAATATACTTAAGTTTATCTATGTTTAATATGTCTTAGTTTTCTTATTTCAAATCCCGCAACTATTGTAAATGGTCACCCAACCTAGCAATTTTTTTAAATTAAAAGCGCTTATTAATTTTTATTTATTTGCTAATATATGTCGTTAAAATAATTAAACTAATAATACATTAATTTAACATGATTTGCAAGGGTTTCGACTATAGGAATATGGTCTCTTTTGAGTAATTTCATAAAAATCCAAGAAGTTATAGGCATCACTTTGAAATTAACCATTTTGATTACTTTTTCACCAGTTTTGAAATCATACCAGGACTTTGAATGGAAGGAAAATAATTTGAATGGCCATTTTTTATTTGTTAATTCATCACGAGCAAATATTATTTTATTAATTTTCTTTTAAACTTAATATACTAACGAAGAATCGTATTTAAAAATTGTACTCATCATAAAGTGACCGTTTCAAAAAAACTCAAAAATCAAAAAATCTGGATGTGCCACAGAAAAAGTAAGGCCAGATTTGGATTCAGGAGGTCTCATTTTAGCTATCTATGTACATTTCGTTCAATCAAAAAAATTGACCAAAATTTGTTGGCCTGTGTTATTATGTTGAACCTTCATTATAATAAGATTGACCTTAGGGAGAGGTATTCAAGTTTCAACTAACTTGATTAGGGTTACTTTTCTCTTTATATATATACAAAGGGGAGGGGTTTAGAATAGTGAACAGATGGTGAGTGGATGGTGAGCAGATGGTGAAACATGTGTTTATGGTGTTGTCCAACATCCCTCCCACGTTATTAGAAATGGGACTTTGGAGGGTTATAATCTGAAATAGGGCGACATTACTTATTCATTTTAAATATTAAAGTTGATTGTAGTTGTGTATTCTTATTGTCTTCGTTTTTCGAAACTAAGATGTCGTCTTCATCCTGTCTCCGTCAATCTGATGTCAGTTAGTTCGTTGGTGTAGTTTTCCTTTCTGGCGAAGAACTCGTATAGAGTTGAAAGGCCTATTTCGTATTCCGTTTGCCTTCTGGTGCATTTTCTTTTCCAGATTGTATTCTCCGTTCTCTTGATAATTGTGTCTGGATGCAGTCTTTTGTCCTGTGCCCTTACGACGATTTGTTCATATTTCTTGATTTGTGTTTCGATGATTTTGATGATGTTTCGCTGTATATGCAGCCGGATATGATTAATAGGAGGGTTATAGTGAAGATCTTTGAGCCCTCGCTTCTTTTTGTTATGGTGTCGGCAAAGTTCGAGCAGGTTCTCCTTTTCCGTGTTTTGTCGTTGTATCGGCCCATGACGAAGCTGATAAATTCTTTGTTTATTTTGTTTGTTGCAACATCGCTGAGAAGGTATGGAGGGCCTTGGATGTCTTTGGGTGTATTATTTCGCTTTTGGGAGGTGAATATTAAAATAAGAGATATCGTAATTTTGAATTTATTATTGTAAATAAGGGATTTAATTAGATTTTTGTCGATCGTGCTGAATTGTAATAAATTTGTTTCTTGCTGTACTCGTTTGTATAATCCACATGAGTGTTACCGTAGGATGACGATGTTCCATTTTTGTCGGGTACTATGGATGGTTATGACATATTAGTAATGTATATAAAGATATCTGTCCATCAATTATTATATCATTTTTTTTTTATTCAACAGTTCATGTAAAAATTTATATACAAAACAATATATAAAATTGATGCTAATAAGTAAAAATACAATATATAAACATTTTAGTTCATAATTATAGCAACATACATGAACATACTACCTAATTTCTCCAAAAGTAAAACTTAAACTATTAAAACATAAATACTAAAAACGAAGTGTAAAGGATCATTTAATTTTTTAAATTTCTTTAAAAGTAATTTTAAAGCATCTCTTAAGACGTTGGAACGGGAGGGGACATATTTCACCAAATCGCCAGCTAGCGTCCACGAGTTGTCCGTGACCGAAGGGATCCGTAGGTCCAATGCAGCATATCGAGCGGAGGCGGATATGCATATTGCCCTAAGGTCCAGCGGCTGCAGGGGACGATCCAATGTAAGGCTCTTTGCCACTAGGGCTTTGGCACTAAGTAGAGCGTTGTTTATAGCTTTTGTCTTCGCGGAAGCCCTTTGACTTGAAAGGCCAAATAAAATAGAGGCTTTGCAGTACTTTCCAGCGTTAGGTGCATCCAAGCCCCTTACATTTAGTTTAATGAATCTCACCAATATGTCTACCGATCGACACTCTGCAAAGGCGTGAATTATAGAGTTAAAAATAACACCACAGTCTTTGCAAGGGCGGGAAAACTTGAGGAGATTTGCCGAAATCAATAACTGTGAAGTAAATTGTCTTCCGTCCGTTATACAGCTAATAGAATGCCGGATACGATTACTCCACTCTCTCGGAAGATCCAGGAGTTTTAAGAATGCATCACAAATGAGATTGCACTCCGACAATCCCATATGCACAGGGGGAGTTAATTTTAAAAACCAGGGCTTTAGCACATTATGGAGATTTGCCGCCCGTAACAAGGGAAACCGAAATCTTCCATGATTAAGAGAGTCATGGTGATGTAAGTTGTGGATAGTTAATATACCCTTATTGATTGCGAGTTTCTCAAGATCCTCCGGAGTTCCTAAGTTCTTGAAGAAATGCCTTTTTGAAGAATTATATCTTATGATATCAACAACGGAGTCCTTTTCAAATATTGGTGTGTTTTTCCAAATGATTCTTTGGGCACAACCCCAAGTAACCGAAAGGCTAGAGGTAATGCCGTTTGTTAGCTCAGAGCCAAACATAAGCCAGTGATAAATTTTATTAAATGAAACGCAACGCCTCCATTCACAAGAAGGATGTTTCGCTAAATTAAGGAAGACTTTTAAATAAATCTTGGGAATTATCGTAGCGAGTTGAACTATACCTCCTCCAAGAAGACCTCTCTTTCTTTTAATAGTTGGCAAATACATCCTATGAAATAATGCAGCCAGCCAATTGTTCTCATCTAAGATGGCTTTTTCCGCTATCAAAGGCGACGAAGAAGCTTTGTAGAGAACCAACGGAACTACTTTTGTGTTGTAGAGGTCAATTCTTTTCTGAAGACGGAAATTTCTCCATGACAAGATTTTTTGCATTATGATACAGCTGGTACTTGACCAATTCTTTTCATACACGCCGGTCCTACACCATACAATACCCAAAACCTCAATTGTAGGTTTCAATTTACAAGCACGGATTTGAGTACAAAAGACTGGGTTCCAAGAACCGATTGGTAAAATAGAGGTCTTATCTTTATTGACTGATAGACCTGAGCTAATTTCAAATTTATTAAAATATTCTAAAATAATCTCTATCCTTTTAATAAGCTGAGCTTCCGAGTTAGCTTGAAGCATTATGGTGACGTCATCTGCGTAGAGATCGATTATATGATGAGACCCCTCAAAGTCCACGCCAAATCCGCCAAACTTTCGAATTATCCTCTGAGCAAACTCCTCGATTGAGGCTATAAAAAGGAGAGGGGCCGAAGGACATCCTTGCCTACAGCTTTTCCCCAACTTGATGCTCTTGCTTTCTTGTCCATTTAAAGAAATAGTAGAGGATCCATTAAAAAGTAATGCACGAACAGGATTAAAAAATTTCTCGGTAAAATATTTTTAACTGCCTTTAAAATTTGAATGTGTGAAATGGAATCAAACGCTTTTGAGAAATCAATAGCTACAATAGCGCCATATTTTCCATTCTTTCTGACCGAGTCTATTGAGGCTTGAATATTATAAGATATGTCGTGAATTTTTCGGTTTTTAAAAAACCCTTTTGATGGGGGCCTATTTTTTCATTTAAAAAAGCTCCCATTTGTTGAGCTAGGACACCCGAAAGTATCTTGTAGGATTCATTTAAAATCGTGATGGGCCTCCAATGGCTAAAATCAGATCCATCTCCCCTTTTTGGGATCAGCACAATTCTTCCCTTGGATAATAAACTGGGCATCTTTCCTTTTTTCTCCATTTCTTTGCCTACCTTCAAAAGGAAGGGGGTAGTCTGGTCAGGAAATTTTGTGTAGATCTTCCCAACAATACCGTCCGGGCCACACGCTTTATTGAGCTTAAGATGTTTTGCGATATAATTTGAAATGCTTTGAAAAGAGTACACTGAATCCTGATTACTGGTGAGACATTTTCTTGGGCGGGGAAAATGTCCAACTCTTTCTTCAACTAGAGTCTGAAAGCGGCGATAGAAAAAATCTAAAATATCTTGATTATTTGTAAGGATCTTCTTACCATCAATAATCTTGGAGACAGAACGGGCCAATATATTTTCCTCTCTCGAAAGGTCCCTAATTCGTTTGTTGCAGTCATTTTCACGGTTAACTTTAGATTCCATTTCAGCTTCCGCCACCTCAGCTAATCGAAAAGCGTTAATAGAGTCAGCCATACATGATCGAACAAGCAAGGATTCCTTTCCCAGCATCGTTTCTAATTGCCGATTCTCTTTCTCATATTTTACTTTTTTCTTCCTTTTAAAAGTAAAGGAAGTGGATATAATTATTTTATTCATCAGCTGTATAGCCTGAAAGGCCGAAAGACAATCTTTATAGCTAACTTCAAGAATTCTTTTAAGCTTGCAATGTATTCCTCATCATCCAGAAGCCAGTATGGAACAATGATGTTGCTTTTTTTTGCGCTACACCAAAGCTCTATTTCCATAATTTTGTGGTCAGATGAAGGTTCGGAACGATAGCCTGCTTTTCTAATTTTTTGAACTAAGGAGGGAGAGGCCAAAGTTAAGTCCAACCTGGACTTTTTATTTCCTCTGGACCACGAAAAAGATCCTGGATTGTATTTCTCTAGGACATCAATTAGATCAAAACTCAAAATGACTTTTTTCAACATTGCGCTATTCGGATAAACATGCATTGGCTGATCTAAATCAACATTCATATCTCCAACCATAAGAATAGGCAACTTGTTGTCGTGCTGAGAGTTTAAAATAGCTTGGAAGAAGGGAGCCGACTTTACATTAGGCCCATAAGCATTAATTACATAGAATGTAACTCCGTTCGAAGATAAGCGCACTTTATGCCAATCACTCGCTCCCGAATATTCTTTGATGATATACCACATTGAGACTCTCTTCGTAATAAAGGTTAGGACTCCTCTCTTAGATCCTGAGCCGGTAAAACAATAGTGAAAACTTCTAGGGAGACAAAGGGACAAGTATTCGAACAAGTAGAAGATGTGAGTGACTTTATATCTTGCAGACACATAATGTCTGCATTCAGAGACAGAAGATGCTTCATTAAGGCATGCCTGGCTAATCTCTCTTTTCCGCCCCTAGTGTTGAGGGAGATAATTTTCTTAATTCCTAACCCAGTAGACGATTTAAAGGGAACAGGGCTATGGAGGAACTCTGTAATGAGAGTTTGCATTGAGAACATAACAAGAAATCTATGTTCTAGGAAGTTTCGAGGGGTTTAAATTCTTTTCAGGGGAGTTCGAAGAATCAGGCTTATCTCTTTTCCCTATAGATTGGGATCTAGTCCGATGCATTAAAATTAGACTAGGATTCAAGTGCGAGCTATTTTTATTCTTCGTAGAGTCGTTAACTACTCTAATAGGAGAAAGCGCTGGAGAGTCGCTTGATCTAACCTCATTCTCTTCACCTCCCGGACAAGCGCCATTTAATAAAGGAGTAGGGTCCAATGGAGCATCAGAGACGGTCGTATCTCTATTAGTCTCAATCAAAGAGACCGATCCCGGAACTCCAGCACGCCAAGAGGATTGCTCCAAAGGAGATGTTCCTGCCTGAATGCTTGTTGGACAATCACCCTCATTTAAATTATCCTCCACAGAGACGATCTCAATTGCTTCCTCAATGCCACAGGACCTCTCCGAAGGAGAGGGCTCTGCTAGACTTTCCATTAAGACTTCTTCTCTTACACCAACCTCAACGACGTTGTCTTTACCACGAAGCTGTCTATCTTTTTCTCCCTGGGATTCAACTACTGAAGGAGTCTCGCCCCGAGAACTCGATGCTTGTAGCTCTACTAAAGCCCTCTTAAGCGCCTGTTCATAGTCACTTAGTTTGACTCTCTTTTGGGTGCAAAATTGTTTAAGGTGGCCGAAGCCAAAGCATCTCTGGCACTGCAGCCTAACTCCCGTATATTTAACTTTAATCAAATTTCCCTGGAAAGGTAATATTTGAGGCAAAGAAGAGGGGTCGGCAATTCTCTCAGCATCCCTCCAAACATCTCTATAATTCTTATATTTTTCCTCGGCAGTTGCGTCCGTAGGGTTCTTCTTTGGGTAATGATTTACAATTCTCCCGAATTTCTTCATCCATTCCACCACTCCGGCTTCGTTCACTCTTTTAAATGTATTGACTAGAGTCACTGTCAATTTCCTTTTTCTATCCAAACTTATTTTATCAATCCTTTCAATTTGAAAGTAATATTCTCAAAGGAGCCATCTACATTTTTAATTTTGAGCACATGAGATTTTTTTTTAAATTATTATTTGAATGTGATTCAGTTTAACAATAAGGTATTTGTGTTAGGGTTTATCAGCTATGGATTTGTGAGTGGTTTGCGATATTTATTTATTTTGTTATTATTATTCGTATAATTAATCTTGTTCGTTCATATATTTTGCCGATGCACTGCGGTTTTGTATTCTGCTGGTTTACGGTTTTATTTTAGTAGTCACAGTTCTCGAGTTTTTCATTTTCTCTGTTCCCTCCTTTATTCTAACTCTGTGTCGCTTTTGTTTGGCTTTTCTTCTATCCTTAAAAAGTGTTTACGTTTAACTGTATTTATTTATTCTTTGAGGAGGGGGATATTTGTATTATACAGGCTTGGGATTGTCTCTTTCATATGTGAACCCATTTGAGACTTGGGGGCCTTTTCGATTTCTCCCTCCTATACTTTCTGCCTCTTGTAACTCTGATACTTTTAAATTGTCATTAGAGAGCAATATATCATTTGATTCCTTTGTTTTGGATCTCGGTTTGAGCTTGATCTGTCATGCTTTTGTATAAAAACACTGCCATCCTGAGGAGAAACTAATTTCACTAGTATCTTCGGTTTCTTGGATTTGATTTACTTC